>CAMRHE010000372.1:622500-790000 GCA_947044405.1 Leptodactylus fallax | reverse complement strand
GTCTCTGATTCAATTATTATACTATTTCTGCTTATTTTGTTTGATTCCATGACTTTCCATTGCTGCACTGGACAGAAAATCTTAACATATTTCACACTAGTTGTCCTTGACATTGATAAAGATTTATGTCAGCCATACTTATGTATTCACCTATAAACTGATAAAAGACCTAAACTAAAATTTCAGTTTTACATATGTAAGTTCTAAATGCTTGTTATGGGCACAAAACACCTCATATATGGCTCTTACTTTAAATAAAGTAATTAATTAAAAAAGTACTAAAGTTTAGTGATACTACATTTACAACTCACTGAAAGATCCATTAGGTCTTTACTTTGTTTCACTTGTTTGAGTTTTTTGTCTTTCGCATTTATGCAGGATTTATTTAGCATGTGTATAGTATAATGTAAGGTGGAATTTCTGATTATCATAACAAACAACAACAAACTGAGTTTACAATCTTTTCTAGTTTCTACATTTGCAAATAACTATTCAAGGTTGTGTTTATAGGAACACACATTTTTAACACTGATTCTAAAAACAAATATTGCAATGTTGTAAGTAATTTTGTAAATATACTCCCTCTACAAGTGGTCATCTAATGTATTTTTTGTTTTTTTATTTTTGTTTTTTATTTTTCATTAGTCATAGCATTATATTTTACAATAATTTAATGTTACAAAATTTTCAAAGTTGTTCCAAAATGTTCTAAGTTGTCTGTTCTATAATGCAATATTTTAATATACTTATTTGATATTATTATTTTATAATCCAAACTCCAAAAGTGTTACAAAAATAAATAATACACGAACACCCACTGACATTTTTTCAAACCATAAAACCACAAGTAATGTATCCTAATAAGAGCCAAATTTTTACACCATGATTTACTGCGCTCCTTTGGGAGCAGTGGGTATCTGGATTGTGGGAACCACCACATTTGGAGTAAATGATCTCTAATGGGAAACATAGGACACATGGGAGTCCTCGTATAACATAATAGTGTTTACCTCCACATTTATACATGATGGACTCCTCCTATTCTCTGGGGTTGGGGGCTAGGTGGACTTTTTGGAATAATATATCAGTATATTGATTAATGATATGGAGAGAACACGATAACTTGGTTAATTACTATACTTGTTACCTAGAACAGTCCCAAACCACTGAGCTACTAATAGTCCCTACAGATTAACCATTTGTTAACCACTTATTAACTTGAAGATCCAGTTACCTCTCAGGATTCTGAAGGTGATAGTGTCACACTGTATGCCACATGAAAAATACTATTAACTCCCTCTTATTTTCCTTCTATTGCTTCTGTATACTTTTTGTTTCCCTATTATTTTTATTATCGGTTATTTATTTGTCTATTAAACTCTGTTCACACTAGTGTCATGGCTTCCACTTCTTCTCTTAATGGGATTATGACAGGTATGATGGAACATTTACAAACATCCATACAATGTTGGATCCCATTGACTTATATTGGATTTAACCACATTTCTGTCTGATGTTTTTGACAAAAACAAAGCTGCAGACTAGAACATTCCTGCTATCAGAAATCACAGAATGCTACAAAGTGTTAACGGAGCAGAAACATCAACTATTGTTCTATATTTGTATAGTATAACAAGATAATGACATAATATAAGGATGATGGTGGTCGTGGTGGTGATTCTGCGTCTAGAATTTATATTATTATTAATAAAAATAATATTTTTGTTATACTGTACGACTGTAAAAAAAAAAATATATCTATATCTATATCTATCTATCTATCTATCTATCTATTACTACATTTTTGCCTAGGGCAAAGAACTTTTTGACAAAAAAATGAAAAAATAAGAAAATTCTTAGTATGTTTTAACGAAATAACGAAATAAACATAGTAATGAATTTACATGGAATATTATAAAACAAATTTGTTTTTTTATATCTAATGTTATAAGTCACTTCAATTGATGATGAATACTATTATATAATTTATCATTAGCAGATATTATAGGATTATTATGTAATAATAGGTGATGTTTTTTTTTTTTTTATTAGCCACATATATAAATATTGCCATATATAATTTTGTAAGCCCAAAAATTAGTAAAAATTATCATCATGTCTACTACAAATTAAATGGAGGTTTTTATGATTTAAAAAAATACATACAAGCATCCAAGTCACTTAAAATCTGAAGAAGCTACAAGTTAAGATTTTACCTGTTTAGATTAATTTCTATTATATTCTTCAAATTATTCTAAAAGTTGCGATTGAGTTTAATTTTTTTTATCTAAGATCACTGATTTTGTTTTTATATGTTGTAAATAACCAATATAGATATAAATATTTTTACATTTAATTTTTTTTTTTTAAACTTTGTAAAAAAAATTTTACGGGGCTCATTGGCTAATTATTTGTATTTTATCAATTTGTGTAAGTCACATATTTGTGCACCTAGGTTCTAGTCATCGCATGGATACCTGAGAAGCAGTGAGGTCTATATAAAAGTTGCATAAAAATAAAAAAAGTGGAAAAAAAAAATCTGTCTCCGTATAACTATGAATGGAATCCAGAGTGGAAAGAGTTACTCTACTGTTGGGTATCATAGACCATTATAGGGTGATATTACCTCCCCTCCCCCTTCTGTGTTTTTTTTTGCTTTCTATATTGTTATGGTGTTATTGGAAGAGATATCACAACGAAACCTTTAATGTCAAATTAATTAGGAGTTATAAACCCGCTCCCCATTGATGGTGCATTAGTGCATTCATGATGGGATATAATCCCCGCCGCTCCTTTTAATTATCTTTTCTTCCTTTCTCTGCTTCTTATACTCTCTCTCTGTAGCTGCTGTTGCTTTGTCCCCTCTTAATTGGGATGTTAATGAGTTAGAGAATTTTCCTAGCAGGTTCCCAGACTCTCCATGCCTGGGGCTAGACATCTACAAAGGGATCACAAGTTGGGGGCAGCAGGACGGCCTGATCACATCAGGGATAGTTAGCCTAGATTCCTGGACCCCTCTTTGCTTTTCTTGATAATACAAATATGAGTGTTCAGTGAAAGCAAGAATGTAGGTGATACAAGGAAGATAGCATCTTGTACGACAGTAATCCTACAGCCATACAATCCCTTGGGGACAATGGGGAACCACAGGGGTCTTCAAGTTGAAATAACCACCAGATAAATCCTCTTCCTATACAATAATGGTCATTTGGCAAAATTTCATGGGGCCTTACGATCCTCACCTCTGACATGGTAAACAGATGACAGTATAATACTAACATTTGGATCCTCCACTCAAGGTTTCTCTAATTTGGGAAGCAGGCTTGAGGCTTCTGGGCCCCAATGCTTAGTCTGCCATTTAGGAGAGTGGTATATTTTATGGGGCAGAAGGTCCTTTGGGGCCACCTCAGGATCCAGGGCCAGGTAACGACTTTATAGTTACGCAACTGATAGAGAGCCAGATAGAGAAACGGCCTCAGATTTGCCGAAAACCTGACCCAGAAGGAAATCTGTAGATAGATTTATCAAATCCAAATTGAGACGCAAGAAAAACTTAAAGGGGCGAAAAAATATAAACACATAAGTTAAGAGCAGAGAATGCTGTAAAATATGAAAATGGAGTGTTAGTCGCTTCCTCTGCCCCCGGCTGTTTCAGTATCATGTCTCCGGTTGTCTATTTTGGTCTCTGTGTCAGGCACCCCAGCAATAATGTCAAGTTCTCCACACATGGCCGCAGAAGCCAATTACTAGCCTCAGTAGTCACTTGCAGAAGCCAGTTAGGCCATTATTGTAGTGTCAAAGTGTCAGCAGTGAAGACGTAACTGACTATGACATATTCCCGCTAAGGCCAAGGAGTGATTGCAACGACTGCATGGGGAGTCCTGGACATCATTACTAGATTACTAAAACTAGAAGATTATAGGCCCAATAATTTTTGCATGGAAAACCCCTTTAGATCGGTATTCCTATTTTTTACATCATAGCATAGCTACAGAATATAGAAGCCTGTCCCACCTCTGGGACCCTCACTTATTTCAAGGACAGGGTCTCCTGAGCTCCATCTCACAGGCAATATTAGTGGACATGTGACCACACATGCACAGTTCTTTCCATTACACTTGTATGAGAGTTTCCAAAATAGCTGAGTAGGTTCCACCTCTGTGGTGCCCTCCGGTAATACCTGCATGTCTTGGTCATTAGTTGGAGCAGCGTTGCAGCAGTTCCCTGGCACCATCATTACCGTGTATATTTCCATACATTGAATACAGCTTCAGGCTCTGTACATTGTTGTGGTGGTGCCAGAGATCTTCAGTATAGTTCCCATTCACTTGACTAACAGAACTGCCTCAGGCCATTTACTCTGAATACAGCTCCAGGCAAGTAAATCAGGAAGGTGCGGGGTCTGGTCCTTAGACCCCCCCTACCAATCTGATACTGATGTATCAGTATTCAGTATCCATTACCTTTGGGTTTTGGACAATCACTTTAATTGGTATCCACACATGGAAAAGAAAAAAAAATAGTGCACCTGCAGCCACGAGATTGCTCATGTTGTGCCAATATACTCCTTTGCATGTTTTCAATGAAGAGATTTTCTGAAAAAGTAAAGATCCAGGTACAATTACAAAGGTATATTTACAATGCTGTCACAGCGCCCTACAAGCCCCTATATTTAGTTTATATAGGATTAGGGAGGATGTAAAATCCTTTAAAAGACATAGAATAACATAATGTGACATAAATGACATATATACCATAGAAATATGTAATAAGCATGATGTCCACATAGTAACAGTAGTCAGGAGGTATTTCCAACACAACCCATAGCAACAAAAAACATAAGAGTTCTGTGTAAACTGTGGGGTCCCATGTGAAGAAGATGTATCTAAAGCGTATCTAAATTTTCGAACAACTTTTAATATTTACTAAATATTGTAATATAGTTTATTAACAGATTTAGCCTCCTTTCCACTTCTAGTCCCAACTGTGTTATCAACAGATGATATCTCTGGACGTAATACAGGTAGATTGGTGATTTTGGTGTCCTATAACAAAATAACAAAGATTCTCAGCTTTCATATGACACCAAATCCACTGTTCTATGTTTTATAATAGCTGAGATATAAGTGACCCCTCCAGCCTCCGCTTCCCTGCATTATACAAGAACCCGTCCCTACCTACTCCAGTGAGGGGCAATGTACATACAATAGAGAAAATTAAAATTAAACACAGGATGTCACAGAAAGGAGGCAAAATTCATTCAAAAAGTATATTCCAAAAATTGTTAATGACACAAATTCTGCCAGAAAATCAAAAGTTTAGGTCTGATTTAACTTGTACGAGGGTGGTGGACTCAGTGTTCAATGTTTTTAATAAAAATTGTAAAATAGAGCACTTTGTGATATTCAGTGGCTTTATTACCACTAGTGCACCCCACAAACGTGTCTGTCTCTTCCTTATAAACAAGCTATGCTTGTTTATTTATTATACTCCCCCACTTCTCCTAATACATTGAATGACTGATAAAAAGTTATGCAGGGGCTTCGATGATGCTAAGTAGAGATGAGTGAATTTTTCAAAAATTTGATTAGGCCGCTTCGCCAAATTTTCCGATACGTGATTTTCGCGTAAAAAAAACAGCTATTTCCTGGCTGCAGAGAGTCTGTATAGTGGAGTAGAATCGCTGGTTCAGCACTATAGACTGCAATACACGCTGACTTCCTCACTTCTGGGCAGGATCAACCAGATACTGGGGGCTACTAGCAGCCTGGGGTCACTGACCAGACCCCGGGCTGCAGAAGATACATATCGGCACCCCCGATCTCGCCACGGGGGGGTGCCGAGGGGGACATGTAACATGGCGGTAACATCCCAGCTGTTCTCCGACCAGGGGTTATGGGACAGGGTGTTAGCTGTAACTTATAGCTAACATTCGCTCCCGATGCCATGGGCAGTCGCAAAGGGGGTTAAAGGGCTGTGACATCACAGGGCTGGCTGGCTGCTGATTGGCTGCATGCATGGCATGGTAGGTGATCCCGCGTTCCCAGAGTTCCTTGCCCCATGTCCTAATGTGCAGCCACCATTTTATGAAAAAATGCGATTCGTTGCCACAAAGCGTGAGGAAATCCAGATTCAATGCAAACTGAATACTTCCTGAAATTAGGATCGAAATCCTCTTTGTCTGCTTCGATTCGCTCATCTCTAGTGCTAAGACATCTGTCCATCTTGCCCTAATTTTGGGAATACAGTATATTTACCAATACACACAGAATGTAATTAATTTTTTACATAGAGGAAGTTTCAGAAGTATTCACATCCCCATAGTCTATAAAATAAGACAAACAACTCAAACACTGGCTCCTTAGCCCCTCAACATGACAATCTAAGGAGAACCGTTGGGTCTCAGGAAGACGACATGTAGTGTCACCATGCTCCCAACATCTCAAGATCTTCGAAATTGCTTTATAATTAGATTTGCACTTAAAAGAATCTGCAAACACCGTTAAATGCTAAAATCCCAACATAACTACCTGACAGATGTCCCTTTGCCAGCCAAATCCAGGAAAAGCTTCTCCATCCATTTAACAAGATTACATGACAAGACGTTGGCTCGGACCACAGACTCTTTAACCTCTCAGGTAGCCAAGAGAAATCCCATATGCTAAATCTGAGCTCCTCCTGAGTGTGTCAGAACACTAGTCATGGGCTCGAGACTGGAATAATCGGAAGGGAAAAGCTTTGAAATCTTGTATGGGAGGATGTCCGCCTTGCTCATCTCCTCTTTGATGTAGTACGGGGATGTTTTTGAAAATTAAAGTGAACTAAGAGGTTTTATGTAATGGGGGGGGGGGGGGGAAGGGAGAGGACTGGGCAATGTTTCCTCTTTTTAGATTTGCTTACTAATATTGCCATAAATACCGGGGTGTAAAGGTGTACCAGCCGATATGGGGCCCGTCAACTAAGGGGGCCATTTTCCAGTAGTCATTAGATGCAAATAGTCATAACTATGGATAATGGAAGGGGATGAGAGAAAATGAATGCAGCAACCTTCTAGGGCTTACTATAGAGCACTATGACTGCCACAATGTGGACATTATTATGTACACCACAGGTGCATTATACATACATGTCACATCATAATAAGGTTGTTTATGTGTTCATTATCTCTGTACTGTGACATCACTGTGTGTATTATTTCTGTACTGTGACATCACTGTGTGTATCTCTGTACTGTGACATCACTGTGTGTATTATCTCTGTACTGTGACATCACTGTGTGTATTATCCCTGTACTGTGACATCACCGTATTATCTCTGTACTGTGACATCACTGTGTGTATTATCCCTGTACTGTGACATCACTGTGTGTATTATCCCTGTACTGTGACATCACCGTGTGTGTAATCTCTGTACTGTGACATCACTGTGTGTATTATCTCTGTACTGTGACATCACTGTGTGTATTATCTCTGTACTGTAACATCACTGCGTTTATTACCCCTGTACTGTGACATCACTGTGTGTATTATCCCTGTACTGTGACATCACTGTGTGTATTATCTCTGTACTGTGACATCACTGTGTATATTATCTCTGTACTGTGACATCACTGTGTGTATCTCTGTACTGTGACATCACTGTGTATATTATCTCTGTACTGTGACATCACTGTATATATTATCTCTGTACTGTGACATCACTGTGTATATTATCTCTGTACTGTGACATCACTGTATATATTATCTCTGTACTGTGACATCACTGTGTATATTATCTCTGTACTGTGACATCACTGTGTGTATCTCTGTACTGTGACATCACTGTGTATATTATCTCTGTACTGTGACATCACTGTATATATTATCTCTGTACTGTGACATCACTGTGTATATTATCTCTGTACTGTGACATCACTGTATATATTATCTCTGTACTGTGACATCACTGTGTATATTATCTCTGTACTGTGACATCACTGTGTATATTATCTCTGTACTGTGACATCACTGTGTATATTATCTCTGTACTGTGACATCACTGTATATATTATCTCTGTACTGTGACATCACTGTGTATATTATCTCTGTACTGTGACATCACTGTGTATATTATCTCTGTACTGTGACATCACTGTGTATATTATCTCTGTACTGTGACATCACTGTGTATATTATCTCTGTACTGTGACATCACTGTATATATTATCTCTGTACTGTGACATCACTGTGTATATTATCTCTGTACTGTGACATCACTGTGTATATTATCTGTGTACTGTGACATCACTGTGTGTATCTCTGTACTGTGACATCACTGTGTATATTATCTCTGTACTGTGACATCACTGTATATATTATCTCTGTACTGTGACATCACTGTGTATATTATCTCTGTACTGTGACATCACTGTGTGTATCTCTGTACTGTGACATCACTGTGTATATTATCTCTATACTGGGACATCACTGTATATATTATCTCTGTACTGTGACATCACTGTGTATATTATTTCTGTACTGTGACATCATTGTGTGTATTATCCCTGTACTGTGACATCACCGTGTGTGTAATCTCTGTACTGTGACATCACTGTGTGTATTATCCCTGTACTGTAACATCACTGTGTGTATTATCTCTGTACTGTGACATCACTCTGTGTATTATCTCTGTACTGTGACATCACTGTGTATATTATCTCTGTACTGTGACATCACTGTGTGTATCTCTGTACTGTGACATCACTGTGTATATTATATCTGTACTGTGACATCACTGTGTATATTATCTCTGTACTGTGACATCACTGTGTGTATTTCTCTGTACTGTGACATCACTGTGTATATTATCTCTGTACTGTGACATCACTGTGTATATTATCTCTGTACTGGGACATCACTGTATATATTATCTCTGTACTGTGACATCACTGTGTATATTATTTCTGTACTGTGACATCACTGTGTGTATTATCCCTGTACTGTGACATCACCGTGTGTGTAATCTCTGTACTGTGACATCACTGTGTGTATTATCCCTGTACTGTGACATCACTGTGTGTATTATCTCTGTACTGTGACATCACTGTGTGTATCTCTGTACTGTGACATCACTGTGTATATTATCTCTGTACTGTGACATCACTGTGTATATGATCTCTGTACTGGGACATCACTGTGTATATTATCTCTGTACTGTGACATCACTGTGTATATTATCTCTGTACTGTGACATCACTGTGTGTATTATCCCTGTACTGTGACATCACCGTGTGTGTAATCTCTGTACTGTGACATCACTGTGTGTATTATCCCTGTACTGTGACATCACTGTGTATATGATCTCTGTACTGTGGACATCACTGTATATATTATCTCTGTACTGTGACATCACTGTGTATATTATCTCTGTACTGTGATATCACTGTATATATTATCTCTGTACTGTGACATCACTGTGTATATTATCTCTGTACTGTGACATCACTGTATATATTATCTCTGTACTGTGACATCACTGTGTGATATTATCTCTGTACTGTGACATCACTGTGTATATTATCTCTGTACTGTGACATCACTGTATATATTATCTCTGTACTGTGACATCACTGTGTATATTATCTCTGTACTGTGACATCACTGTGTATATTATCTGTGTACTGTGACATCACTGTGTGTATCTCTGTACTGTGACATCACTGTGTATATTATCTCTGTACTGTGACATCACTGTATATATTATCTCTGTACTGTGACATCACTGTGTATATTATCTCTGTACTGTGACATCACTGTGTGTATCTCTGTACTGTGACATCACTGTGTATATTATCTCTATACTGGGACATCACTGTATATATTATCTCTGTACTGTGACATCACTGTGTATATTATTTCTGTACTGTGACATCATTGTGTGTATTATCCCTGTACTGTGACATCACCGTGTGTGTATATCTCTGTACTGTGACATCACTGTGTGTATTATCCCTGTACTGTGACATCACTGTGTGTATTATCTCTGTACTGTGACATCACTCTGTGTATTATCTCTGTACTGTGACATCACTGTGTATATTATCTCTGTACTGTGACAGCACTGTGTATATTACTCTGTACTGTGACATCACTGTGTATATTATATCTGTACTGTGACATCACTGTGTATATTATCTCTGTACTGTGACATCACTGTGTGTATCTCTGTACTGTGACATCACTGTGTATATTATCTCTGTACTGTGACATCACTGTGTATATTATCTCTGTACTGTGACAGCACTGTGTGTATCTCTGTACTGTGACATCACTGTGTATATTATATCTGTACTGTGACATCACTGTGTATATTATTTCTGTACTGTGACATCATTGTGTGTATTATCCCTGTACTGTGACATCACCGTGTGTGTAATCTCTGTACTGTGACATCACTGTGTGTATTATCCCTGTACTGTAACATCACTGTGTGTATTATCTCTGTACTGTGACATCACTCTGTGTATTATCTCTGTACTGTGACATCACTGTGTATATTATCTCTGTACTGTGACATCACTGTGTGTATCTCTGTACTGTGACATCACTGTGTATATTATATCTGTACTGTGACATCACTGTGTATATTATCTCTGTACTGTGACATCACTGTGTGTATCTCTGTACTGTGACATCACTGTGTATATTATCTCTGTACTGTGACATCACTGTGTATATGATCTCTGTACTGGGACATCACTGTATATATTATCTCTGTACTGTGACATCACTGTGTATATTATTTCTGTACTGTGACATCACTGTGTGTATTATCCCTGTACTGTGACATCACCGTGTGTGTAATCTCTGTACTGTGACATCACTGTGTGTATTATCCCTGTACTGTAACATCACTGTGTGTATTATCTCTGTACTGTGACATCACTGTGTGTATCTCTGTACTGTGACATCACTGTGTATATTATCTCTGTACTGTGACATCACTGTGTATATGATCTCTGTACTGGGACATCACTGTATATATTATCTCTGTACTGTGACATCACTGTGTATATTATTTCTGTACTGTGACATCACTGTGTGTATTATCCCTGTACTGTGACATCACCGTGTGTGTAATCTCTGTACTGTGACATCACTGTGTGTATTATCCCTGTACTGTAACATCACTGTGTGTATTATCTCTGTACTGTGACATCACTGTGTGTATTATCCCTGTACTGTGACATCGCTGTATTATCCCTGTACTGTGACATCACTGTGTATATTATCTCTGTACTGTGACATCACTGTGTGTATATTATATCTGTACTGTGACATCACTGTGTATATTATCTCTGTACTGTGACATCACTGTGTGTATCTCTGTACTGTGACATCACTGTGTATATGATCTCTGTACTGGGACATCACTGTATATATTATCTCTGTACTGTGACATCACTGTGTATATTATTTCTGTACTGTGACATCACTGTGTGTATTATCCCTGTACTGTGACATCACTGTGTGTATTATCCATGTACTGTAACATCACTGTGTGTATTATCTCTGTACTGTGACATCACTCTGTGCATTATCTCTGTACTGTGACATCACTGTGTGTATCTCTGTACTGTGACATCACTCTGTGTATTATCTCTGTACTGTGACATCACTGTGTGTATTATCTCTGTACTGTGACATCACTGTGTATATTATCTCTGTACTGTGACATCACTGTATATATTATCTCTGTACTGTGACATCACTGTGTATATTATCTCTGTACTGTGACATCACTGTGTATATTATCTCTGTACTGTGACATCACTGTATATATTATCTCTGTACTGTGACATCACTGTGTATATTATCTCTGTACTGTGACATCACTGTGTATATTATCTGTGTACTGTGACATCACTGTGTGTATCTCTGTACTGTGACATCACTGTGTATATTATCTCTGTACTGTGACATCACTGTATATATTATCTCTGTACTGTGACATCACTGTGTATATTATCTCTGTACTGTGACATCACTGTGTATATTATCTCTGTACTGTGACATCACTGTGTATATTATCTCTATACTGGGACATCACTGTATATATTATCTCTGTACTGTGACATTACTGTGTATATTATTTCTGTACTGTGACATCATTGTGTGTATTATCCCTGTACTGTGACATCACCGTGTGTGTAATCTCTGTACTGTGACATCACTGTGTGTATTATCCCTGTACTGTAACTTCACTGTGTGTATTATCTCTGTACTGTGACATCACTCTGTGTATTATCTCTGTACTGTGACATCACTGTGTATATTATCTCTGTACTGTGACATCACTGTGTGTATCTCTGTACTGTGACATCACTGTGTATATTATATCTGTACTGTGACATCACTGTGTATATTATCTTTGTACTGTGACATCACTGTGTGTATCTCTGTACTGTGACATCACTGTGTATATTATCTCTGTACTGTGACATCACTGTGTATATGATCTCTGTACTGGGACATCACTGTATATATTATCTCTGTACTGTGACATCACTGTGTATATTATTTCTGTACTGTGACATCACTGTGTGTATTATCCCTGTACTGTGACATCACCGTGTGTGTAATCTCTGTACTGTGACATCACTGTGTGTATTATCCCTGTACTGTAACATCACTGTGTGTATTATCTCTGTACTGTGACATCACTGTGTGTATTATCCCTGTACTGTGACATCGCTGTATTATCCCTGTACTGTGACATCACTGTGTATATTATCTCTGTACTGTGACATCACTGTGTGTATATTATATCTGTACTGTGACATCACTGTGTATATTATCTCTGTACTGTGACATCACTGTGTGTATCTCTGTACTGTGACATCACTGTGTATATGATCTCTGTACTGGGACATCACTGTATATATTATCTCTGTACTGTGACATCACTGTGTATATTATTTCTGTACTGTGACATCACTGTGTGTATTATCCCTGTACTGTGACATCACTGTGTGTATTATCCATGTACTGTAACATCACTGTGTGTATTATCTCTGTACTGTGACATCACTCTGTGTATTATCTCTGTACTGTGACATCACTGTGTGTATCTCTGTACTGTGACATCACTCTGTGTATTATCTCTGTACTGTGACATCACTGTGTGTATTATCTCTGTACTGTGACATCACTGTGTGTATTATCTCTGTACTGTGACATCACTGTGTGTATTATCCCTGTACTGTAACATCACTGCGTTTATTACCCCTGTACTGTGACAACACTGTGTTTATTATCCCTATACTGTGACATCACTGTGTGTATTATCTCTGTACTGTGACATCACTGTGTGTATTATCCCTGTACTGTGACATCACTGTGTATATTATCCCTGTACTGTGACAATACTGTATGTATTATCCCTATACTGTAACATCACTGTGTGTATTATCCCTATACTGTGACATCACTGTGCGTATTATCCCTATACTGTGACATCATTGTGTGTATTATCCCTGTACTGTGTGGGGAACCGCTCAGGTAGATGCTTGTTAGCAGTGCAGGAGACAGGGACACAGAGGCTGGATCACACTCAAGTCAGGTGTTTATTTGGATTCAGGTGCATAACAGGTTTTCCTTTACAAAGGCACAAACAAAAACAAAACCTTCTCGGCTGAGAACTACCTACTACAACACATGTTCCCTATCTATATAGGAGTCTGGCTACCAGACTCCCGCTAGGTTATTCAAACAGGGGTGGCACAGAGTTACCTTGTTTCAGGTGCAGATACACAGGTCAGTTTCCTCAGTGTAGTGCCACCTCCTAGCTCTGACACACAGCCTATATCAGGCCTTAATTAGTCAGGTGACCTCCCTGCTGTGGGCTTCTACCACACACCCTTTAACTACCTGGCTGGAAAATACCTGTTCTCCCTAACCACTCCCTTCACTTTCTCACAACTGTGACATCACTGTGTGTATTATCCCTGTACTGTGACATCACCGTGTGTGTAATCTCTGTACTGTGACATCACTGTGTGTATTATCCCTGTACTGTAACATCACTGTGTGTATTATCTCTGTACTGTGACATCACTGTGTGTATCTCTGTACTGTGACATCACTGTGTATATTATCTCTGTACTGTGACATCACTGTGTATATGATCTCTGTACTGGGACATCACTGTATATATTATCTCTGTACTGTGACATCACTGTGTGTATATTATATCTGTACTGTGACATCACTGTGTATATTATCTCTGTACTGTGACATCACTGTGTGTTATCTCTGTACTGTGACATCGCTGTATTATCCCTGTACTGTGACATCACTGTGTATATTATCTCTGTACTGTGACATCACTGTGTGTATATTATATCTGTACTGTGACATCACTGTGTATATTATCTCTGTACTGTGACATCACTGTGTGTATATTATATCTGTACTGTGACATCACTGTGTATATTATCTCTGTACTGTGACATCACTGTGTGTATCTCTGTACTGTGACATCACTGTGTATATGATCTCTGTACTGGGACATCACTGTATATATTATCTCTGTACTGTGACATCACTGTGTATATTATTTCTGTACTGTGACATCACTGTGTGTATTATCCCTGTACTGTGACATCACTGTGTGTATTATCCATGTACTGTAACATCACTGTGTGTATTATCTCTGTACTGTGACATCACTCTGTGTATTATCTCTGTACTGTGACATCACTGTGTGTATCTCTGTACTGTGACATCACTCTGTGTATTATCTCTGTACTGTGACATCACTGTGTGTATTATCTCTGTACTGTGACATCACTGTGTGTATTATCTCTGTACTGTGACATCACTGTGTGTATTATCCCTGTACTGTAACATCACTGCGTTTATTACCCCTGTACTGTGACAACACTGTGTTTATTATCCCTATACTGTGACATCACTGTGTGTATTATCTCTGTACTGTGACATCACTGTGTGTATTATCCCTGTACTGTGACATCACTGTGTATATTATCCCTGTACTGTGACAATACTGTATGTATTATCCCTATACTGTGACATCACTGTGCGTATTATCCCTATACTGTGACATCATTGTGTGTATTATCCCTGTACTGTGTGGGGAACCGCTCAGGTAGATGCTTGTTAGCAGTGCAGGAGACAGGGACACAGAGGCTGGATCACACTCAAGTCAGGTGTTTATTTGGATTCAGGTGCATAACAGGTTTTCCTTTACAAAGGCACAAACAAAAACAAAACCTTCTCGGCTGAGAACTACCTACTACAACACATGTTCCCTATCTATATAGGAGTCTGGCTACCAGACTCCCGCTTAGGTTATTCAAACAGGGGTGGCACAGAGTTACCTTGTTTCAGGTGCAGATACACAGGTCAGTTTCCTCAGTGTAGTGCCACCTCCTAGCTCTGACACACAGCCTATATCAGGCCTTAATTAGTCAGGTGACCTCCCTGCTGTGGGCTTCTACCACACACCCTTTAACTACCTGGCTGGAAAATACCTGTTCTCCCTAACCACTCCCTTCACTTTCTCACAACTGTGACATCACTGTGTGTATTATCCTTGTACTGTGACATCACTGTGTGTATTATCCCTGTACTGTGACATCATTGTGTGTATTATCCCTGTACTGTGACATCACTGTGTGTATTATCCCTGTACTGTGACATCACTGTGTGTATTATCTCTGTACTGTGACATCACTGTGTGTATTATCTCTGTACTGTGACATCACTGTGCGTATTATCTCTGTACTGTGACATCACTCTGTGTATTATCCCTGTACTGTGATATCACTGTGTGTGTTATCTCTCTACTGTGACATCACTGTGTGTATTATCCCTGTACTGTGACATCACTGTGTGTGTTATCTCTCTACTGTGACATCACTGCGCTTATTACCCCTGTACTGTGACATCACTGCGCTTATTACCCCTGTACTGTGATATCACTGTGTGTATTATCCTTGTACTGTGACATCACTGTGTGTATTATCCCTGTACTGTGACATCACTGTGTTTATTGTCCCTGTATTGTGACATCACTGTGTGTATTATCCTTGTACTGTGACATCACTGTGTGTATTATCCCTGTACTGTGACATCACTGTGTTTATTGTCCCTGTATTGTGACATCACTGTGTATATTATCTCTGTACTGTGACATCACTGTGTGTATTATCCCTGTACTGTGACATCACTGCCACTAAAGGGACATTATACCGTGTGAGGGCACAAAATTCGATTTCATGCCTCTTTCACTCCTTTGAGTGGGCTGTGCCATAATTTTGCCTAATCTTAGACAACTTCAGACTTTACACAGTTTATGTATACTTTACTTGCAATCCCTCGATAAGGTTATTAATTAACATATTAATGAGAAAAAGTTAAAAATGGCCCCTGTGGTAACCCACTTATAACTGAGAGTCCTCCAATACTGACCCCTGTGGTAACCCACTTATAACTGAGAGTCCTCCAATACTGACCCCTGTGGTAACCCACTTATAACTGAGAGTCCTCCAATACTGACCCCTGTGCTAACCCACTAATAACTGAGAGTCCTCCAATACTGACCCCTGTGGTAACCCACTAGTAACTGAGAGTCCTCCAATACTGACCCCTGTGGTAACCCACTAATAACTGTGACCCCTTCCAATACTGACCCCTGTGGTACCCACTAATAAGTCCTCCATTACTGACCCCTGTTGTATCCCATTAATAACTGAGAGTCCTCCAATATTGACCTCTGTGATATCCCACTAATAACTGAGAGTCCTCCAATACTGACCCCTGTGGTACCCACTAATAACTGAGAGTCCTCCAATACTGACCCCTGTAGTATCCCACTAATAACAGAGAGTCATCCAATACTGACCACTATGGTAACCCACTAATAACTGTAACCCCTTCCAATACTGACCTCTGTGGTAACCCACTAATAACAGAGAGTCCTCCAATACTGACCCCTGTGGTAACCCAGTAATAACAGAGAGTCCTCCAATACTGATCTCTGTGGTACCCACTAATAACTGAGAGTCCTCCAATACTGACCCCTCTGGTAACCCACTAATAACTGAGAGTCCTCCAATACTGACCCCTGTGGTATCCCACTAATAACTGAGAGTCCTCCAATACTGACCACTATGGTAACCCACTAATAACTGTAACCCCTACCACTACTAACCCCTGTGGTATACCACTAATAACAGAGAGTCCTCCAATACTGATCTCTGTGGTAACCCAGTAATAAAATTGACCACTCCCCTCTAATACTGACCCCTGTGGTAACCCACTAATAACTGAGAGTCCTCCAATACTAACCTCTATGGTAACCCACTAATAAATGAGAGTCCTCCAATACTGACCCCTGTGGTATCCCACTAATAACTTTGACCCCTTCCAATACTGACCTCTATGGTACCCACTAATATTTGAGAGTCCTCCAATACTGACCCCTGTGGTACCCACTAATAAGTCCTCCAATACTGACCCCTGTTGTATCCCACTAATAACGGAGAGTCCTCTAATACTGACCCCTGTAGTATCCCACTAATAACTGTGACCCCTTACAATACTGACCCCTGTGGTACCCACTAATAAGTGAGAGTCCTCCAATACTGACCCCTGTGGTATACCACTAATAACTGAGAGTCCTCCAATACTGACCCCTGTGGTAACCCACTAATAAGTGAGAGTCCTCCAATACTGACCCCTGTGGTAACCCACTAATAACTGAGAGTCCTCCAATACTGACCCCTGTGGTAACCCACTAATAACTGAGAGTCCTCCAATACTGACCTCTGTGGTAACCCACTAATAACTGAGAGTCCTCCAATATTGACCTCTGTGATATCCCACTAATAACTGAGAGTCCTCCAATACTGACCCCTGTGGTAACCCACTAATAAGTGAGAGTCCTCCAATACTGACCCCTGTGGTAACCCACTAATAAGCGAGAGTCCTCCAATACTGACCCCTGTGGTAACCCACTAATAACTGAGAGTCCTCCAATACTGACCCCTGTGGTAACCCACTAATAACTGAGAGTCCTCCAATACTGATCTCTGTGGTAACCCACTAGTAACTGAGAGTCCTCCAATACTGCCCCCTGTGGTAACCCACTAATAACTGAGAGTCCTCCAATACTGACCCCTGTGGTAACCCACTAATAACTGAGAGTCCTCCAATACTGACCTCCTGTGGTAACCCACTAATAACTGAGAGTCCTCCAATACTGACCCCTGTGGTACCCACTGGTTACTATGACTCTTCCAGTATTGCTCCCTGTTGTACCAAACTAGTAACTATAACACTTCCAATGTTTTCCCTTTGTAACCCCATAAGTATCTGTGACTCTTTCAATGTTCCCCCCGTGGTACCCCACTAGTACCTGTGACTCCTCTGATGCTTCCCCCTGTGCTGTCCCACTACTTTTGTGGATTCTCATGTTATGCCCCAGCCTTTCATGCAGTAAAGTGAAAAAAATTGCTTTGTAAATCTGAAGTTATACGACAACCCCCTCGGTGTGTTCCGGAATGTCCCCCGTTCTATATACCGAGGGCATTAGCTTGCCAGTGCCGATCCCTAATACATTATATATCCATACAGTCTTGTCATTGTGCCCAGATTCTCAATAGACCTCATAATAAGGCTAATTTCCCATGCTTGGCGGCTCGCCCTACTGGCATGAGCTGATTCACATAAGGTAGAATGGCCGCGATGAGTCAATGAGCTTTTGGCTGGCTATGGGCAGGCAGCGGCTGCCAGGAGCTCTGTAGGCTGCTCCACTTTGATGAGACACCATGATCGGGGAGAAAAGGATTACGGTGTGGAATGTCAAATGCTCTGGGAAAGTTTTCTAAACACTTTATGGAGTTTGTGCAACATTGCAGAGTTGATTTCCAGGAGAGGTACAAGGAGACAGAAGGGGATTATCAAACAAGCAGATTACTGAGATAAACTGTTGTGTGAACAGGTTCAAACGATTACACAGCCGCCCCTAATAACCGGGCTCCTCCGGACTCGACACAGGAGGACCTTGATGTCATTCATTCTGGAGTTATGGCGGTATTACGTGTGCCACTGTGTGACTGGAGGCTTATACTAGGGGTGCGGACCCTCAATGCCCTACTATAAGCAGCTGGTCACATGGGCATAGGTGTATTGAAGGGAATATTCTCCTTGAGAATAAGGCTCCATGTAGCGAAACGCAGCCAAAAAAAACCATCCGCAGCGTCTATCATTATATTTTTGCGGAGTTTTCCTCTGCGGACTTTCCGCCCCTATAATACCTATACGGAAACCGTAGGTGTCACTGCGATTTCCAAAAACGCAAGCCTTTTTAAAACGCAGATTTTCCGCTGCGGATTTTTTTCTGCAATGTGTGCTTGACGTAGGGTAAACGCCACAATTTTGCTGCCGTGGAGATGCCGAGGCGAAAACCGCAGCGTTTTATAGTACCTGCAAAGTGGCTGGGATTCTGGCTAATCCCATCCACACATTGCAGGAAAATATCCGCAGTGGACATGCTGTAATTTCAAAAACTGTAGGATTTTTGTGGTTCCCCTATATATAATAGGGGCAGAATATCTGCAGAGTAAAACTAAATCCTGTAATTTTCACTCTGGCTACTAAGCTTAAGTCCATTATCACTAAATCATGTGGTTTTCCATGGACCTAATGACAAGTTGGTCCGTTTAAGGCCTTATTTATAAGACAATGAATAACAGCCGTGTAAGATTAAAAAAACCCAGGAATATCTATGGGTCTAGTCACATGTCTAAAGATAGAGCATATGAGAATATACGGGCATGTGAATAAGGCCTTATAATTGACACTTTTCAATTCTTTAGGGTTTTTTTTTGCAGCAGTTGCATAATTTATGTCATAGACAGGATTAAAGTGCAAGATAACACCTCTATAGATAACACCACTGACCCATCATTACATCACTACTGACAATAGATGATGTCACAGCTTATCTCCTCCCCCATTTTATGTCTAGAAAACTCTCCCATAGACCTCAATGAGTTGGCTCCAGACTATTGCTGCCTATGGCCATGACTGTGCTGTAAAGCAGATCACTGAATGCTGTTAACAAAGCAGAGAAACTCAGGCAAGATGGCCGCCCCCATGATCATGGACAGAATATAGAGTAAAAAAAATCTACAATCAGAAAATAACAACAGATTAGAAAAAAAGTGACTCCCTTTAACTGTGGTCACGAGACGAGGATCATGAAGAGAGAACCCCCTTGTATTATCTCAGATTCTCTTACTAGGGTGGACGACAAGTGGTTTTGTAAATTGGGGACACCTTTACTCTATGACATCTGACATCACCCACAATGAAGTTCCTTGTAAACCGACTATTCAGTAAACTAATGATATTGAGGGTCTCGTAACTGCTTAATTGTGATAGTAGAATGGAACGAGGACTGGAGTGTTCCTGGACCTTCCATATAGCCCCATTGTAATATTCTAAGCTCTAGAGGGTTCTTGTAAAGTTGTCTCCTCTGTGTCCACAATGTGTGCCTGTAAGCCCAACATATGCCGGACCCGCTCGTCACCAGGACACTGGTCCTCTCCATCCTGCGGGGCTCCATCTTGCTCTTCTTGATGATGTCAGTGCCTATCTAAAGGGGGCTCCATCTTTTCCCTTGTTTGCACTTATATTTGTTGCTATTGACCATGATCCTGACCTTGGTTTCGTTCCTGGATTCCTCTCCTCTCTTGTCATTAAGATTTGTCCTCTTGTAGTTGTTGTTCCGCTCCTAGTATTGAGCCTGTCCTCTGACTTCGGTTCTGTCTCCACCTTTGACTTGTCACATCCTGAATGCTTCCCCTGTGACCACCCCTGGCTATGATCATGGCTATGCTACAGTCAATGCTCCTGCCATCCATTGGTTACAATTTGGAGGTCCTCTACAAGGATAATCCAAACCTTCTTCAGGGATCTCCTTACTCCAGCCTAGCCACCACCAAACACAGTAAAGTCAATTTTGCATGAGTATTATATACATTATACACAAGTCTACAAATCTAGTGATCCAAAGTAACAGCCTCATAGATCTTGCAGTATTAGATCTAACGTTGGGTCAGGACTTGAGGCCATAATACAGGCATGGAAATGGACTAAAGGCTTGTAGGTTTTGATCACCTCTTTTTAGGTTATAGTTCCATTTCTATTATGATTGTTCCCAATTAACCCTTTGCACTCACAAATCCACATGGTTACTCTGGTAGTGTTTTATGAGTAGTGGGTTATGAGCAGGATCGGACTGGCCCACCGGGGAACTGGTGAATACCACCGGTGGGCCCCGAGCCCCGACTATTAGTCCTCATGTTGCCATTGCAGATGCATTGGTCAGGGGCCGGATCAGGATCCTGACCATCCTGGATATATTCTGGACATATTGCAGGCCCCTTTCCAATAGATGGCAGGGCAGGGCACCCAGGGGAGGTGACTGAAAATAATAAATACATATTCTCACCTCTCCTGGGCACAGCATTCTCTCCGGCGCTCTTCTGTCATGTGACTGAGGCCTGTGATTAGGCCACAGTGGTCACATGGGGTGCGGTCGCGTAATGACGTCAGTGCGCCCCCATCAATCACAGGCCTCAGCAGCGACGTCGGACATTGGCCTGACGACAATGAAGACGGTAGGATGTAGCGAGGTTGCCAAGGAAAAGTAAGGCAAGGTAAGTATGAATGCTTTTTATTTTTAATCACCTTCCCTGGATATCCGATTATGGCCATAAAAAAGATTAACCCTGGACAACCCCTTTAATATGCCCCACACAGTTTAATGTTCCCCCCACAGGATGTTAGCCCCCATCACTGCTCCCACACAATATAATGGCTCCATCACTGTTCCCCATACAGTATGAGGGATCAGTGAAGTGGCTATAAAAAAATTTGGCCTAGACAACCCCTTAAAAGAGGTTGCCCATAAACTGGAGTGACCACTGTGGTGGCCGCTAGGGGAGGTGTAAAAATAAGAACATTTAAAAAAAAAAGCATACTCACCTGTCCCCAGCACCTCGTTGTCCCCTGCCTGTGTCTGTTCAGTCTCATGGCGACGCCTCATTTCTGAAAATCCTGTACCTAATAGGTCTTACCAGTCACATGAGGTGCAGGACTCCCAGCAAGTAGCACGAAACTGAATGGACCCTGGCAGTGGACAATGGAGCGCTGGGGACAGGTGAGTATGCTTTTTAATTTATTTATTTTTTACTTTACACCTTCCTACAGCTACATGGGTTGCTCCAATTCTTGGACAACCTCTTTAAAGGATTTATTCATCTTTCTAATATTGATGGCCTGTCCTTAGGATAGGCCATCAATATTACATCTGTGATGATACAACAGCCAGGACCTCTGCAGATCAGCTTTTCCAGGGCAGTGCAGCTACAGGTAAAGGTGACAATTCTAGGAGCCACACTGTTCACTTGCCATACAAGGTGTAGCAGTAGGTTTAGGTAGTGCAGTGGTGCACATGGTATAGTGGGTGAGCAGCATGGCTCCCGACATGTTATTATTACCTTTAGCCGCTCTGTCTTGGTACCGCTGATCTGCAGGGGTCCTGACGGTGGGCTCGTAGAAACAATTCCACTGGTGGGCCCTAGACATTCCAGTCCGACACTGGTTATGACTCCCACTGCTACCAGTTTGATTTTGGGCCACTTCCAAGGGTGTTGTCTCAGTAGCCTCCCCAATGACTACATCACAGAATGGTCCTGGTAGAGGCGATGGTTGCCCAGGGATAGAGAGACACCAGTGCAGAGCACCAAAGGGTCAATCTAAAGAGTGGTCAGGTAGAGGCCAAAGATCGGTGGCTGGTAACAAGTGTGCACGGTAGTAAACAGTCATAACATCAGGATGAACAGCTCTCGTTCGAAGGTCAGAAAGGCCAGAAGGTCAACAAAACAAGGTCAGGAACAGATGCAAAGTCGGAAACTAACCAAGGTCAAATTGGTCAGGACACAGGAACAGAATACCCTGGTACGAGCCAGTCGCTGGGAACCAATATTACTCAGGAATTCAGCCAAAAGCTGAGCCAATTTACATAGGCAGGGATTATCAGCGATAGGCTATGGATGGGTTTCTTAGTGTGCTCATTGACCCTTTTAGAGACTGAGAAGGCTGGTGTATGCATCCTAAGGTGCTGGCAAGAGAGAATGGAGCACACCAGTTATACAGCGCTACTCAGAGGCGGGGGCTGCTCAGACCCACCGCCGGGGTTACAGGGAGACATATACAAGATTTACCAGCAGCAATACATAGTGCCAGCTCTGACACTTTAAAACATATGGTAAAAAAAAATTCTAACGCACAGTTTTTCTAAGTTTTTGGAGGTCTTGTTTGGCTCCCGGATGATCGGTTCTCCTAAATTGTATCAATGATACAAATGAGATTTTCGATTAACTTCACCACAATCAAAAGGTTTACAGACAAAGAGAAAAGTGTAAAACCGGCATCCAGTACTTCAATACAATCCAGCAGCCATGTTAACAGCTAGCCAGGGAGGGCCGGCTCTGCCTTGGGAGTCATAATTCACTTTCTTACATTTCAGTCCTATCAGGTTCCAGGGCCAGAAAGGGAAGACATTTGTGTGTCGTAAAACTACAGGTGTAAATTCTTCCAAGGAAAGATTTTTATTATGTCCACCGGGTCTCTTTATAGGGCTTCATTTTGTTACTTGATCAATGTAGACGGTTGCAGAACAATACCGTAAAAATGACATGAGGGACAAAAAGAGCAGCGAGTCAAGACACAAAGGAAGAAGGGGGTTCATAAACCATACCGACTCTGGGATGTGGAGGAGAGATTTGTGGCACCTTGTAATCTCCACTAAGGAGGAAAAACTGGAAAGACAGAATACAGCAGACACATCTCTGGATATGGGGGGGAAATCCCAGAAAGTGGTAACACGGATCTATGGCAGAAGTCTAATAACACGAGGGGCTCCAGGTCTTGGGGAGCTAAAAATCCCACCATAGAATGAGTGGAACCTGAATACATGGATTAGGACAAATATCATACTCATGTTTTCAGAGGGTAAAGTCTATAAGAAGAGGTTCTCTGCCTGTGTCCCCATGACAATTCTTTGAAGCCCCATGCTCAGGACCAGGTTAATACAGTAACTCCTCCATATACTGAACAGTTCTCGCTCCCGGGTAAGGTCCTTTGCAGATTTCGATGCCTCCTAGACAGTGTCCAGATACTTTTCAATGTCTGGAACCAGTGTGGCCATTCACAGGACTGGAAGACCCAACGTGGGAGAGAGCACTGGTAGGCAAATGTAAGGGTCTGGTCTGGGGTCTGAACTGACTTTAACTAAGACCTAGTATTTATTAAGAAGTCTGGTCTGAGGCCTGTATTTATGATGGTGTCTAATCTGGGGTCTGTGTTAGTTTTGGGGTCTGGGTTGTAAAATAATTTAGGGTAATGGGTCTGGCCTCATAGAATGATATGAGAGCCATATTACAGTTCTCTGCAAGAACTACAAGTTGTATTGGTCTATAATATATGTCTGTGTGCACGAGCCCTTACTCGTACGCAGGGTGAGGTTTTGATTTTTTTGGGGAAGGGGGAGCCCAAACTGAACTTTTGCACTGAGGTCCATGAGTATTTAGCTACGGGGTTCTGAGGTCACTAGATCCAGCTTATTAATGTAGCCCTGGAGATAGATTAGGGTCGCCTAAGTCAAACTGTTTTTTTTTCCACTTGTTATTTGCATCTCTGTTGCTGAAATATCGCTGTTTTTGCCAATATGAAAATTAACTTTTTGGGGCAATGAGGGCACTTCCATTGCAAAGGGTTGCAGCTTGCCACTCCCAGGTGGAGATATTCCCTGAAAAGCCCTAGGAACAGATTAGGTCAAAATTCTGCCAGTAAACTGCTACCAGTTGCCCAACAGTAAGATTTGTTTCAGTTCATATTTGGATTGTTCGGCCCAAATATTTGTGTCGGGTCAAACAAGTTCAGATAGTAGCAGAAGTGAAATTATTATACAGACCCCAGAATATAATAGGTAGACGCCCAGCGGAGGTTTAAAAGTAAAGAACAACCTATCATACTCACCTTCCCTCACCTCTTCTGGGGCTCCTTGTTGCATCCTTGACATTGTCTGGGTCCTCTTTATGCTTCTAATGATGTCATGTGGCTGGGGTCACCACTGAGGCCTGCGATTGGGCATTAGTGATCACATGGGGGATGCTGAGCTTCATGTCACCACCCGGAAGAGCACCCGGAGATAGCCGAGGACAAAGCAAGGAGGCCCAGAAAAGGTGAGGGAAGGTGAGTATACTTTATTTTTTTACACCTCCCCTGGACAACCACCTATTATACTCTGAGGTCTGAAGAGACCCCAGAGTATAATAATTTCACTTTCGGATCACGGATGATGAACCCCCAAAGTTACAGGTTTGGGATGAACCCAAAATGTTTGCAATATTCGGAACCGGGACAAATCTTTTCTTTAGAAACCGATTCACCCATCTCTACCCAACACTGTTTTAAAACACCAAAACAGGTAGGATGGGCACTTGGCCGCTCAGGACCCAGGTCACAAAACTAAGGAGAATCAGAGAACTGGTGCACTAGCAAAATAAAGAATGAAACCAGTTACCTGTAGGAGGAGAAAAGGAGCAGCAAACTAGGCAAGGTCTTATCAGGAGAGCAGAAAGTATCCAAAAACAAGTATCAGAGCAGAGTCGTAGTCCAAGCCAAAAGTCATTACCAAGAAGTCAACACCAATTTCCCATCAATGGCCAAGGGGGGTAAACCAGGAGAAATAGCCAGCAGTCAGAAGGAGAAGATGAGTGTGAAAGGTCCTTCTAACAGCAGAGTAAGAGCCCAACTGCACTAGACAATCACAGGCAAAGACTGAAGTTCTGCGGGGTTTACATACCCCACCTATACTTAATGGAATGATGAGGCCGATCTATGACTGGGTCTGTGCCTTAAAGTTCTCACAGGCTTTGCAGCCCCGGCCAGAGATGGTTGCTGGTAGTCATAGAAGCCTTAAGGCGATGACTGCAGAGAGGAGCTAGTATACTGAGATTCCTAACAGCCATCGTTCCAAAGAGGTAAGTGGCAATACCTTTGTTACTCTAAAGAGCATATTTGCGCGTTGACAAAAATAGTGATATCTCTACAATGGACACACCAATTCACAAGGGGAAAACATAGTTTGATTCGAGTGAGCCTAACTTAACTATCTACGGGGCAGAGTTTCTAGGCTGGGCTCCCTTTAACATCATATACTCAGATGAGCTGTGGGTCAATCTAAATGTTAAAATTGTTTCCATCGGTTTGGATCGAAATAACAAAATGAGCCTAGTGTCTCTAAAATGGTGGACACAATATGTATAGAAAATTGAAGTTGACCTTGAATTGGTTTCAGTGGGCAAATTTTACTTAGAATTTTTTGACCCATGATGCCAATGAGATTTCCCAGCCATGACCCCTGTGGACAGAAAGTAATAGAGATGGATTGTGATACAAATAACACAGTGCCAGAGAGAATAACACATTATGTTTTTCATTTAGCATTTTTGTATGTCAGTCAACAAAGAAAAGCTAAGATAAACCTGAATGAGGCTATTTACACACTTCACGACAATTGCCTTATTAGCATATCCCGCTCTTGGTCTAATTTGCTGAATTACACAGCCATGTATCATGTATCACCTCATTAACTGACCTCCTTGTGCTGATCCAATTATCTAATCAATGAAGCCTTTACCAAAGTGGCCGTCCCTTACACATCAGGCCTGGGAATACTCTGCTACGTCTGAATTACCCACTTGTAATGATTAGCTGTGAACATGGACCAACCAATCACAAAAGAGAGGCCAGTGCCATAAAAGTGAGGCTTCGGTAGTGTAATAATACAAATATCATGCTGAATTTGGTTTGGTTTGGGTGGTACAAGCCTAGACTTGCCAAAAAACTGTGGCAATTTGTCGTAAAGCGTTTCGCTGCACAGTTCTCAACTACATGGCACGATGCAGCCCTGCAGGCTCGAATTTTGAACCCAAATTTGTCACAAGTCTTTGTCAGGGTATGGCTACACTCTCAAGCAACCAGCAGCCGAATTCCCAGGTCCCTTTGATGGCACAAGTTTTGGTAAACTTGCCTAGTCATTGGCCACATGGATTTGGTCATGCGAGGTTCCTGGACTGGTGGCTATACCCTCAAAACAGATTTACCCCATGAATATTTAGTTGACCAAGAAAGATTGGCTTCTTCTATGTCCCATAACAAATTCATCAACTTTTGTAATTTTTGCTACAAGTTTTTCCGTGGCCCATTGTAATTGACAAATAATGGACAGTGAAATTAATAGAAACAAGTAACCTATTACTTAAGCATGTTGTGGATTAGCTTCATGATCCCAATTGCACACTAAGAAGTTACAACCTAAAATATAAAATATTGAGTCATAATTTTGCTAACCTGGGACTCAGTAGCCATTTGGCACTAAATATTAGCCATTGGTTTGTACTTCACCCATGGACAAAATCAAATGGAATGGAAGTGGCTTTCATTGTTCTCAAGGTCATTGTGGATTGGCAAGAGCAACCCAAAATATATTATTAGTCCAGAAACTCCACAATGTTGAATTCATTCTAGGTACAAAGCTTGATTTTTGGATTAAATCGTACATGAGATTTTTTGTGCGATCTCTCGATGTCTAAAGTACAAGGGTAATAAGAACAAGTTACATTCCAGTTAAGTTGGGCTGTAGGGTTCTCCTGAACACTCCACCGTTGCCTACATCTGTTATACCTCTATATTTATCTTTCTTCACTGTATTACTTTTACCTATAAGCCATTCTGTCCCACAGACCATTACCCAAAAATACATTTGGGTCGACTTTTTTGAGACACTCAACCTTTGTCACTCCACCTACTCTTGATTTTGAACCTTGTTAATCCAAACTAATGGCTTATAGGACTATGAAGTGACCGCTGTACCCAGTTGTTCTATTCATGGTCCGTGCTAGGTGTCGAAAGCATTACGAAATAATCCTTGGTGTGAATTCGTAGGGTTATCACCTCCCTCCACCTCCGACATTCACACATAAAAGGGATTTGGCTCTTGACAAACTACAAGGTTGAGCTTTTTAGGCCCAATTTTTAAAAATATTATCCTGCAATGGACAGAGCAGATGTAGACCAGTCACTCACCAGTTCTCTCCAGTTCTACGATTACAGTAAGACCTAAGCTAAGTAGAGGAGTTCTTGGTTGCTGTCATTTTCCGAACTTGTGTCTGAAGTAAAGGAGCGAGTCTCTCTAAGATATATTTTACCTAGAGGTATGTATAAGGGAAGGAGCGTGCTGCTACCTCTCTCTTCTACTGCTGCCACCTCTTTCTTGTCTATGCAGGTACATTGGCCCTTCATAGGTCATTTCATACATAGACTTCAGTCTTAAAGATCATCATTAAGTGAAAATGGAAAAACGTTTACAGTAAATTCAGAGAAAGAATCTAAAGATGTCAATAAGTTTGACTTAAACAGCCTTGAGGTGAATAGTGTGAATAAGGCACGCATACACACACAGGACTTCCTCCTTCGTGCTACCTGCTCAGGTCTATGCGCACTTGATGACATTCATATGCCCATTAATTTTAAGGTCTAAAATTTAACACCATCTTCTAATGAGCTGGGAAAAGTCACACCTCGGCCCATGGCCCTGCAGGAGGTGAAGGAGGGATTTAGTCACATACAAAAGAAGTCAAACCCTTCTTTCCTTTTACTAGGGAGGAAATAAGACATCAGGGAAACAAGTCAAGGCTCAGACATCTGCAAACATCTCTGTGTGTTGACCGCTGCTTGTCCTCTGCTGAGGAGATGGCAAGCAGTGGACACCCAGGCACATTCGTTTCTGCCTCCAATAGTGTTTGCTGACACACAGATATCTGATTAGCACCTGCACGGAGCAGGATTTCCATCACTAATGTCAAGCAATGAGATTTCACTTACTTACTTAGCAAGGTCATTAAAGGGACCTGCAAAGTGTGTCTGGGTCAACGTGGTGGGAAATGAAACAAAATCTGAAGGGATATCTCAAGAGTGGTCATTATTACAGTATACAATTAAGAGCAATGTATCTTTAACTCTTAAGATGCCCATATACATTAGAGGAGTGTTGATGATTTCTGTAGGACCAGATGACCATCTAATGTGCATGGTCTGTAAGGATTTCCCTTGACAGTAGACATGGATTGAAAAAAAATAGGCTAACCTGAGATAAGTCACCACCAGGGGTATCTGAAGGTGGCTTAATGCCCTATTAGACAAGGCGTTTTAAAGGCCAATTGTCGGGAACAAACGCTCATTAAAGTGCTCATGCCCGACAATTGGCCTTTCTGATAATGATGACAATCCCACGATAAATGAGCATTTTACCATTCAACAGGTGATTGGCAGGACAAAAAACTCTTCATCTGACAGCAGTACATCATCTTGTCTAATAAGGGATCTGCTGCCGATGGACAACGAAAGTATTACCCAAAAATGTCCTCTGCATTGGTCTGTGTTGTCATGTCTGTGCAGAACGGGCGCTGATCGGCATGGTCTGTAGCCAACCAGCACTCGTTCAGAATTATCTTTAAGTCTAATAGGACCTTTACTCCCCTGGTCCTCACTGAGAACACATACACAATGATACACTGATGAACTGACACATAAGCTAATATTGTTGCTGAATGGTCCCTGGGCACCCTCAGGCAACTTTGAAACTTTGCTCAACAAGATGTATGTGAACAATAAACCCCAAACAAAAGTTAGAACATTCTGGAGAAACACTTCATATGGGCACTCTAAACTTGATGGCGCTTACTAATAATGATATTAAAACACTGGCGCCTCCTGAGAACCTTCACCTTAACCATCTGACTACCATCACCCACTCCTTTCTCTCCTAGTTCAGTTACTACTGTGACTCTGCCTGAGGACCATGACTTGGGGACTGGGCGGCCATCAGGAATTTCAGTGTCCCATACTAGCAGATTGTCTGAGCCCTCCACTATTGTGTTTTTATGAGAGGATCTCAAGAAAGACAAACATGCATCCTTGCACCAAAGATGATAGTACATGAACTCAAAGGCAGCATGTGAGAAAACTCCATACCAATTACTTTCAAGGATAGGGATCGTTCCTCAGATTGTAAAGGTTGTCTTTTCTTATCTTCTCCACTCGGCCCAGACCACCATGAGCTCTTCTTCCAGCCACAAGTTGTTTGTCATACAAACATCTTAGGTTCCTGCCCCTAAAACTGTGATAGTGCCATACAGAAACATCCCCTGAAAAGACTAGTCCCACACAGATAGTGTCCCCTACTGTGATTACTGTCACACATGGCGCCCTTGAAATGAACTGTGCTCAGCAGTGTACCTCATAGTAATAAGGCTCCCCCGTGTACCCATAAGTACCCCCCCATAGAAATAATGCGCCCCAGCAGCACTTTCCTCTCCGCATGTTTCGTGTCTAAGCATGCTCTGTGACCCAGGCCAAGGGGGGAATAGATAAGATGTGACATCTCCTATTGTGACTGGTGGATTCTGTGTCTTATCTACATATACACTACTGTTCAAAAGTTTGGGGTCACCCAGACAATTTTGTGTTTTCCATGAAAATTCACACTTTTATTTATCAACTGAGTTGCAAAATGAATAGAAAATATAGTCAAGACATTGACAAGGTTAGAAATAATGATTTTTACTTGAAATAATAATTTTCTCCTTCAAACTTTGCTTTCGTCAAAGAATGTTCCATTTGCAGCAATTCCAGCATTGCAGACCTTTGGCATTCTAGCTGTTAATTAGCTGAGGTAATCTGGAGACATTTCCCGCCATGCTTCCAGAAGCCCCTCCCACAAGTTGGATTGGCTTGATGGGCATTTTTTGAGTCCCATACGGTCAAGCTGCTCCCACAACAGCTCAATGGGGTTGAGATCTGGTGACTGCGCTGGCCTCTCCATTACAGATAGAATACCAGCTGCCGCTCCTTCCCTAAATAGTTCTTGTATAATTTGGAGGTGCTTTGGGTCATTGTCCTGTTGTAGGATGAAATTGGCTCCAATCAAGCGCTGTCCACAGGGTATGGCATGGCGTTTTAAAATGGAGTGATAGCCTTCCTTATTCATAATCCCTTTTACCTTGTACAAATCTCCCACTTTACCAGCACCAAAGCAACCCCAAACGATCACATTACCTCCACCATGCTTGACAGATGGCGTCAGGCGTCTTCCAGCATCTTTTCAGTTGTTCTGCGTCTCACAAATTTTCTTCTGTGTGATCCAAACACCTCAAACTTCGATTCGTCTGTCCATAACACTTTTTTCCAGTCTTCCTCTGTCCAATGTCTGTGTTCTTTTGCCCATATTAATCTTTTCCTTTTATTAGCCAGTCTCAGATATGGCTTTTTCTTGGCCACTCTGCCCTGAAGGCCAGCATCCCTGAGTCGCCTCTTCACTGTAGACGTTGACGCTGGTGTTTTGCGGGTACTATTTAATGAAGCTGCCAGTTGAGGACCTGTGAGGCGTCGATTTCTCAAACTAGAGACTCTAATGTACTTGTCTTGTTGTGCAGCGGGGCCTCCCACTTCTCCCAGAGCCTGTTTGTGCTGTCCTCTGAAGGGAGTAGTACACACTGTTGTAGGAAATCTTCAGTTTCTTGGCAATTTCTCGCATGGATTAGCCTTCATTTCTAAGAACAAGAATAGACTGTCGAGTTTCACATGAAAGTTCTCTTTTTCTGGCCATTTTGAGAGTTTAATCCAGAGGTTCCAAACTTTTTTTTTCTCGTAGACCACTTTCAAAATTTTACTGGTTTCGGTGGACCCCCTGCTGCTACATTTCTATCATATTCCCAAAACTCGACAAAAAATGTGAAGATTAGATTTAATGTAGACCCTCGTCGAGTCTCCCGTGGACCCCTGGGGGTCCACCTGGACCACTTTGGGAATCACTGGTTTAATCAAACCAAAAAATGTAATGCTCCAGATTCTCAACTAGCTCAAAGGAAGGTCAGTTTTATAGCTTCTCTAACCAGCAAAACTGTTTTCAGCTGTGCTAACATACTTGCACAAGGATTTTCAAGGGTTTTCTAAACATCCATTAGCCTTCTTACACAGTTAGCAAACACAATGTACCATTAGAAAACTGGAGTGATGGTTGCTGGAAATGGCCTCTATACACCTATGTAGATATTGCATTAAAAACCAGACGTTTGCAGCTAGAATAGTCATTTACCACATTAACAATGTATAGAATGTATTTCTGAATCATTTAATGTTATCTTCATTGAAAAAAACTGTGCTTTTCTTTCAAAAATAAGGAAATTTCTAAGTGACCCTAAACTTTTGAACGGTAGTGTACATGATAGCTGTGAACATCAATGTGCTGTAAGTGAGGTGACTGCTGCAAAGAAATCTATAGAAAGCAGGAAGTCTCAGAATATTATATGGCCTAGTGGACAAAGTAAGAACTGCATGATTTAGAGAGATTTTTCTTAATATAGATAATAAAATTGAAAAAAATAATTAAAAACCTTGTCAAAAATGCTTTTAAAATATGTTTAACATAAAAAAGTAAAAAAATAGGTAATTTGTTGGTGGTCTTTTTTAAAGAGGTTTTCTGGGACTTATCCGTAGGATAGGTCATCAATATGTTATCGTTGGGAGTCACCAGGAGACCGCCAGCACGTATGGGCTGCACTTGGTATTGCAAATTAACCTCATTCACTTGAATAGCACTGGACTGGAAGGAAGGGAAGAGGCCATAGCACTCGAGAGCTCATACAGTTGAGCAGAAATATGACAAAAAAGTCTGCTGGCAGGGCTGACCAATTGTCTCTTGACTCTCCACCAATTGGTGATTCTGGGAGATGAAAGGATCAACCATGTTGACTCTTGTTCTGCCTGATCATTTGTTCCTGGAGATAATCCACTGCAATGTCTATGGTCAGTGTAAAACATGACATGCTTGGTGTCTACCGACAAATTTTAGCCATGATTGATGTGGAATTGTCAAGTCTTCCAAGGATCAAATGACTCTACAAACCTTGTTTTTTCTCCTAGAGTACATGTATTTATGGCTTAACACGATCAGTACTAAGTGTCAGATCCAACCTGTATCTGCTTCAAGGGATGTCTCAGGTCATTGTCTATTGTCCACATAATAGACTTCATTCTTGGGAATTTACAGGTGCCCTAAAACTTTGCCTTATTGGTCGAACTCTACAAAAAAAAAATCAAAACAAGTATTGTCTGTGGAAAGATATTACTAAGCGAGAAGAAGCCTTGGTGGCCAGTGGCTGAGAGCTGGGACCAGCCGTCCATAGAGCAGGCATTATCTCCTGGAAGGAGAGCTACTTCCAGTAACATGTGAGGTGCTATGTTTCTGAGCAAAGTTACAAATGTAGCATGACACTGACAAACCATTTTATAAGTATCCTGAGGACCCCGCTTCAGTGGAAGGTCAATATTTGTCTAACATCTGTAAGGAGCGCAATGTTTTCTAAGTGGGCAGATTGACGTTAATGGGAGAGAAGAAAGTAAGGCGTCGGGTCACACTCATGTCCTTTAATTATTGGATCTGCCCCCAGATTAGGAGACTTGTCCACATAGTTAGTAAGGTGACACTTCCCTCCCTACAACCTCAAGATCTCCCACTCCAGTATTCCTGCTCTCCAAACACTGACACAGCTGAAGAGACACTTGGTTTCCACTTAGGTGCTACGTGCCATATCATCTAACGACAATGTCAAAGATCAGGCCACCATCTTGGTTTATAAATGATCAAGACACTGAGACCATATACAATACTATAAGCAAAAGAGTAAAGGTTCATTTTTAATCCAAGTCTTGGTAAATATTCATCCTTATTCTTTATTTTGGGGGTGCTGCTGTTTTTGATTTTTTTGCATGTGGAAGAAGCCGTCTTCCAATTGGATTTGCACCCATATCCTTAAAAGGTACAGTGGGGAAAAAAAGTATTTAGCCAGCCACCAATTGTGCAAGTTTTCCCACTTATAAAGATGAGGCCGGCCTGTAATTGTCATCATAGGTAGACCTCAACTATGAGAGACAAAATGAGAAAACAAATCCAGAAAATCACATTCTCTGATTTTTTAAGAATTTATTTGCAAATTATGGTGGAAAATAAGTATTTGGTCACCTACAAACAAGCAAGATTTCTGTCTCTCACAGACCTGTAACTTCTCCTTTAAGAGTCTCCTCTGTCCTCCACTCATTACCTGTAGTAATGGCTCCTGTGTGACATTGTTATCAGTATAAAAGACTCCTGTCCACAACCTCAAACAGTCACACTCCAAACTCCACTATGGTGAAGACCAAAGAGCTGTGGAAGGACACCAGAAACAAAATTGTAGACCTGCACCAGGCTGGGAAGACTGAATCTGCAATAGGCAAGCAGCTTGGTGTGAAGAAATCACCTGTGGGAGCAATAATTAGAAAATGGAAGACATACAAGACCACTGATAATCTCCCTCCATCAGGGGCTCCACGCAAGATCTCTCTCCGTGGGGTCAAAATGATCACAAGAACGGTGAGCAAAAATCCCAGAACCACACGGGGGGACCTAGTGAGTGACCTGCAGAAAGCTGGGACTAACGTAACAAAGGCTACCGTCAGTAACACACTACGCCGCCAGGGACTCAGATCCTGCAGTGCCAGACGTGTCCCCCTGCTTAAGCCAGTACATATCCGGGCCCGTCTGAAGTTTGCTAGAGAGCATTTGGATGTTCCAGAAGAGTATTGGGAGAATGTCATATGGTCAGATGAAACCAAAGTAGAACTGTTTGGTAGAAACACAACTCGTGGTGTTTGGAGTGAATGCTGAGTTGCATCCAAAGAACACCATACCTACTGTGAAGCATTGGGGGGTGGCAACATCATGTATGGGGCTGTTTCTCTGCAAAGGGACCAGGACGACTGATCCGTGTACATGAAAGAATGAATGGGGCCATGTATCGTGAGATTTTGAGTGCAAACCTCCTTCCATCAGCAAGGGCATTGAAGATGAAACGTGGCTGGGTCTTTCAGCATGACAATGATCCCAAGCACACCGCCATGGCAACGAAGGAGCGGCTTCGTAAGAAGCATTTCAAGGTCCTGGAGTGGCCTAGCCAGTCTCCAGATCTCAGCCCCATAGAAAACCTTTGGAGGGAGTTGAAAGTCCGTGTTGCCCAGTGACAGCCCCGAAACATCCCTGCTCTAGAGGAGATCTGCATGGAGGAATGGGCCAACATACCAGCAACAGTGTGTGCCAACCTTGTGAAGACTTACAGGAAACGTTTGACCTCTGTCATTGCCAACAAAGGAGATAGAACAAAGTATTGAGATGAACTTTTGTTATTGACCAAATACTTATTTTACACCATAATTTGCAAATAAATTCTTTATAAATCAGACAATGTGATTTTCTGGATTTGTTTTCTCATTTTGTCTCTCATAGTTGAGGTCTACCTATGATGACAATTACAGGCCGGCCTCATCTTTATAAGTGGGAGAACTTGCACAATTGGTGGCTGACTAAATACTTTTTTCCCCACTGTATATGCTGTGCTGCTTTGGACTTTACTCTACCAACACTATAGTCAGCTAGAGAGAGGTTTTCATGTAGCTAACTTGTCCAGGACCCCCATTCTCCAGAGGGCCTCAAGGAACCCCAAAGCAAAATAAAGTCATCTGGTATTATTTAGCCATGTATAGTGGTATTATTGAATCGTAGTATTATGTGGGAGCTATGTGGAAGTATTATGTGGGTTCTTTTTAGAAGTGAGCCATTATATGGCGGCATTATTTGGATTGTAACTTGGTACCAGATAGTGGTACTTCATTTTATGTGAATGTGATCTAGAAGTATAAGATATGACAAGAGAAGGGGTTTCAGCTTTGTTTGCTGTTTGCGGCATCTTATCTTGATGACATGAAGGTTCTATAAACACTTTTTAACTCCTTAATGCACTGTGATACTTTTTGGATTGCCTTATATAAAGGTGATATAATAATATATAATCAGTTCATAACGACCCAGGTTCTTTGCAATCTTTCCCAAAATTCTGGATTTGGCCGGACCCAAAATATTTGGGGTTCACCACCCACAACCTGCTATTATACTCTGAAGAGACCCAGGAGAGGTGAGTAAACATAACAGTCTTACTCACCGCTCCTGGGATCCATCACAGCATTTGGTTTGGGTCCCCATTCTCATGGGGCTTGGTGGTGCCCCAGGGCTGCTGACATTATTCAGGAGGCTAGAAGTGGCCCAAAGAAGAAGGGCCCTCGCACAAGACGCTGCAGTGGAGTCCAGGAGAGGTGAGTATAACTATTTGTTGTTTTCATGCACCTACCCTGGACCTCCGCTTGTTATACTCTGGGGGTTTGAAGAGACTGCAGAATATAATAATAGAGATTCCATTTCAGACTGAACAAGTTCGGTCCAAAACTAAACTGCTGGGCGAAACTCACAAATATTCATCTCTTGAGGTTCACCCAACACTGACAGTGACATCATCATGATCACTAGTGACCTGATCGTGATTGACAACTGGAGATCCTGATGTGATGGCCAACATCAACAAAACCTCTGATGGCTGTTTAACGCCTTACATGCAATGTTTAACAGTATATAACCCCGGCACGCGTGCCAAGAGCGGCACGCGCTTATTTCCCTGGCACGGCAGCGGAGTACTCACCCAGCAGTTTCGATCGGACCAAACACGGCCGAAACTAAACTGCTATTATTATACTGTGAGGTCTCTTCAGACCCCAGAGTATAATAAGCGGAGCCCCCGGGGAGATGATCAAACATAAAAAACAATGTTAACTCACCTTCCCTGGATCCGCAGCCACTGTGTGCTCTTCGGGTGCTTCTGCCTGACGTAAGAGACCGCTGACAGGGCCTCAGGGGTCACGTCCGACGTCATTAAGCATAATGAGTAAAATTGTTTTTTATGTTTGTCACCTCTCTTAGCCCTCCGCTTATTATACTCTGAGGTCTGAAGAGACCCCACAGTATAATTATAACTAGTGAGTGGGACAATTGTAATATTATAAAAGTTAGAATATTATACCATGTGCAGGGGCTGCTATGGCGTATAATACCGTGTGCAGGGGCCACTATGGAGGATAATACCGTGTGCAGGGGCCACTATGGAGGATAATACCGTGTGCAGGGGCCACTATGGAGGATAATGCCATGTGCAGGGGCCACTATGGAGGATAATACTGTGTGCAGGGGCCACTATGGAGGATAATACCGTGTGCAGGGGCCACTATGGAGGATAATACCATGTGCAGGGGCAACTATAGAGCATAATACCGTGTGCAGGGGCCACTATGGAGGATAATAAGGTGTGCAGGGGCCGCTATGGAGGATAATACCGTGTGCAGGGGCCGCTATGGAGTATAATACCGTGTGCAGGGGCCACTATGGAGGATAATACCGTGTGCAGGGGCCACTATGGAGGATAATACTGTGTGAAGGGGCCACTATGGAGTATAATACCGTGTGCAGGGGCCACTATGGAGGATAATACCATGTGCAGGGGCAACTATAGAGCATAATACCGTGTGCAGGGGCCACTATGGAGTATAATACCGAGTGCAGGGGCCACTATGGGATATAATACCGTGTGCGGGGGCCACTATTGAGCATAATACCGTGTGCAGGGGCCACTATGGAGGATAATAAGGTGTGCAGGGGCCGCTATGGAGGATAATACCGTGTGCAGGGGCAACTATAGAGCATAATACCGTGTGGAGGGGCCACTATGGAGTATAATACCGAGTGCAGGGGCCACTATGGGATATAATACCGTGTGCGGGGGCCACTATAGAGCATAATACCGTGTGCAGGGGCCACTATGGAGGATAATACCGTGTGCAGGGGCTGCTATGGAGGATAATACTGTGTGCAGGGGCCACTATGGGATATAATACTGTGTGCAGGGGCCGCTATGGAGGATAATACTGTGTGCAGGGGCTGCTATGGAGGATAATACCGTGTACAGGGGCTGCTATGGAGGATAATACTGTGTGCAGGGGCCGCTATGGAGGATAATACCGTGTGCAGGGGCCGCTATGGGATATAATACCGTGTGCAGGGGCCGCTATGGAGGATAATACCGTGTACAGGGGCCGCTATGGAGGATAATACCGTGTGCAGGGGCCGCTATGGAGGATAATACCGTGTGCAGGGGCCGCTATGGAGTATAATACCGTGTGCAGGGGCCACTATGGAGGATAATACTGTGTGCAGGGGCCACTATGGAGGATAATACCGTGTGCAGGGGCAACTATAGAGCATAATACCGTGTGCAGTGGTCACTATGGAGTATAATACCGAGTGCAGGGGCCACTATGGGATATAATACCGTGTGCGGGGGCCACTATAGAGCATAATACCGTGTGCAGGGGCCACTATGGAGGATAATAAGGTGTGCAGGGGCCGCTATGGAGGATAATACTGTGTGCAGGGACCACTATGGAGGATAATACTGTGTGCAGGGGCCACTATGGAGGATAATACTGTGTGCAGGGGCCGCTATGGAGGATAATACTGTGTGCAGGGGCCACTATGGAGTATAATACCGAGTGCAGGGGCCACTATGGGATATAATACCGTGTGCAGGGGCCACTATAGAGCATAATACCATGTGCAGGGGCCACTATGGAGGATAATACTGTGTGCAGGGGCCACTATAGAGCATAATACTGTGTGCAGGGGCCACTATAGAGCATAATACTGTGTGCAGGGGCCACTATGGAGGATAATACTGTGTGCAGGGGCTGCTATGGAGGATAATACTGTGTGCAGGGGCCACTATAGAGCATAATACTGTGTGCAGGGGCCACTATAGAGCATAATACTGTGTGCAGGGACCACTATGGAGGATAATACTGTGTGCAGGGGCCACTATGGAGGATAATACTGTGTGCAGGGGCCACTATTGAGGATAATACTATGTGCAGGGGCCGCTATGGAGGATAATACTGTGTGCAGGGGCCACTATGGAGTATAATACCGAGTGCAGGGGCCACTATGGGATATAATACCGTGTGCAGGGGCCACTATGGGATATAATACCGAGTGCAGGGGCCACTATGGGATATAATACCGTGTGCAGGGGCCACTATAGAGCATAATACCATGTGCAGGGGCCACTATGGAGGATAATACTGTGTGCAGGGGCTGCTATGGAGGATAATACTGTGTGCAGGGGCCACTATAGAGCATAATACTGTGTGCAGGGGCCACTATAGAGCATAATACTGTGTGCAGGGACCACTATGGAGGATAATACTGTGTGCAGGGGCCACTATGGAGGATAATACTGTGTGCAGGGGCCACTATTGAGGATAATACTATGTGCAGGGGCCGCTATGGAGGATAATACTGTGTGCAGGGGCCACTATGGAGTATAATACCGAGTGCAGGGGCCACTATGGGATATAATACCGTGTGCAGGGGCCACTATAGAGCATAATACCATGTGCAGGGGCCACTATGGAGGATAATACTGTGTGCAGGGGCTGCTATGGAGGATAATACTGTGTGCAGGGGCCACTATAGAGCATAATACTGTGTGCAGGGGCCACTATGGAGGATAATACTGTGTGCAGGGGCCGCTATGGAGGATAATACTGTGTGCAGGGGCCGCTATGGAGGATAATACTGTGTGCAGGGGCCGCTATGGAGGATAATAGTGTGTGCAGGGGCCGCTATGGAGGATAATACTGTGTGCAGGGGCCGCTATGGAGGATAATACTGTGTGCAGGGGCCACTATGGAGGATAATACTGTGTGCAGGGGCCGCTATGGAGGATAATACCGTGTGTGCAGGGGCCGCTATGGAGGATAATACTGTGTGCAGGGGCCGCTATGGAGGATAATACTGTGTGCAGGGGCCGCTATGGAGGATAATACTGTGTGCAGGGGCCGCTATGGAGGATAATACTGTGTGCAGGGGCCACTATGGAGGATTAATACCGTGTGCAGGGTCCGCTATGGGGCATAATACCGTGTGCAGGGGTTGCTATGGGGCATAATACCGTGTACAGGGGCTGCTATGTAATATAATACAATGTGCAGGGGTCATTAGACTTACAATTATTGACCGGCACTCCAAGTACCTCAACTTTGATTTTATTAATCGAAATTGGCACGCCGAACAAAAAAGGTTACCTACCCTTGGTATATATCATCGTCACATTTGTACCCATAGAATAAAGCTAACTTGTTATTTTTACAGGGGCCGCTATGGAGGATAATACTGTGTGCAGGGGCCGCTATGGAGGATAATACTGTGTGCAGGGGCCACTAAAGAGGATAATACCGTGTGTAGGGGCCACTATAGAGCATAATACCGTGTGCAGGGGCCACTATAGAGCATAATACCGTGTGCAGGGGCCACTATAGAGCATAATACCGTGTGCAGGGGCAACTATGGCAGGGCCGGCATTAGGGGGGGGGGGGAAACTGGGCAATTGCCCAGGGCCCCGTCCCCAAAGGGGCCCCCCGGGATCCGGGAACCTGATGACTCCGAATCCCGGAGTCAGGCCCGGCCAAATCAATAACAGAAAGGGATCGCAGGGCCCCTTTCCGAGGTGAGTAAAAATAATAAACATTTTTACTCACCTGTCCTTGGCGTCCGACGTCATCTTCTGGCGTTCCGGACATCGCCGCTGAGACCAGGCCTCAGCCTTAGCGATCACGTGGGGCGTGCTGACTGCTTGCCTCATGTAATCCCACGTCCACAACGCGTGACGTCAGCTGCAGAGAAGAAGAAGCCAGCGCCGGCGCGAATAACGGAGCAGCGCGAAGAGGCCCAGGAGAGGTAAGGCAAGGTGAGTATAACTGTTTGTTATTTTCCCTCACCTCCCCCGGGCCTTCGATTATTATACTCTGGGGTCTGAAGAGACCCTAGAATATAATATAATAATAGCACTGTAGGGCCCCTGTGGAGCATTACACTGGGGGGCCCCTCTGGATAGCATAATATACTGTGTGGGGCCTCTGTGGAAAATTATAATGTGGGGGGGGGCTCTGGAGGTAATGTTATATTATGTGGGGCCACTTTGGAGCATTATGCTCTCCAGAGGGGCCCCCCAGTATAATGCTCCACAGTGGCCCCACACAGTTGAATATGCTATCCAGAGGGGCCCCCCAGTATAATGCTCCAAAGTGGCCCCACAGAATATAACATGCTCTCCAGAGCCCCCCCCCCACTTTATAATACTCCATAGAGGCCCCACAGAATATAACATGTTCTCCAGAGGGCCCTCTCCCCAGTATAATGCTCCACAGTGGCCCCACACAGTATAATATGCTCTCCAGAGCCCCCCCCCAGTATAATGTTTCCCCACACAGTATAAATGCTATATTATACTGTGCAGGGCCACTGTGGAGCATTATACTGGGGGGGGCACTGGAGAGCATGTTATACTGTTTTGGGCCACTGTGGAGCATTATACTAGGGAAACCTCTCTGGGCAGTATATTATACTGTGTGGAGGCCATTTCTGGAGCATGTTATACTGAGTGGGGTCACTGTGGAGCATTATTCTGGGGGGGCATCAGCAGAGCATATTATATTGCGTGGCGCCACTGTGGGGCATTATTTGGGGGGGGACTAATGAACATTATACTAGGGGGCCCTCTAGGGAGCATATTATACTGCGTGGGGCCTACTGTGGAACATTATACTGGGGACGCTCTGGGGAGCATAATATATTGCGTGGGGCCACTGTGGAGCAAAATACTGGAGGGGGCACTGTGGAGCATTATAACAGCGGGGGCCCTCTGTGGAGCATATTATACTATGGGCCGCTATGGAGCTTTATACTGGGGGAAGGGACAGTGTGGGGAGCCTGTCATACTGTGTGGAGCCACTGTGGAGTGTATTATATTGTGTGGGGCTTTTCGAGAGCATATGATACTCTGTGGGGCTATTGTAGAGCATTATACTGGGGGGGGACTGTGGGGAACATATTATACTGTGGGGAACCACTATGGAGCATTATTATGGAGCCTTACATACCATGTGGGGCCACTATGGGGGGCTCAGGGGAGCATTTTATACTGTGGAGAATTATATACCATGTGGAGCATTATACTGTGAGGCGGGGCTCAGAATTCCTGCTGGCAGCCCTGTGTGCTATGTCTGCATCACAGCTCCCTCACTATAATCTTGCACATACGTGTAGTGCCCCATGGCCATGTCATTCCCCATACAGTACTGTGCATGAGCTGGCCATGGAGTTATTGGGGCCTGCAGAGTACTATAGGGGCTGACTATACTGGGAACATACTCAGTAACACCAGATAGTCAGCACATATGTAAGACTTCAGTGAAGGAGCCGTGGTGTAGGCTATTAGCAGGAAGCTGTTGGGTGGGGCCCCAGAACAAGATCCTCTGGTGGGCCTAAGGCCCTTCAGTCCGACACTGTATAATGGAGAACTATTATATATAAGGGTGGGTTACTATATATAATTGGGAAACTTAAGTATGAGCGGGCTATTATAAGGGGGAACTATTATTTATAAGATGGGCTATTATTTATAAGGGGGGGAACTATTATATATAAGGCATCCATTATAAGGGGGAGCCTATTATTTATAAGAGGGGAACTTTTTATAAGGGGGGTATAATTGTTAAGTGGGCTTATTTATAAAGGGGGCTATTAGTGATAATGGGGACTATTACTTATAAGGGTAACTATTATTTATGAGGGGGCTATTATTTATAAGGGAGCAGTATTATATTTACAGGGTGACTGTTACAGATAAGGGGGATATTACTGATACAGGGCACTATTTATCATTTATAAGGGAGCTATTACTGATAAAGGTGTAATATTATTTATAAGGAGGGATTATTATTTATAAGGAGGCGCTATAATAACTGATGACTGGGTGCAAAAATCTATTAGGTGGTACAAAGGTGCTCATTTGAATTGTGTGTAGTAAAATGGGGTTTGTTATTACTTTTTTTTGGCAGAAAGGAGGCGTTATTATAGGGGTTGTCACTGGAAGACGATGGTGTTGTTTGCATATCAGCATTTGGGGCCCCCGCTTTTAATTTTGCCCAGGGCCCCACTTTGTCTAAAACCGGCCCTGCACTATGGAGTATAATACCGAGTGCAGGGGCCACTATGGGATATAATACCGTGTGCAGGGGCCGCTATGGAGGATAATACTGTGTGCAGGGGCTGCTATGGAGGATAATACCGTGTACAGGGGCCGCTATGGAGGATAATACCGTGTGCAGGGGCTGCTATGGAGGATAATACTGTGTGCAGGGGCCGCTATGGAGGATAATACTGTGTGCAGGGGCCACTATGGAGGATAATACTGTGTGCAGGGGCCGCTATGGAGGATAATACTGTGTGCAGGGGCCGCTATGGAGGATAATACTGTGTGCAGGGGCCGCTATGGAGGATAATACTGTGTGCAGGGGCCGCTATGGAGGATAATACTGTGTGCAGGGGCCGCTATGGAGGATAATACCGTGTGTGCAGGGGCCGCTATGGAGGATAATACTGTGTGCAGGGGCCGCTATGGAGGATAATACTGTGTGCAGGGGCCGCTATGGAAGATAATACCGTGTGCAGGGGCCGCTATGGAGGATAAAACTATGTGCAGGGGCCACTATGGAGGATTAATACCGTGTGCAGGGTCCGCTATGGGGCATAATACCGTGTGCAGGGGCCGCTATGGGGCATAATACTGTGTACAGGGGCTGCTATGTAATATAATACAATGTGCAGGGGTCATCAGACTTACAATTATTGACCGGCACTCCGAGTACCTCAACTTTGATTTTATTAATCGAAATCGGCACGCCGAACAAAAAAGGTTACCTATCCTTGGTATATATCATCGTCACATTTGTACCCATAGAATAAAGCTAACTTGTTATTTTTACAGCACAGATAACAATGGCAGAAGTGAATACAGACTAATAATCACATGGAACCGTTGGTAAATACAACTAATCCTGCAAAAAGCAAGCCCTCATGTAGCTGCATCAACAAAAAAAGGTATGGTTTTTGGAATGCAACGAGGAGAAAATTTTTGCAACATTTTTGGTCTCTAAGGCCGAAACTAGGCTGGACCTTAATGGAATAAAGATGCACCGTCTTTTGAAGTATTGTGCAAAAGTTTTAGGCAGGCGTGGACAAATGTTGCAGAGTAAGAATACTTTGAAAAATAGAAAGGTTAGTCGCTTATTTTTGTCAAGTAGTAAAATGAAGTGAACGAAGAAAAGAAAAATATAAATCCCATCAATATTTGGTGTCACCTTTGCCCTTGGCCTTCTCGGTACACTCGGCAGGGAGGTTGTTCCCGCCATCTTGGAGAACTAAGCACAGATCTCCTGTGGATGTACAGTCATGGCCAAAAGTTTTGAGAATGACACAAATATTCTATTTTCACATGATCTGCTGCCCTCTGGTTTTTATGTGTGTTTGTCAGATGTTTTTATCACATACAGAAATAGAAGTGCATTCATATTATGAGTAACAGAAGCTTATATTGACAGTTAGAATGAGTTAATGCAGCAAGTCAATATTTGCAGTGTTGACCCTTCTTCTTCAGGACCTCTGCAATTCTCCCTGGCATGCTCTCAATCAACTTCTGGACCAAATCCTGACTGATAGCAGTCCATTCTTGCAGAATCAATGCTTTCATTTTGTCTGAATTTGTTGGTTTTTGTTTGTCCACCCGTCTCTTGATGATTGACCACAAGTTCTCAATGGGATTAAGATCTGGGGAGTTTCCAGGCCATGGACCCAAAATCTCTATGTTTTGTTCCCTGAGCCATTTAGTTATCACCTTTGCTTTATGGCAAGGTGCTCCATCATGCTGGAAAAGGCATTGTTGAGCGCCAAACTGCTCTTGGACGGTTGGGAGAAGTTGCTCTTGGAGGACATTCTGGTACCATTCTTTATTCATGGCAAGACTGTGAGAGAGCCGATTCCCTTGGCTGAGAAGCAACCCCACACATGAATGGTTTCAGGATGCTTTACAGTTGGCATGAGACAAGACTGGTGGTAGCGCTCACCTCTTCTTCTCCGAATAAGCTGTTTTCCAGATGTTCCAAACAATCGAAAAGGGGATTCATCAGAGAAAATGATTTTCCCCCAGTCCTCAGCAGTCCACTCCCTGTACCTTTTGCAGAATATCAGTCTGTCCCTGATGTTTTTTCTGGAGAGAAGTGGCTTTTAAGAAACACTTTTAAGAGACGGTCCTGCCGCTTGCTGGTCTTTCTTGGGCGCCCTGGAGCCTTTTTGGCACCAATGGAACCTCTCTCCTTGAAGTTCTTGATGATGCGATAGATTGTTGACTGAGGTGCAATCTTTCTAGCTGCAATACTCTTCCCAGTTAGGCCATTTTTGTGCAGTGCAATGATGACTGCACGTGTTTCTTTAGAGATAACCATGGTTAACAGAAGAGAAACAATGATGGCAAGCACCAGCCTCCTTTTAAAGTGTCCAGTGGTGTCATTCTTACTTAATCATGACAGATTGATCTCCAGCCCTGTCCTCATCAACACCCACACCTGTGTTAATGGAGCAATCACTGAAACGATGTTAGGTGGTCCTTTTAAGGCAGGGCTGCAATGATGTTGAAATGTGTTTTGGGGGATAAAGTTCATTTTCTAGGCAAATATTGACTTTGCAAGTAATTGCTGTTAAGCTGATCACTCTTTATAACATTCTGGAGTATATGCAAATTGCCATTAGAAAAACTGAAGCAGTAGACTTTGTAAAAATTAATATTTGTATCATTCTCAAAACTTTTGGCCATGACTGTAGGCTTGTCCAATCCGTCTCTCTTCATGTCATCCCGGACAGACTGGATGATGATGCGATCAGGGCTATATCTTTTGGGGGCCGTATCATCACTTCCAGGACTCCTCCTGCAAAGGGCAAAGGTCACACCAAATATTGATATTATTTACATTTCTCTTTTCTTCATTCACTTCATCTTGTGAATTGTCAAAAACAAACTATTAACCCTTCTATTTCTGTGAGCATTCTTTGTAGCATTTTACCACACCTGTATAAAACGTTTGCATCATACTCTATATGGCACTTTAGTTAATTCTATCACATGCAATACCACTTCTAACCACAGATACTTCCCATAGACATCAATGAAACAGCACCCCCACTTCTAACCTCACTCGACATATGAAATTCAATAATTTTGCAATGGAATTTCAATTAGGCATAATAGATTACGCATCCAGATGTGGTACATGATATCTTCTTCTGCTCGACTTTATTGTGATGGTTGCAGCACCCTCAGGGGCACAATGCAACTCCATTCGCTAGCTTTATTTAAGGAGTTGCAGAGCAACGTGACGATCATTAGGTCGCACAACAAAAGTCGCGGCCAAAGTCATTGTGTGGCCTTAGCCTTATGTGTGAGTATTTGCACTTCACCTACAGAAAGTCTGTCATGTCCATCATGTGGTCTGCCTAACAGTAATGAAAAGTTACCGCAGGACATAAATATATAAGAATTACTTAAAAAAAAATTGTAAAGAATTTTTCAAAACTTTCATAGAGGGCCAGATATACCTTCACCTAAGTACTAATGATCAAACATGTTGGGAAAATCAGGATGTGCCCATACGTATTAGATAGTCGGCCAGTCCTGCCAAAATTGGCCAATGTTTATCTAATGTGTATGGCCAGTAGGATATGTCTTTTCAGGGGCTTCACCTTTGGGACCTCGGGTCATTGTGAAATGTCTATGGCAGTATGGTGTGTGTTTCATACTATACCTCTACACATCAAAATGAATGGCATTAAGCTGCAGTACCAGACACAGCCACAAGAATGAGAATGGCGCTATGTGGTACACTCTTCTACTTAGCCAATCAGATGTTCGCCTGGGTATCCTGGGCTTCCTCGAGACATCCAGAGCACCTTCAAGGGTGTCTTTGGTCTTCTTATACTCCGGGGCCTGAAAAGACCGCTGAGTATAGTAATGATTTGTGGATGACAAACCTCAAGAATCTTGGGATTGGCCAATCCTGAGATTTTGATCATTGCAAGTTCACTTATCTCTAGTAAAATTCTAGAAACCCCTTTGACACTCGGCATCCTTTCATTAGATCAGTATAACATATCCGTCTGTCACTCTGTCACAACTTGAACTACATGACCCACTACACGTCCTGCACGAGCCCCAACCAGCTCTTGGTTATATTTCTTTTTCCTACTGTCTTCATTTTATCCTTTCTTCATGTTTTTTTTTTTTAACCTGACTGCCCATTTACGAGTAAAAAAATTTTGTCTGAACAAACCTCAAACTCTCAATGTCTATCAATGAAAGGCTCTACGTCAACCAGCTCCAATCCCGAAATAGTCACTTCTGATTCTTTATTCCTCGAGTCGCCTCTCTCATACTCCTTACAATGAGCCCACGTCTACAGAGTCCGCACCCTCTTCATGCTCTTTCCAGCCGCTTCCTCCTAACATTTTCTATAAGTTTATAGAAGGCATGTCCGAAATCCTTTGCAAAAGAATCCAAATGTGCGTTCCCCAGGGAATATGGAAGGATTTCTCCTTCTTTAGCTCAATTACGGCTTGTTGTAAATGGGATTGGTATTCTATGTTAACTTTGGTAAGGCCTCTATCTCCGAACGTTAGAATTACTTAAGCGGACATGGCTGGAGAGTTTTGTCCCCATCTTAATGACCTCTAGAGCCTTTAAGCTTCCTTCTCCACCGAAGAATAGATTGAGTAACCCAATGGATATTTTTTATTGTGATAAACTCTGTTTTGCCCTGATAATCCCAGAAACCCTTTCAGCTGCAGGTGCCTTGAGTCCCACAGAAACGGTTAAGGCCGAGATGAAAGCCTTGCATTGCCGTTCAGCTTTGCAATAATTAGTTCTTAATTACGGACTTGAAAAGCTCAGGATGAAAAGGCAGCGGCCCCCTCCTCTTCGAGTTCTGCTTGTCTCATTACACACAACTTTCTCCTTCTTGTCATGTAAGACCCTTCCATACAGCTCTGCAAACTTTACTCAGACCACTTCCTATTGTCCTCATCCCTTTGGCTGTATGTTCTCATCTCTCTCTTGTTTAACAAGTTCAAACGCTGCCAGGGACCGGTCTATGAAGCCGCCGCACCAGCTTTTCAAACAGCTTCCCCTCTCTGACATCCCCATGCAGAAACACATAGCTATTAAGAAGAGTACACAGTCAGATAATCATGTGTACCCAAAACTTACAAACTTCCTGGAGGTGATGACCCAGGAAGGATCATGACTACATTTCTATGTAAAAATGTGATCAAAAATTAATAGGAAGATAAATAAATCTAAATAATATAAACATATCATATAGAAGTAAAAAAAAAAATCTAATTAAATATATAATAATATGTCTAAATAATATAAAGGAATCATAAATAAATTGTACAATAATATAAATGTATCTAAATAAATAAATATATAATAGGTCTAAATAATATAAACATATTATATAGAAGTAAAAAAATATATCTAATTAAATATATAATATGCCTAAATAATATAAAGGAATCATAAATAAATTGTACAGTAATATAAATGTATCTAAATAAATATATAATAATAGGTCTAAATAATATAAACATATCATATAGAAGTAAAAAAATATATCTAATTAAATATATAATAATATATCTAAATAATATAAAGGAATTATAAATAAATTGTACAATAATATAAATGTATCTAAATAAATACATAATAATATGTCTAAATAATATAAAGGAATCATAAATAAATTTTATAATAATATAGATGTATCTAAATAAATATATAATAATATGTCTAAATAATATAAACATATCATATACAAGAAAAATTAATGTATCTAAATAAATCTATAATAATATATCTAAATAAAATAAAGGAATCATGGATAAATTATACAATAAAATAAATGTATCTAAATTAATCTAAAATAATATATCTAAATAATATAAATAAATCATACATAAATTGTACAATAAAATAAATGTATCTAAATAAATCTAAAATAACATATCTAAATAGCATATAGATTGTGATCCCTATATGGGACAGTGACTGTCAATGTCTGTAAAGCGCTGCGGAGTTTGATGGCGCTATATAAGTAAGCATAATAAAATAAAATAATAATAGTATAAATAAATCATACATAAATTATATTATAAAATTAACTTGTCTAAATAAACCTAAAATAAAATCTATAAATAATATACATAAATCATAAAAATATATAAAAAATTTATGTATCTAAATAAACATACAATAATCTAGAAATATTAATACACTTAATAATAAAAGATAATCTAAATAAATCTAAAATAATATATCTAAATAATATAAATAAATAATAAATACATTGTATAATAAAATAAAGGTATCTAAATACACATAAAATATAAATAATGTTATAATCATATAAATATTTTTTATAAATATAAATAAATCATAAAAAAATTATATGATAAAATTAATCCATCTAAATCAATCTAAAGTAATATATCTAAATAATATAAATAATTTGTTAACAAATTATATTAATAAAATTAATATATCTAAATAAAAATATAATATATCTAAATAATATAACTACATCAGAATTAAATTGTATAATAAAATAAATGTCTACATAAATGTAAAACAATATATAAATATAAATAAATCATAAATAAATTATATAATAAAATAAATGTCTAAATAAATATAAAATATCCAAATAATTTCAATAAATATTATATACATGATATAATAAATACATTTACATAGATAATTAATAATTTAAATAATATATATAAATAATATAAAAAACATAAATAAATTATATAATAAAATGAATGTGTCTAAATAAATATAAAATAAAGAAATGTTAATCGAATGATATAATAAATGCATCTAAAAAACTGTAATAACATAAATAAAAATAAATAAATAATATAGAGTATAAACTAAATGTATCTAAATAAAAATTAAATATTTAAACATAATGATTTAATTGATATATTATATAATAAATGAATCTAAATAAATAACATACATAAATAATGTAGCTACTTAATATCAATATAAATTTGTTATATAAAAATTATATAATATACATAATTAAAAAGAAAATAATATAGGTAAAATAACTAAAACAATTTTTTAGTAAAAGAAGCAGAATTTTTATAAATTTGTACTGTCATATTTGTGATATTACTATTATATATAGTGTTATAAGTGCTAATAATAACATAAAAAAGTATGCAGAGCATTTTGGTTTTTAAAAATATTCCATTTGTTTAAAAATTTATAAAAACACACAAAACATATTTATAATTCATATTTTTAAAGTTCATGCACACAGAATTTATGAACTAAAAGGAAAAAACACTGCAAAATTACCAAAAGCTCATTCACATGTTACAGTCAAACTGTATTCTTTGAAGAAATTAGTATACATTTTGCCAAAGAATATGGAATTTTCCTATGATTTCTCTATAATTGTATTAACAATATGCATCTGGACAACAACATGTGAATGCAACCTATTGGAAGTACCACAAGAAAATTTCATGTTTTAAATTTTTTGCATCAGTTTGTGGAGTGTGTCCAAAACCTGGAAGAGGTGCACGTTTTTGCATTACATGTTTTATCTGAAGACTCCAATCCTGGTTTTGATTAACAAATACTGAAGCAAAATTTCTGCCAAAATAGCTAATTTGTCTTATTTATATTAAAAACATAATATTTTATTCAGACCATTTTATGTTCAGATTGTGTAAAACCAAATTAGATGGCATTTTGGGTATTTTTTAACAACATTTTCACAACTTAAATTCACATCAGTTAAAAAAAAAAAAAAAAAAAAAAAGAATTTCAGCTTTGGAAAAATAGTGGAAAATTGCATTTTGTTTAACCATAGAATACTATAAATTAATTTTATGCAGTAAAAAATGTATGCAGTGTTCACATTTCACCCTAGGAGTGATTCAGTACTTGAGTACCTGTCCTTAGAAAAGATAAAAAAAAATGAGCGTGAATAATTTATTAGGGTTGATGTTATTCACGTGAATAATAAAAATAATAAAGATAATGATAAATACATTTTAAAAAATATAAAACATATATTTACTAACTTATTTTAGATTAGAATTTATATATAACAGTCTATAGAGTCAATAATTATCTAGGGATATGGTAATAAAAAAAAACAATAAAAAATAATAAAAGGAGAAAGGGATAAAATTCTTTAGAATTCATTTGAGCCAAAAATATTCTATTTAGGGATATATTTAGTATGTGATGTCTCTAGATGTCTAATTAAATATACATGATATGAAAAAAATTTAAATCATGTTTAAAATTAAATAGGGATGTAAATCGTAAAAATTAGATAACAAACACCTGTAGGAAAGTAAAAAAAAAATAAAAAAAAGTGAAAATCCACAAATAGGTGTAGACAATGAGATCATATTCTGTATTTTAATCAGGTATGTTAAAATGAGAATTGATGAAATGATATAAAAAAAAACAATAATTTTAATACATTTGATTATAATTTAAGTAATGTGTCAGGTAAATAATAAATTATAAAAACAACAATAATAATAATAAATAATCATAACAATAATAATATTTGCATATTTGTATTTTAATGTAAATTAGTTTTGGAAATTGTCAAAACGGAGAATTTTTTTAATTAAATTAAAAAGTATTAACCTGAATATTCACAGTGGGCGTTTATGGTGTAGGGTGTATCATATATAGATTAATTTATATTTCTATAAATTGTATTTTTTTTCAGAGATAAGAACGTTTTTATGGAAAGATCAATTCAATCAAGAAATGTGGCCATATGCAGCAGAAAAAAATATATAATTAATAGATGAGTCAATTATTGTATAAATTATCTACAATTCGGTTATATTGGTCGCACTGTCTTGTCAGCGCCTTCTCTATGAGGTCTCTGTCTCCCCAGTCACTGCTGGTCAGGAATGAAGATTTTACGTCAGTTCATTTGTGACTGCAGTGTGAGAAAATATGGCTGCCAAAGTGTACAATGATTTTTTTTTTGTGGTCTGAGGGTGTGTGGTTCCAATATTTCAATGACTTTGTGCACAGTATAGAGAAATGGTTTGATTGCAAAAAAGTCAATGGATATATAATAGAGAAGTTCAAGAAAAGTCACACAAATGTCAGCCTTGAAGAAGGAGCCGGACACCCGTCCAGTCCCACGATTGATGACAACATTGAGCGTGCCGTGAAATGATTCTGTTGGATAGATGAGTGATGGTGGAAAGACGTCCTACGAGAATGAGATTCATGTCTGACGGAGAGGTGGAGACAGCGGGCAATCGTGGCTCGCAGCTCAGACTAAAACATTCTTTACTGAGGGAATAGGAAAGCTCATTAATAGATGTACAGAGTATTGAAAAGGAGGGAGATTATGAAAAAAAAATGATGTTTTTGTCTTTTCTGAAAGTTGATTTTTAAAATTAAATTTTAAAATTAAAAATAATTCAAAATTTCAAAAATTCAGCAGCTATCTGCAGATACTTTTTGACTCACCCTCATAGTTAACAGTGAGGTCTCATCATCAACTCATGGAGTCCTTATGGGTCATAGGCTCACCCCATGCTCAATATGCACCATAGTCTATAAACATTATTCCTAGGAGCAAATCTCTTCTAAGATGACTTCAAATGGAAGTTCGAAATGTGTAAAAAAACGTATTTTAGTGCAAAAAAATGTGATACACAAGTATTTTATCTGAAACGTGTCATAAAAATAAAATGTTATCAGATTTCCGATATATGTATTGCTAGCACAGTGTCGACAATTGGTTGTCGTGACCTGGACCTCCATGTTTTTTTTTTTTTCCATCTGTTTTTGTTTTTTTGTTATTACGGTCAGAGCTTTAGAGGACTTGACCTTTAGTCACATAGTCACGCACCTCCTGAACTTCTAATCTTCTACTCAATTGTCCACAAACTGCCAATACTATTTTATCATGTATGTCCATAAGCAATAAATGATTCTTAACCCTTAGTTAACCTAATCCTTAGGCCAGGGGTCCCCAAACTACGGCCCGCGGGCCGCATCCGGCCCCCGGAGGCCATTTACCCGGCCCACGTCGCAATTTCCTTGTGTTATTTCAATTGTGAGCACACAGGCGCTTACAATTGAAATAACCCGCCGAGCGCTACACGGGAAGTCTCGTTCCTGTGTAGACGCTCGGCGCTCGTCGTCCGGACCTAGAATGATCACGTCATGACGCACGACGTGCTCATCTAGGCCTTACAGCCGAAGACAGAGGAGCCGGGACCACAGCGTGGGAGTGGCTGCAGTGCTAGGTAAAGTATATTTTCACTTTTTTTTTTTTTTACTGGGCATGGAGGGGGATCAGAGAGCTGGATCTATATGGGGGATTGATGGGACCTATATGGGGGAGAGCTGGACATATATGGGGGAGAGACCTGGACCTATATGGGGGAGAGACCTGGCCCTATATGAGGGAGACTGCATGGGACCTATATGGGGGGGCATAGGACCTATATGGGGGAGACTGCATGGGACCTATATGGGGAAGACTGCATGGGACCTATATGGGGGAGACTGCATAGGACCTATATGAGGGAGACTGCATGGGACCTATATGGGGGGAGACTGCATGGGACCTATATGGGGGAGACTGCATGGGACCTATATGGGGGAGACTGCATGGGACCTATATGGGGGGCATGGGACCTATATGGGGGAGACTGCATGGGACCTATATGGGGGAGACTGCATGGGACCTATATGGGGGAGACTGCATGGGACCTATATGGGGGAGACTGCATGGGACCTATATGGGGGAGACTGCATGGGACCTATATGAGGGGGACTGCATGGGACCTATATGGGGGAAGAGCATGGGATCTATATGGGGGGGCATGGGACCTATATGGGGGAGAGAGCATGGGACCTATATGAGGGAAAGAGCTGGACTTATATGGGGGCAGAGTGCTGGACCTATTTGCGGGAAGAGAGAAGCACATTTCAGAGGTGCACTGTGCTGTATTTGTATTTGTATGTATATCTCATTAGCCAAAAGCAGGCCCATACTTCTCATTGAAATAATGTTGAGTTTGTTGACTTAAATTTACTATTTCTTTATTTTGAATGTTGTATTTGTTCCTTTTTTGTTTTACTTTAAAATGAGATACGTGTAGTGTGCATAGGGATTTTCATAGTTTTTCTTATAGTCCGGCCCTTCAACGGTCTGAGGGACAGTGAACTGGCCCCCTGTGTAAAAAGTTTGGGGACCCCTGCCTTAGGCTAATGATACATTAACCCTAGAAAATGATAAGTGTGTTTAAAGTAGATTGTCCCCAATACATTATTGGAACCATTCAGATTGAAATTTCTTGAATCCTGTAGTTTCAGGCGAATGTGGTAGGTGTGAAAAGTCCATTTCAATATGACAGAGCTGCGACACCATTGTCAACATGGTGGGAGGTGAGAAAATATAATATACATAGAGGAGGCCCTGACACCTCTTCTATAAGCCTGAGAGTATGAATACACAATCATACATTGCATGGACACAATAGATTTCTCTACTTCCAATGTGATTGAAGTCAAAAACATCCTTGCATGTGAACGTAGTGTGAATTTCACTATAGAAAAGCTGTTGAAGTGAAAACTAGAGGATTCACAGTTCTTATGTGATTGAGATTGTGTTTGACGCCCCTCTGAAAGCAGCTCGAATCAGTCATTGAGCACAACCACAACAGACTAATCCTAGGACCCTGTATGTGTATGGAAGTAATATTGTGGAAAAGGGAAAGAGGTTGTCCAAGGTCCAAAAATTGGCTAAAGTGAGGAAATGTGATAAAACAACAAAATAACCAAAACTCACCTAATAAATCCCCCGCCAATCCATTGTCGTCCATTGTCGTTGTTCTGGTGGTCCCTGCCAGGCTCTCTTGATTTTTCTTGCCTATGTGACTTTTGCAGTCGATAAGTGGGATCAGCCTTGATGCAAGGGACAAAAATGCTGAGACTGCGCAGGAAAACCGAAAAACAACAATGGGAACGAACAGAGAGCACCCCAAACAAATAGCGGGTGTTGTTTTATAAAATTTCCTTGGTTTACCCTTTTTTCGATCTGGGAACACCTCTACAACAATGGCCTTTGGATGGTTAAACATGTCAGATTTTCAAAAGTGTTTAAACATTTTGGCTGGGGAAAGACTATATTTTCTCATCATATGTACTTGGCCTAAATCTGGTCATACACAAGTGACTAAAGGTGACTATACACATAATATGAACATTGGATGAACCCATTGATTCTAGTGGGGCCAGTTAACCATCTATTGAGCATGGGGGTGCCCTAACTCTTTCCTGATGCCCCATGTCGAAGGAAAGAAAGATCAAACTTCTTTGGTTTCTTCATGTCCAAACCTTTGTTCTCATGAGAAATAAGTCACCACCGGAGGTGTTTGGCAGTGGATTACTGATGTCTCCCCATTTAGAACACATGTACGCTTGGCCAGGCCCTGCATGTGTATGAGGGGTTAAGAGTATATGTGTATGGGAAGGGGCAGAGGGAATAGTTTTGGTACAAATCTTTCATCACGTCCACCAACTCTTTGCATCCCTCAGTAGATGCCCCTCCACTTATTCCAGAGCAGGTGGATTTTTTTTTCTCTAGCCCCCACCATTCCTGAGCAATCAGAGCTGTTACTTTCAACACCCATAAGCTAATTAGGCTCCCTACTGTCAGATGGGTGTTTCCAGACTATCTGCTCCAGTCCAGGAACACCCACTTGACAGTAGGGAGCCTAGTTAGCATATTGAGTGCTGAAATTAGCAGCACTAAATGCTCAGGAATAGTGGGGGCTAGAGGAGAAATTCCAACTGTGTCAGAACACATGGTGTGCAAAGTAGGGTGCAAAGAGTCAAAGCTGGTGGAGGCGATGAAAAGGTCTCTTCACAACCGACCATTATGGATGACCCAAGCAACAATAGTCCAGATTGAAGTCACAGATCAGAACTCACAGAGTAATAATGACCTGCAATAACTCAACAATACGCATCATTTTAGTAGATGACCTCACATAACCAACCATCTTGTCCAGATGGATTGGATTTTAATTACTTTTTCAAAGTGCCCCATGGGTCACACAAATCTGGGGTTTGGAGGAAACAGCAGTGGTTAGGCTTAAAATAAAGCTGCTCGTAGAGTTACAAAAGCTTTGGGGCAAATGTTCATTCAGTAGACAGTTATTCCTCCAAACTCCCCCACACACATGCATGACCATCATAACCAAGCAGGCGATGGGGAGCCGGATCTGTCGTTGACTTCAAGGATTTCTACTCTTTTTCCTGACTTTTGCTATTAGAGGGATTTTTGGGATACCCCTTATACATTAGATAGTTCTCCGGGTACATCAAAAACATTTGAAGGGATTTTCCTACAAAAGACTTTTATGGAATATCTGAGTGGGAAGGATGTAGGTCACTTCTCACCAAGGTTGGGGTTAGATAAGTATTGGGGAATGAAAGCAGGGGGGCTCATTTTAGAGATAGAGGCGTTTCAGCGGAGCGGCCATTATTAAGATTAACTGCTGTTGTACCATCCATTGTCTATGGGGCTAATGGATGATTGATTTTGGGTGATTTATGACGCAGTGATTGCCTGCAAATTGCGTATACTAATATAAACACATCAGAGCTAGGGCTACACAGCAACTTTGGCTGCAAATCCTGTTGTACGACCAAAGATTGCCGTGCCTCCTTGTGTCTCCTTCACTCATGTAAGTGAATGGAGTCACATGGTGACCCTGAGGGAAACTTCTACTTACAGAAAGATCAAGCACTGCTGGATTTTTTTGCAACTAGTAGTTACATTCGCAGCACAAAGTCGCAATGTCACACTTTGGTCATCCTCAACTGGAGTCACGGTCAAGGTTGCGTGTACCCCTAGCCTAATAGGATTCACTTTGGATGGTGAATCAATGATGATTACAATCACATTAATCCCCGCAAGTTTGTTCATGGGCTACCTGCGAATTTATGTTGACAACCCTGAACATCCCAATTTCCACCTCTTCCATGGCCTTATAAGAAGAGGTCCTCTGTCCAACCTAGGAATACCCTTGTAGATGCCGTAATAATCTTGCCCATGGGGGCCACCATACTGTAGGTATATCTCGAAAGACCTATAACAAAAGATACAGATCTTTGCTTGTAGGTCAACTCTTCCATTTCCTGTGTGAATTGCAAAACAAAAAGTGCACACTGCTGCAAGGGTTTGTGCAAATAGTTCTGCACCACAAGGCACTTGCAGCTGGGTAACTGCTAAGAGTGGAAAAGATTAAGATGGTTTTGTGAAAGGCGGATCTCTGCTATTTGGCACATCATTAATACAGAAATTAGCTGAAATAATGGAACCCGGGTGATAATGTGTTGGGGGAGAGGAGTCGAAGATTTCCAATATCTGTGTTAATTTCTTGCCTGCTCCACATTTCCACTGCTACCTCTGATTGCTCGGTAATGAGTTACTATCTCCATGAATGAAGATAATGGCATTTGGTCCTCATTTCCCTCACATTTTTTTTTTCTCACACCTCTTAGGCCATTGACTTTTGTTATTGAGAAGGTTGGTCTCAGTGGGACAGATAAGTAATTGCTTACAATGAATGTAATTAGCAAACCAGTCAGCTACTGGGCAGAAGTCTAGGAGAGAGCCATTTGTGGATTCCCTGTCTGGCCTTAATACCTCTAAATGAATAGGCCAGACAAGGTGTCCGTGGAGGTTGACCACTCATGACCTAATTGGTCATTGTATGTAATGAGGAGAGAAGCAAATCACCAATATCTACAAAATTGCCCAAACATATAACAAGTAATACTTATGCTCTGACTGTAAATGTTGTAGTAATGTCTGCGCTTCCGCCACTGTAATGTGTGCAGGGTTAGACGCAAGAACGACAACTGGATAATGGATCAAATATGTTTTTACTAAAGTTGTTAACGTAGCAGTGGGAACAAAATGGAAACAATACTCAGTAACTAAACGGTCTTAGCTGCCTGACCTGTGTGTTGGAAGTCTCCCTCTCCCTCGCATAGAATGCGTTATATCCCCAGTAGATAATTCCCTTTGGAATAGCAGTCGCTCCATTGCCTCCACTCATCAGCCTTCACGATGGCTGGCTTTCCTGGGACAGACACTCAGGTTCTCCCTCTGTATGTCCAAATTTGGGGGGAATCAAAACAGCCATACTTTTAGGGTCCACCCGTCTTCTACCCCATTACGTAGCACATGGCCATTAACATGAACATTTTGACTAAAATTAGGCCAGCTGTGCGTGTTTAATCCAATGACTTTTGTTAATATTTGCTAGCTAAAGCTATTGACTTTACAATGACCTTTAGCATCAAATACTGTAACGCTTATGACTGGCTGCATTGGTCACATGTCAAGATGACGTGACATCACTGGTGCCAGGTATATAAAAACTTCCAGGGGAAGCACCAGATGGTCAGGGGTATAATTTAGGCCAGAGTCACATGTCAAATCTATGCCAACTCGTTGCTGGCGCAGATTTCAGTCATCATTTACACCATAAAACTGATAAATGAGTCTCTCTATAAGAGACGCCTGTTGAGACAATTTTTTGACAAAAGGTCAAAAACCTCCGTCTTGCAACTTTTTGCTGCCAAGTTTCAGTCATCATTTGCAACGCAAACCTGAAGAAAGTTTCGATATGCCAGTTGAGACATTTTTTGATGTGGTGTTTAAAAATGTCACGAAGCTCCGATTTGCAACTTTTTGTAGACCAGAAAAGTGTCATAGGCTGAGGCCCCATGTTGCTGGAACATAGCTTTTTTTTTGTTGCAGATTGTGTTGCGGTTTTTCAAGCCAAAGCCAAGAATGGCTGCAAAAGGAATGGGAAATATATAAGACGTTCTTATACTTTGACCTTCTGCGCAATCCATTCTTGGCTTTGGCTAAAAAAAAGGCAGCAAAATGGGAAACAAAAAAAAAGCTTCCCCATAGAGTTTGAAGTTTTCCAAAGTTTGACGAGAACAAGAAATCTTCTATAGAATATGTTTTTGTAAACTCTCCGTTTCCAAGTCATTGAATGTTTACCTTGCATTATTTCAAAAACTTTTTTAATCTGGATCATGAAAAGTCTTAGCCTTCTACTTCCCTGCATTAACTGATTAACCTGTTAGGTTCCCAGCTGGGAGCCACTCTCAAGCAGTGAATTAGTTAACCTCTCCAAACACTCCTACAAATAAGTATTGAAACCCTTTCATCCTAAAGCCCTGTAACTTTGAGAGGTACAGTGCCCATTGTGGTCTTCTCAATACCATCACAATAGCCCTTTGGTTTGGTTTATTTGGCTCTACAAATGCTCATTATCAAAGCTCCGATTTTCTACTGCATGCTTATGGAAATATCCTGCTTCACTGCATATGGAACTTTCTACATCATGTACATCACGTGTCTAGTTTGATGGAAATGATCCCTCAAGGTGGAGAAGCCTTGGGCCATGACCTAGTCCTTAGAAGGGTCAGAGACTATGTTTTCTCTAAAGTAAAAGCCTTCAGTCCAGTGTGTATTAGGCGTCTCACTTGAAGGGATTGTCTTAATACAAACAAAAACCTGGAGGACACAAGGTCTAGGTACTCTGGAGAGAATTTACTAACCAATCGGCTCCATGTGTAGAATGGTCTTTTTTTTGCGCTGAAGATGTGCCACATTTCTGGTTCTGCGGCAGTCTCGTGACTTTTTATGAAGGGGGTCAGAGCTTGCCGATGGTTCCTGCTGGTGCTACAATCACTACACATGTTGACACTAAGGCTGGATTCACATCTGCGTTGGAGTCTCCGTAGACTTCGTTTAACATCGGTGGAGAGAAAAGTCCTGCAAAGAGGACATAGTCTCTGGGATCCGCGGTTAACTGCTTTGGTTTTTTTTTGCAAATAAATTTTTAATAAAGTAGATGTAATTGACCATAAATTATTGGACTGACATTTTTAATAAAGTAATAGTTACATCAATATTTTCTTATTTAAGAAGGGGGAAGGATTTTGGATAAGAGGGTGTGAGCTGAGGCGGGAGGGATGGAGGGAACATAACATCCTCCTTATCTTTGAGGTAATTAGATAATGGGGACAACATTAACTGCAGTAAAATTTTATAGTTATATTAAACAATTTAGCAGTCAATTCCTATTCATGGTTATGTTCAAGCTCTTGGTTTGTTTGTTCCTATATAAATTTAGATGAAATTTTCTGGTTTCCATGGGATCCATTTTTCTTTATTTCTTCCCATGAGGGTGTATATGTAGAATAGTTTAATTCCATTTCTTTAGTTTGGGATATTTTGTTTTTGACTTCTGTGAGTTTTAAGTCGTCTGTGCTTTTCCAATTCGAGGCTGTGACGCTTCTTGCTGCCAGGATTATGTGAGATCCTACAGTTTTTTTATGTCCGACAAGTTCTTGGGTTTGTAAGAAGCGGAGTGCAAGTTCCGGTGATGGAGAAATGTTCAATGATAGAGTTTTGTTTAGTGCCTTGAATAATTTGGATCAAAAGGATTTTGTAATAGGACAATTCTACCATGCACGTAGATATGGGCCTTCTTGGCCGCATCCTCTCCAACATTTGTCAGAGTAGTTCCTGTTTGTTTTTGCAATTCTTGAAGGAGTTAGGTGCCATCTTAGTAATAATTTTCGTGAGAGTTCAAGGTGATGTGTACCTTTGGATATTGAGTTGGTCCAGTTGAAGGCCTTGAGCCAGTCGTTATAGGGGTATGATTTTCCAAAGTCTTTTTCCCATTGCAGGATATGTTTGGGTTTGTTTTCTTGGGGTGGAGTGGTAAGTTCTTTGTAAAAGGTGGAGATTCCTTTCATTATTTTGCGTGAGTTGGTGAAGACTTGGTGCGCTATTCTGGAGAACAGACAATGTGTCACTTGTCTTGGGGACAGCGCATGTCTGATTTGTAAATATTTGAAAAAGTCTCGTCTTGGGAGTTGGTGTTTTTACGCTTAGTTCGGAGAAGGGGAGAAGTGCGGTTAACCGCTTTTTAAGCGGACAGAGTCTCAGTCTTTCGGGTCCCTATGCGGACCTGAACGACGAAGACCTGAATGCTAGTGTAAACCTATCATAAACAAAAATGACACTAGCATTCGGGTTTCCGTTCTTTGATTCCACTTGGGGACCCAAAAAACGGAGACCCTATCCGCTTAAAATGCAGTTACCTATAATGGGGTACGCTGGGTTTCAGCCCAAAATGGGAGACGAGGAAAGCCATGCTTGCAGGACTTTTCTCTCCACATGTTATAAACAGAACGGGGGACGGAGTCCCCAAACGCTGGGTGACTGCAGCCTGAGAGAATTTATAAAACCTTTCTTTTTCGTATTATTCTGTAACTTTTTTAATACTTTGGGTTTATCTTTCTTTTGTGCCATCTGACACTTTGTTTCTTGACAGGGATAGTGGTTTTCCTGGAGTAACATTACAATGCTTCTCTAATGCACAACTTTTTAATTAAAAAGTAAAAAAGGAGCAAAAAATAGACAAATGGAAAGTAAAAAAGCTCAAAATATTTACATAAATGGAATCACAATTACCATTGGTGTAAGATTTCCTACCCACCTTGCAGTTAGTAAATACATCTCAAAAAGAATAAACAAATTCCCCCAATGTTTTGTAAACTTTCAATTAACATTGCGCATTTTTGTGAATGGCTCCCATGTCTACAGACCACATGGGACCAGCGCTGATTCTCTTCTCAGCCATAAACAGGAATGAATTACATAAACAAATAAGCCAAAGACTGGTAAAGCCAACCTAAGACAACGTCCCCCGCCGTGCACATCAATAGGTCGTTTTTCTCTAAACTCTGATTCTTTTTTGAAATTTAAAATACTTCCCGCCCTCAAAAAGTGGATTTTCCGCACTAACTTCATTTATAATTAAAACTGTACAGATGATAAGGATCAAGCTATTGGATTTCGGTTGTCTGATCTTTTTTTTTTCCAATTCAAAGTTTATTGATTTTCAAAAAGACATAAAATACAGTGAAAACAGTTGTCTGATCTTTTTGTTCCCGGGGAATTAAAAACGAGTTCACATTCACTGCTCGGCCAACCATATCTCTTAAAGGGGTTGTCCAGGAATTTATTTTTATTGCCTATCCTTAGGATAGGATTGGTAGAGGAACAGTAGGCGGTCCCCTCATGGATCACAAGGCCATTTCTGATGCCTGTACTATACACAACATGGGCCAAAAGAAGTTGGCTCCGGTCCCCACATAGTGGCCAGACACCAGTACTGCAACTCTGCTTCCATTAATGGCACCCAACCTCTATACAGGGCACAGAGCCACCTTCTTTCAGCTCTGTTGTGTATAGCATGGGCAATGGAAATGGCCTCCTACAGCTGATGCTGTTGGTCCCTCACTAATCAGATATTTCTGGCCTAAGGATAGGCCATAAACAATTAATCTCTGGACAATCCCTTTAAGCACTGCCTCTCAGCTTCTTCCTGCCAGTCTTTGTTTATTTGGCTGTGATGATGTGCCAATCTACCCACATGACCAGGGGCATAGCTATAGGGGCTGCAGAGGTAGCAGTCGCTACTGGGTCCTGTAAGCTGAGGGAACCTAAAGGTCCTTCTGCCCCATAAATTATCAGTATTCCAAATGGCACAAAGTAGGTAGGTGACCCATTCCATGGACAAGACAATGGGAGCCCCTAGTGGACACATTCCCAACCACTCTGTAAACTTTGTTTTCTCTGAAGCGTCACAGTTTTTCCTTTTTCAATGACATACTGCCTGACTAAAGCCACTACTAGAGGGCGCTAGCTGTACTCTGTCATATGCTCCTACACAACACCTAGTGGCAGCCACAAGATGGCATGCTATCATATATTTTGTATCTAAGGAGAAGATTCGGAGCCTTGTATCCAAATACATCAAACGGTCAGCCCAACCTGATGAATTTAGTGGGTTTGGTCAACATAAATCTAACATGTATTAGCTGCTTGACACTTAAGAAGTTGGGGTGCAAAATATCTGAATAGTGTCCATAGTAATACAAATAATGTACTAGTATACTATTTACAGGGTGGGCCATAAGTATGGATACACCCAGATACCATTGTTTTTCTTGTGCAATGCTCCATGTGCTTGATGTGTCACATGACCGCCTTCCCATTGAAAAAAGTAAAGTTGAATCCAAAATGGCGGCTTTGCATATGGCCACCATGGGCGTCACCCAGCCTCAAATGTTTCCCCTCCTTCCATGTACTAATATGCCACAAACTGTAAGGTGATATCAGCAACCACTTCCATTTTAGCTGGATGTATCCATACTTGTGGCCCACCTGGTTGTATCCATACTTATGGCCCACCCTGTATATCCAATAATATCGGAATAAAGAAGGTGAAAAGTCGCAGTTTATCAGTAAATATAGCATGGTTGGGCAAATACAGGGGTCTACTACTACTACTACTACTGCTGTTTAATATCCTGTCCACATTGAACATCGTTACGATGTCAACTTTCCGACTTTGGAGATGGGAACGTCTATCACTCTAACAGATATTGGGCGATGTCTCTATATATTTCATTTATACTCAGTCTCCTCTTTCAACTGGTCCCTGCCAGGACTCAAACCTTGTTCTGCTGTATGGGATGTAGAAATACTAACAGCAACCACAGGCTGCACTGTTGTCTGAGAGAATTCATTCTGCCAAAAATTCTGGATGGTATTCATAGCAATAGGCATAATATACTGGTATACTCTCCCCCCCTCTCTCTCTCCCTCTAGATATATATATATATATACAGTACAGACCAAAAGTTTGGACACACCTTCTCATTTCAAGAGTTTTCTGTATTTTCATGACTATAAAAATTGTAGATTCACACTGAAGGCATCAAAACTATGAATTAACACATGTGGAATTATATACTTAACAAAAAAGTGTGAAACAACTGAAAATATGTCTTATATTCTAGGTTCTTCAAAGTAGCCACCTTTTGCTTTGATTACTGCTTTGCACACTCTTGGCATTCTCTTGATGAGCTTCAAGAGGTAGTCACCTGAAATGGTTTTCCCTTCACAGGTGTGCCCTGTCAGGTTTAATAAGTGGGATTTCTTGCCTTATAAATGGGGTTGGGACCATCAGTTGTGTTGTTCAGAAGTTAGGTGGATACACAGCTGATAGTCCTACTGAATGGAGTGTTAGAATTTGTATTATGGCAAGAAAAAAGCAGCTAAGTAAAGAAAAACGAGTGGCCATCATTACTTTAAGAAATGAAAGTCAGTCAGTCCGAAAAATTGGAAAAACTTTGAAAGTGTCCCCAAGTGCAGTGTCCAAAACCATCAAGTGCTACAAAGAAACTGGCTCACATGAGGCCCGCCCCAGGAAAGGAAGACCAAGAGTCACCTCTGCTGCGGAGGATAAGTTCATCCGAGTCACCAGCCTCAGAAATCGCAGGTTAACAGCAGCTCAGATTAGAGACCAGGTCAATGCCACACAGAGTTCTAGCAGCAGACACATCTCTACAACAACTGTTAAGAGGAGACTGTGTGCAGCAGGCCTTCATGGTAAAATAGCTGCTAGGAAACCACTGCTAAGGACAGGCAACAAGCACAAGAAGAACACAAGGAATGGACATTAGACCTGTGGAAATCTGGGCTTTGGTCTGATGAGTCCAAATTTGAGATCTTTGGTTCCAACCACCGTGTCTTTGTGCGACGCAGAAAAGGTGAATGAATGGACTCTACATGCCTGGTTCCCACCGTGAAGCATGGAGGAGGAGGTGTGAAGGTGTGCGGGTGCTTTGCTGGTGACACTGTTGGGGATTTATTCAAAATTGAAGGAATACTGAACCAGCATGGTTACCACAGCATCTTGCAGCGGCATGCTATTCCATCCGGTTTGCGTTTAGTTGGACCATCATTTATTTTTCAACAGGACAATGACCCCAAACTCACCTCCAGACTGTGTAAGGGCTATGTGACCAAGAAGGAGAGTGATGGGGTGCTACGCCAGATGACCTGGCCTCCACAGTCACCAGACCTGAACCTAATCCAGATGGTTTGGGGTGAGCTGGACCGCAGAGTGAAGGCAAAAGGGCCAACAAGTGCTAAGCATCTCTGGGAACTCCTTCAAGACTGTTGGAAGACCATGTCAGGTGACTACCTCTTGAAGCTCATCAAGAGAATGCCAAGAGTGTGCAAAGCAGTAATCAAAGCAAAATGTGGCTACTTTGAAGAACCTAGAATATAAGACATATTTTCAGTTGTTTCACACTTTTTTGTTAAGTATATAATTCCACATGTATTAATTCATAGTTTTGATGCCTTCAGTGTGAATCTACAATTTTTATAGTCATGAAAATGCAGAAAACTCTTGGAATGAGAAGGTGTGTCCAAACATTTGGTCTGTACTGTACTGTACTGTATATATATATATATATATCTCTAGTATATTAATGGTATGGAAGGTAGAAACAATAACACAGGCTGCACTGTTGTCTATGAAGGGATTCATTCTATCAGAATATCTGAATAGCATTCATAGTCATAGGTATAATATACTAGTATACTATATGCTGTGTTAGGGTGGGTTCACACCTGCGCTTGAGTCCGTCCGCTGCCAATCTGAGTGAAAATCTCGGGGAACGGGATTGGCATCGGATACCGACAGGTTAGGAACGCATTGCTGCGCTGCAAATCCTTTTTTTTCGTCGGAAACAAAGTCGGACATGCAGGACTTCATGTCCGACTAAAAAAAAAACGGCTTTGCGGCGCAGAAGGTGTAAGCGCACACCCGCGCATTGCTTTAAAAACCCATTCAAATGAATGGGTTTTTAAGCAATGCGTCGCTAACCTGTCAGTATCCGATGCCGATCCCGTTCCCCGAGATTTTCACTCGGATTGGCAGCGGACGGACTCAAGCGCAGGTGTGAACCCACCCTAACAAAGTATAATATTGGAATGAGAGGTAGAAACATTGGCAGTTTCATCAGGCTGCACTGTTGTCTATGAGGGGATTCATTGTGACAAAATATCTGAATAGTATCAATAGTTATATGTATAATATACCGGTATACTATGTATATCCAGTATAATACTGCTATAAAAAAAGGTGAAAAAAAGTGAAGTGACAGTTTTTCAGTAAACATAGCATCATTAAAAATGAAATGTGATAGACAGCATAAAAGAATTTACAATAAAAGTAATTTATTTTATGAAATGAACATTGCTACACAATAATTTGGTATCCCCGTGGCTAGAATGTTCCATACAATAAAGAGAACACATTATATATATAGCATAATTATGGGTGGACAACTATGGTTCGCCCTCAAAAAAAACAAGACCTCACACTGTGAATACATGCCATGTTTCTATTTTATGTTGTGTTTTTTATGTCCCTGTGATATAGTCCTACATAGATGCCGTATCTGCTGTATACTGATACACTTGGTTGGATCCGCTGTAGACTTTATGCAGGTAGTTGTCGGAGTGTAGAGGCGTCTGTAGGTATCAGGAGCATCTTGTGTGGTCTCTGCTGGTTTTGGCTCTTGGTCGTCTCCCGGTTTCACCCTTGTTTGGAGGTTGTTACCTGCTTATGTAAATCTGGAGGATCAATGAAGGAACCGAGAAGACCTAGGATGCTGTAGGAAGGTCGCACTTGTTTTGATCTCTGGGAAGTTGTCTTGGAGATGGGCCTTTGTTTGGTGACTTGTTCTCTTCCTTCCTGGATCCATCTGCTACCCGGGTCATTTTCCTGGCCTTTTGTCCTTCTCTGCATCAAGCCTCTTTAAGTGAAGTCAGTTTTATGGCGCACCTGACCTGGGCTTTCAGTCGGCCTGTATCCCTCTGAATGGCTGCTCAGCTTAATAAGAGCAATTAACCATTTTATAATGTCACAAAATAAAGATTACTGTGTTTATTGAGTCACTTCACGGCCTCCCCGCCGGGGGGAACACCTGCTTTAGGGACCACGTGTTGCGGCCTCTGGAGCGACTATCGTTTTTCCCTCGTAAATTCCACTGCGATCCGGTTTCCACAAATGAGGCTTAAGTGCAACGAATGCAAAATAGAAACAGATCGCTTTGTAATTCCCGTCTGGGCGACCAGACAATGTCATGAAGGGTCGTCGATGGTCTCAAGATTGGTCAGAACTCAAGCACTTTCATCAAGAACCTCTAGAGCAGCGCTCTCCAACCTGCGGCTCTCCAGCTGTTGCAAAAACTACAACTCCCACCATGCCCACACAGCGGCAGGTTGTCCAGGCGATCTGGAAGTTCTGGCTGTGCAAAAGTGGTGCAAGGTTCTAAAAATGTTTACATTGCTTTCTTACTATAGAATGATATAAGACATACTTTATAGCGATTCTGTCCCTTAATGCAAAAAGTCTTGTCTTTCCCAGTCCAGGTGGAACGTGAAAGTCACATGACTGTGTGCACCTGCTCACTTACACCTGTACAAAGACAAGGCAGTGACTTGCTGAGGAAATGTGGCATGGCCATGCAATGTGGAAATCAACAGCGTCAGAATATACAGCTAATATGGGGGCCATGGACTGAGGGGGGCCCGGCGCTGAGAGGCCATACAAGTGACAAGGCTAGCCTCACCCCAGGCTTTCACCATGCAGTAAGATTAGGACATATCTGGCTGCCAATGACTCCCATATAAGGGGGCACTGACTCCAATAATCTGTACCCGGATACTTGTTATTCACGGAGCAGGAAGGTGCAGCCGCTAGTTACTAAATCCTTACAACAAAACTGATACAGACATATGATTATTTTACAGTATTGGTCCAGGGTAACAAGATCCATCTGAACAGGTGCCTAGCTGTATCCTGATGTGTCATATTGTTCTACAGCACACTGAATACACAGGGGCACAACAGGCACTGCACAACAGGGGGCAGTACACATTATACAAGGGGTACAGTATAACAGGGGGCAGTAGACATCACACAAGGGGATACAGTACAACAGGGGGCAGTACACATTATACAAGGGGTACAGTATAACAGGGGGCAGTACACATTATACAAGGGGTACAGTATAACAGGGGGCAGTAGACATTATACAAGGGGGCTCAGTACAACAGGGGGCAGTAGACATTATACAAGGGGGTACAGCACAACAGGGGGCAGAATACACCATACAAGGGGACACAGTACAACAGGGGGCAGTATACACCATACAAGGGGACACAGTACAACAGGGGGCAGTAGACATTATACAAGGGGGCACAGTACAAAAGGGGGCAGTAGACACCATACAAGGGGATACAGTACAACAGGGGGCAGTAGACATTATACAAGGGGTACAGTACAACAGGGGGCAGTAGACATTATACAAGGGGGCACAGTACAACAGGGGGCAGTAGACATTATACAAGGGGGCTCAGTACAACAGGGGGCAGTAGACATTATACAAGGGGACACAGTACAACAGGGGGCAGTAGACACCATACAAGGGGGCACAGTACAACAGGGGGCAGTAGACATCACACAAGGGGATACAGTACAACAGGGGGCAGTAGACATCACACAAGGGGGTACAGCACAACAGGGGGCAGTAGACATCACACAAGGGGGCACAGTACAACAGAGGGCAGTATACACCATACAAGGGGGCAGAGTACAACAGGGGGCAGTAGACATTTCACAAGGGGGCACAGTACAACGGGGGCAGTAGACATTATACAAGGGGGCACAGTACAACAGGGGGCAGTAGACATTATACAAGGGAGTACAGTACAACAGGGGGCAGTAGACACCATACAAGGGGGTACAGTACAATAGGGGGCAGTAGACATTATACAAGGGGGCACAGTACAACAGGGGGCAGTAGACATTATACAAGGGAGTACAGTACAACAGGTGGCAGTAGACACCATACAAGGGGGCAGAGTACAACAGGGGGCAGTAGACATTTCACAAGGGGGCACAGTACAACAGGGGGCAGTAGACATTATACAAGGGAGTACAGTACAACAGGGGGCAGTAGACATCACATAAGGGGACACAGTACAACAGGGGGCAGTACACATTATACAAGGGGGCTCAGTACAACAGGGGGCAGTAGACATTATACAAGGGGTACAGTACAACAGGGGGCAGTAGACATTATACAAGGGGGCATAGTACAACAGGGGGCAGCAGACATTTCACAAGGGGGTACAGTACAACAGGGGGCAGTAGACACCATACAAGGGGATACAGTACAACAGGGGGCAGTAGACACCATACAAGGGGATACAATACAACAGGGGACAGTAGACATTATACAAGGGGTACAGTACAACAGGGGGCAGTAGACATCACACAAGGGGGTACAGCACAACAGGGGGCAGTAGACATCACACAAGGGGGTACAGCACAACAGGGGGCAGTAGACATCACACAAGGGGGTACAGCACAACAGGGGGCAGTAGACATCACACAAGGGGGTACAGCACAACAGGGGGCAGTAGACATCACACAAGGTGGCAAAGTACAACAGAGGGCAGTATACACCATACAAGGGGGCACAGTACAACAGGGGGCAGTAGACATTTCACAAGGGGGCACAGTTCAACAGGGGGCAGTAGACATCATACAAGGGGACACAGTACAACAGGGGGCAGTAGACATCACACAAGGGGGCACAGTACAACAGGGGGCAGTAGACATCATACTAGGGGATACAGTACAATGGGGGCAGTAGACATTATACAAGGGGATACAGTACAACAGGGGGCAGTAGACATCACACAAGGGGATACAGTACAACAGAGGGCAGTATACACCATACAAGGGGACACAGTACAACAGGGGGCAGTATACACCATACAAGGGGGCACAGTACAACAGGGGGCAGTATACACCATACAAGGGGGCACAGTACAACAAGGGGCAGTATACACCATACAAGGGGATACAGTACAACAGGGGGCAGAAGACATCACACAAGGGGGTACAGCACAACAGGGGGCAGTAGACACCATACAAGGGGATACAGTACAACAGGGGGCAGTAGACATCACAGAAGGGGGTACAGCACAACAGGGGGCAGTAGACACCATACAAGGGGATACAGTGCAACAGGGGGCAGTAGACATCACACAAGGGGGTACAGCACAACAGGGGGCAGTAGACACCATACAAGGGGATACAGTACAACAGGGGGCAGTAGACATTATACGAGGGGATACAGTACAACAGAGGGCAGTATACACCATAGAAGGGGGAACAGTACAACAGGGGGCAGTAGACATTATACAAGGGGGCACAGTACAACAGGAGGCAGTAGACATTATACAAGGGGGTACAGCACAACAGGGGGCAGTAGACATTATACAAGGGGGCACAGCACAACAGGGGGCAGTAGACATTATACAAGGGGGCACAGTATAACAGGGGGCAGTAGACATTATACAAGGGGGTACAGTACAACAGGAGGCAGTAGACATTATACAAGGGGGCACAGTACAACAGGGGGCAGTAGACATTATACAAGGGGATACAGTACAACAGGGGGCAGTAGACATCACACAAGGGGGTACAGCACAACAGGGGGCAGTAGACATCACACAAGGGGGTACAGTACAACAGGGGGCAGTAGACATTATACAAGGGGATACAGCACAACAGGGGGCAGAATACACCATACAAGGGGGTACAGTACAACAGGTGGCAGTAGACACCATACAAGGGGACACAGTACAACAGGGGGCAGTATAATAATAGTCCTTTAATAGTCCCACAATGGGGAAATTCAGTGTGTTACAGCAGCAAAGATAAGATAAGATAAGCAGATACAAATACAACATGTACAGGAATGTTCCAAGGTGAGAGACATTACATTGATAGCAGACAGACAGATAGGACGTAGCAGAGGAGGGGGGGGATATAACAGGCAGAGAGATATTTCAGTTCTCTGTGTGTAATGATCTCCGCTTAGGTCGGTGTTGGTTGTACAGCCTAACCGCGGTGGGGAGGAAAGACTTCCGATAGCGCTCCTTCTCACACCTAGGGTGGAGCAGTCGGTCACTGACAGTACTGCCCAGCGCAATCACAGTCTCATGCATGGGATGGGACTTCTTCTTCTGCATGGAGCTCACCACGGACAGTATCCTTCTGTCACCCACCACCTGCACTGGGTCCAGTGGGCTCCCCAGGACAGAGCTGGCCCTTCTAATCAGCTTGTCGAGTCTATTTCTGTCCCTGATTGATATACTGCTCCCCCAGCAGGCCACTCCAAAGAAGATGGCTGATGCCACTACCGAGTTGAAGAAAGTCCTAAGAAGTGCCCCCCAGATTCCAAAGGCTCTCAGCTTCCTAAGCAGGTAGAGCCTGCTGTGGCCCTTCCTGTACAGGGCCTCCATATGATCTGCCCAGTCCAGCTTATTATTAAGGAGCAAACCCAGGTACTTATAGGTGTTCACAATCTCGATGCCCGTCCCCAGGATGTCCACTGGTTTTGGAGGGCATCTGCCTTTACGGAAGTCCACCACCATCTCCTTGGTCTTCCCCGCGTTAATCTTCAGGTGGTTCCGGTGGCACCAGTCCACAAAATGCTGGTTCAGTTCTCTGTACTCCTTGTCATCATTGTCTGTGATGAGACCCACTATTGCAGAGTCGTCAGAATACTTCTGTAGGTAGCACCTGGATGAGAGCACCTAAAATCTGCAGTGTACAGTGTGAAGAGGAAAGGGGCGAGAACCGTACCCTGAGGTGCCCCCGTATTACAGATCACGGTACCTGACACACAGTCTCGGGCTCTCACGTATTGAGGTCGATTTGTGAGGTAGTCTAGGATCCAGTTGGAGAGGTGGTGGTCCACTCCAGCAAGGCCCAGCTTGTCTCTCAGTAACCCGGGCTGTATGGTGTTAAAAGCACTGGAGAAATCAAAGAACATTATTCTCACTGTGTTCCCTGGTTTCTCCAGGTGAGACAGAGCCCTGTGCAGAAGATGGATGATGGCATCATCTACCCCAATGCCCGGCCGATAAGCAAACTGGAGGGGGTCCATAGCGGGGCTCACTAGAGGGCGAAGATGTGTGAGAACCAATCTCTCCAAGATCTTCATCAGGTGGGATGTCAGTGCTACAGGTCTGTAGTCATTGAGGTCCATAGGGTGAGGTTTCTTTGGAACTGGTACCACACAAGAAGATTCGTACACCATACAAGGGGACACAGTACAACAGGGGGCAATATACACCATACAAGGGGATACAGTACAACAGGGGGCAGTATACACCATACAAAGGGGCACAGTACAACAGGGGGCAGTAGACATTATACAAGGGGATACAGTACAACAGGGGGCAGTAGACATTATACAAGGGGATACAGTACAATAGGGGGCAGTAGACATTATACAAGGGGATACAGTACAACAGGGGGCAGTAGACATTATACAAGGGGGCAGTATACACCATACAAGGGGGTACAGTATAACAGGGGGCAGTAGACATTTCACAAGGGGGCAGAGTACAACAGGGGGCAGTATACACCATACAAGGGGGCACAGTACAACAGGGGGCAGTAGACATTTCACAAGGGGGCAGAGTACAACAGGGGGCAGTAGACACCATACAAGGGGGCACAGTACAACAGGGGGCAGTATACACCATACAAGGGGATACAATACAACAGGGGGCAGTAGACATTATACAAGGGGGCACAGTACAACAGGGGGCAGTAGACATTATACAAGGGAGCACAACAGGTACAATATCAAGAGCAGGACCATGGGAACCCCAGTTTTTCAGTCTCTTCACTACTAATAAACTGAAAGACTTAGGTCAATGTCCCTTGTGGGGTTAACCGCTGCGTTTTACAGTCACTGCAAAGTGGATGGGATTCCCTGTGATCTATCAGTTTTGGGGATAATACACAACATTTCAGCCCTTAGTGATGATGTCACTTTATAGTACAATTGTGCGAGCTTGCACTTTTTGGTTATTTCTGCTCCCAAGATTTTCCTCACCCTACAGTGTCAATGAAGGCAGGATAGACATTGTCATTGCGCCCTCTGCTGGTCATCCAGAATACTGGAGCGCTCAGGACAACCAGCAGTAGATACAGGCACATCTCATTAAATTAGAATATCTGTGAAACGTTCATTCATTTCAGTAATTCAGTAATACAATCCATAATCAGCGTCTTCCATGACTGTGTGTCCTACTGAACCAGACTGAGGGACCATTTACAGGCTTAGGAAACCTTGGCAGGTGACACTGAATTTACAAGACTGAACTATTTTACAATATTTTAATTTTCTTAGATTTGGGTTTTCATTACCTGTAATCCAAAATCAACATTTACAGAAATAAAACACTTGGAATAGAAGATTCTGTGTGTAAAGAATCTAGAAAATATAGGAGGTCACTTTTTAATTTAATTACTGAAAGAAATAAACGTTTCAAAGATATTCTAATTTATTGAGATGAACCTGTATATATAATCCTATAGTATTCCCATAGACACTCCATGTAGATGACATTTAACAACAAACTATTCTATATTAATGGCCATGATTTTTTATTGTTTTTGGGTGTGGTATTGAATATTAGTATACAAGTCCTTTCAGCAATCATATAAGTTCACTGATACACTGTAACAAACTACCAGAGAGGTTAGTGTAGCTGAACATTATCCACACTGGATACAATTGTATCCACGTCTGTGCTGAGGGTAGGACTAGATATCAGTGTCGGACTGGGATGTCTAGGGCCCACCAGTGGAATTGTTTCTAGGGGCCCACCATCAGAACCCCTGCAGATCAGCAGTACAAAGACAGGGCGGCTAAAGGTAATAACATGCCGGGAGCCATGCTGCTCACCCACTATACCATGTGCACCACTGCACTACCTAAACCTACTGCTACACCTTGTATGGCAAGTGAACAGCATGGCTCCTAGAATTGTTACCTATACCTGTAGCCGCACTGTCCTGGAAAAGCTGATCTGCAGAGGTCCTAGCTGTAGTATTATCACAGATGTAATATTGCTGGCCTATCCTAAGGACAGGATATCAATATTAGAAAGATGGATAAATCCTTTAAAGAGGTTGTCCAGGAATTGGAACTATTTTATTATAAAAGTAGAAAAAGTTCACAAACACTGTCACATACTAAAAATACCATACAAAAACCATAAACAGAGACAATACATAAATCCAAAACATAGCATAAATAACATCAATAGAAGAAAACGTCAAGACAAAATAAAAAAACCGAAAACATGCGCAAACCAGCCCCCATCCATTCTGTCTTTCATTCTTCTTCAGCCATCCGTCAGTCAAAACTCTAGCTATCCTGAAAACAAAGAAAAAACAAAATGAGCGATGTACAATGAAACATATAACTAAAACATATAACACTAATAAACCCCAACTGAAACTTACTATGAAAAATTTTATTTTATTTTTTTTCCTTCCCTTCACCACACCCGGCCAGCACCGCGCCCCATGTCCTCCCATGTCCGCATAGTCCTGGTGCTGGCACCACCCACCACCAAGCCCCTGAAACCCCGACCTGGCTCTCCGCCTCATGTCCTCTCATGTCCGCGTAGTCCAGAGCCAGGTCGGGCACACGAAAACCTATAAACCAAACCCCCCACCCCCAAAAAGAAACCCCCCTCCCAAACAACCTACCCCCCTAAAAACCCCCTAACTACTAACAAACAAATGGGATTACGAAATGGAATATGGAAAATGAATATGGGATATGGAAATGGATATGAAAAATGGAAATGGAAATGGAAAATGAATATGGGATATGGAAAAATGGAAAAATAGAAAATGGGAAAACGGACACAACATATGATAAACGACAACAATAACAAATAACAAGTACCAGACAAATAACCAATACCAGACAAGTAACAAAACCCACCATCCTACATAACCCGTTGACACCCCCTTCCCTCCCATGAACCTCCCACAGGCCTAGGGTCGGTTATCCTCAAGCCTCTTACCCTTCTATCCGTTTTTCCAAAACAAAAATGACTATGCGGTGACACGCCAGCCCTCCACCAGGAAGAGAGCACAGGAGGCCTGTCCCTGTCTACTCGCCCTACCGCTATATCCCTATCTATCATTCTGTCCCTACCTGTCCCTCCCTATCAGAAAATAATAAACCCCACCCCTCATGCAAACCTTGCCCTACCTATCTCTATCTGGCCCTAACCTAACTCACCTACTTTGAATCCCTTATTCTAACCCTCAGGGAACAGAAAAGGTGAACCCCCTCCAGAGGGTACCAGCCCTTTCTGCACCCAGCCCCTCGTACTCCCGAGAGCGCACCCTCACCAGGTCCACCATGATGTTTTTAACCACCTCTACCTCCGGGAGGATTTTGCCTCGCGTCGATACTAGACACCGGGATGACCACAAGTGGAACCTAACCACTGCACTAACTATAAAAAGTGTCTGGCAGTCCCTGCCCTCCGGGTGTTTGAATGCCCCATAGGCCCACTCGGCGTAGGAAAGGCCAGCCAGCCGCAGCCAACCGGTGGAGGTCCCCACCAATTTGCAAACCCTTATATTGAAGGGGCACTGAAGCAGGAAGTGCTCCATGCTTTCCAGCATGTTGCCACACTCCTCCCGAGGGCAGCCTCGCTCGTCGGAGTTCCGGTACTTCAAGTTCCCCCTCACATATAACTTACCTAGGAGGCAGCGCCAGGTCAGATCCCAAAACTTCTGAGGAAACCTTTTGGAGTTAAGAAAACGCAACCCTCCCTCTAAGATTTCTCTTGGGCAATCTTTGAGCGCCAGAGGCTTCTGGAAGCGGGTCAACAGGACCTTGTCGTCAAGAAAACGTCTTGACTGAGTCCTGATCTCCCACGCCCCCAGACCCCACCGACGAATCACTTTCAGGACCAGGGAAGCATAGGCCGGGAGATATCCATGGGGTGCCCGAAGATCTTTCACTTGCCCTCCTGACTCCCATTTCTGGAAGAAGGGCCGAAACCACCCCTGGCAGGAGGCTACCCACGAAGGAGCCCCCTCGGAGGAGAGGTTTGGTAAGTTGATCTTAAGAAAGGTGTTCATTAAGAACACCACGGGGTTAACCATATTTAACCCCCCTAGCCTCCTTGTGCGCTATGTAACCTCCCTCTTGATTAGGTTGAGCCTGTTCCCCCATAACAGTTGGAAGAACAGGCAACAGATCCTACTCCAACAAGACTCTGGCAAGGCACAGACGCTACCTAGATAGATCACCAACGGGAGCAGGAAGGCTTTGGAAAGGTGAACCCTTTCTCTCAGGGTCAAAGACCAACCCTTCCAGCAATCAACTCTCTGGGCGACATCCTTAAGCCTACCTGCCCAATTTTGGAGTGGGTAATCACCCTGGCCAAAATGGATGCCTAAGATCTTTACAGACCCCTGGGGTTCTGGGAGGGTGTCCGGGAGAGAAAATCCAGGCTCTCCCCCTCCCAGCCAGAGGCTTCCACACTTGTTCCTGTTCACAGCTGATCCGGAAGCCTCCGAGTAACTGTCCACTTCAGACATCACCCATTGAAGCTCCTCCTGCGACGAGACAAGAACAGTGACATCATCCGCGTAGGCTACTGTCCTCAAAGGGGAGCCGGTGCCCTCCAGGTCCATCCTGACTCCCGCCACCGGCCCACCATTAATCCGCCTAATCAGGGGATCAATGGCGAACACATACAGTAGCAGGCTCAAGGGACATCCCTGTCGGACGCCCGACCCCACCTCAAAAGGACGACCAACCCAACCATTCACAAGCGGGAAAGACTCAGCCCCAGCGTATAAGGTCTGCAACCACTGAATGAACCCTGCGGGCAGGCCGTACCTCAAGAGAGTTGACCACAAATACTCGTGATTCACCCTGTCAAAGGCCTTAGCCTGATCTAGGGACAGCAAGTACCCCTTCCACCGACCTGCCCTACTCTGCTCCACAGCCTCCCTGACACTCAGGACTGCACTTAAGGTGCTACGACAGGGAACAGAGCAGTGCTGAGCCGGCGAGAGGAGCCGGGGCGCAAACTGTACCAGCCGGTTGAAAAGTACCTTCGCCAGAATCTTCCGGTCCGTATTGAGAAGTGCTATGGGCCGTCAGTTCTCAATATGGCTCGGATCCTTACCCTTTGACAGAACTATAAGGGCGGACCTCCTCATTAACTTCGGCAGAGTGCCCGAGGATAGACACTCATTAAGCACGTCAGCCAAGAGGGGAGCCAAAGCTCCTTTAAAGGTCCGATAGAACTCAGATGTTAAGCCATCTGGGCCAGGTGACTTCTTGAGGTCAAGACCCTCAATAGCCCTGATGACTTCCTCTTCCCTTATAGGTTCTACCAAAACACCAAGAGAAGGGTCTTCTGCTGACTCAGGAATGGCTTCAGCCAAGAAACCTGAAATCCGATCCCGATTCAGTTCCTTCTTTGCCAAAAGGTTCGAGTAGAAGGACCTGACGACCTCCAAGATCCCTGACCTGGATCTTGTCAGGGATCCTGTACTGTCAATCAGGCCCATTACTGTCTTACAAGCCACTGACATCTTACAGTTCCTGTAGGGGTCGGGCGAGCGGTATTTCCCGAAATCCCTCTCAAGAACCAAAGATGCGTGCCTATCATACTGACACCTTTTAAGCAAAGCCTTCACACCGGAGATATCCTCCTGGCTACCTCCGGTCGAGACCAGATGTCCAAGTCTCTTCCTCAGTGCAGTGTACATGCGGTACATGTCCAGTGACCTAAGGCTTGAGAGCCGCCGGAAAAATCCCGCCACCCTTTTTTTTGAATATCTCCCACCACTCTGACCTAGTACCTTCAAGACCCAGTAATAGTACCTGATCCTGAAGAAACTCCTCAAAGGCTTGTCTTACAGCTGCCTCCTCAAGGAGTGACGAATTCAGCCTCCACAAACCTCTTCCTCTCCGGAGGGTCTCTGAAATATTCAAAGAAAACAAAATTAGACAGTGATCGGAGAACTCCACCTCCACCACGGACACAGGGGTGGTGACGGAATTCTCCTTCAAAAAAAAACCTATCTATCCTAGACCTAACACTACCTCTCTGAAAGGTGAACCCACGGTGACCTGGGGAATGCCTGATGGGGATATCCTCCAGGCGAGCTTCACTCACTATGCTATTTAACGCGACGCCATCATAGGGCAGTCTATCTCTGGTACCTCCTCGGTCTTGGGGTCTAGTTATGGTATTAAAATCCCCACCAAAGATGACTTGTTTGCCCGTAAAAAGAAAAGGCTTGATCTTCATAAAGAGGTTTTTACGGTCCCACTTTGTCTGGGGACCGTAGATGTTAATGAGGCGCAGGCTTTCTCCCTTCATGAAGACGTCTAAGACTAGGCACCTTCCCATTTCGAGCTCGATCAGCCGCTGGCATTTCACCTCTGCGGTAAAAAGCACCGCCACTCCACTATACGGCTCAGCCGCAAGAGACCAGTAGGAGGGTCCCCTGCGCCACTCCCTCCTTGCTCTGTTTATCTCCGATAGAGTACAGAGCCTGGTCTCCTGCAAAAACAAAATGTCAGCTTCAACTCGGCCAAGAAAATCAAAGGCTGCAAACCTAGCCGTATCAGACTTAATGCTGGCCACATTAATGGTGGCCAGCGTCAGTGGAGAGGGGACTGCCATTAAGACCGATTGAGCTCAATGACCTTCAGCTTCCCACCCCCTTTCCTCCTACCACCACCACCCGTAGATGAGTCTGAAGAGGACCCGCGACTTTTCCTCGTCTTGCGGGTCCTCTTCTTACATTGGGATTGGTCCATCACCTCCCCCGGTGCGGTTTGGCCAGAGGAGGGATGGACCTCCCCCGCAACTTCTCCCTGAGGAGTTACAGTGGTCGCAGCAACTTCGGCCCTGGGTGCATCATCTCCTCCTCCAGGCCAGCCTCCCCCCCCAGAGGGCAGGGGGCCCCTCCCGGAGGGAGACTCAGCAGCCCCTGACGGCTCCACCTCTCCCTCTGAAGCCTCCCCTGAGGCCGACGCATCCTCACAGAGGGATTGGTACCGGTTGGGACCTACCACTAGAGGGCCGTCGAGTCTGCGTTCCTTCGTCGGGGGGGGGGGGGGGCAGATGTTTTCGCCCTCACTTTACCTGATGACTTTCTCCGCTTGACCGTCTCTCCCTCCCCAGCACTGATGTACTGAGAAGAAGACAACTGGTCAGCCTCTTCCTCCCTCTGCAGTCTCCTCATCTCCTCAACCAGGATCGTGCCCACTGCTGCCTCGGCATCGGGATCCGGCCCAGCAGAGCCAGGGGCAGAAGGAAGGCACATAACTCCCTCCCTCCTCCTCTCGCGCCTCCTTGCCCTTGATGGTGGCTGGGCCTTCTCCTTTTGCTTTGGCAGACTAGTCTCTCCTCCCCCACTCACCCCCTCCGCAGCAGGGACAGCCTCCTCAACTGCCCCCGCTTGCCGAAGGGTGGTGTTGGCGAAAGACCGTGGACACGCCCCGATCGGGTGCCCAAGGACACCACACAGGTGGCAACGCACCCTGCCACAGGTTGCCGCGAGATGGCCCACCTCCCCACACATGGCGCACTTCTGCACACGGCAGGAGGCGCTCAAGTGTGAGGGGTCACAGCACCTGTGACAGAGTTTTGGCTGCCCCTGGTAGAAGACAAGGATCCTATCTTTCCCAAGGAAGGTCGAGGACGGGATATGCATCACCGAGTTATCCTCGTGTCACAACTTGACCATGAAAGTCCAGGCCCCTGACCAAATCCCAAACTCATCCAGGTTTTTCTTGGGGAAGTCTTTGACCTCCCCATATCTGTTGAGCCAGGTCATGATGTCCATATAAGAAAGTGACTCGTTACGAGTTAAAACGGTCACTTTCTTAATGCTATCCTGGCGTGACACCGCCCACACCATAAAGTCACGCCAGGCGGGCTCGTCCTTCACCAGCCTGTAATTTCCCCAGAAGGTTTCTAGGCCCTCCGGGGTAACAAAGCTGATGTCGAACACCGAGGAGCCGACAGGATAAATCAGGGCAAAGATGTCGCTCGCCCTGAAACCCATCCCGAGTAGGAGTTCCACGACCCCCCTCCTCTGGGGACAAGGGCCGGCTCCCCCCCCACACGAGACGAGCCACGTTCCTCCGTGTCGGCCCCCTACGCCCGGGTGTAGGGAGAGTCCATCTGGTCTCACCTCCTTCTTCTCGGAACTTCCCTAGGCCAAAATGCTCGACCCAGAACCTAAGGTCTCTCGACTGCCCATCTATGGTCATTGTGGACTGGCCCGCCCGTAAAGCCTCCAGGAGCTGCCGTTGCAAATCGCCGTCCCTAGAGCCCGGCGGAAGACATGATGCACCCCCAGGGGCCCCAGAAGCAACGCTGGCATAGGAGCGTGGGGGCCCGGAGGCCACAGCAACCTTCGCTATTGGAGTACCAGCGCCACTCCCAGGGACCCCCGCAGAACTACTTGGCCCAGCCACGGCAACCGGAGCACCAGAGGCGGCAACAGTCCGCCCTGGCATAGTTGCCACGGACCGGGTCACTCCAACTGCAGCAGAAGGAACAGCGGCAGAGAGGACAACAGGAGCAACAATATCAGGAGCAATGACAGGAGTAACAACAGGAGCAACGACAGCATCAGGAACAGCATCAGGAACAGCAGCAGGGACAACAGCAGGGACAACAGCAGGGACAACAGCAGGGACGCGAAATACCAGAAACAGGGACCACAACAGAAATATTGCTAGCAGTAGAGTTTTTAGCAGCAATGGTAATAGCCCCTCCTCCCGCAGCCTCCCCGACTACAGGCTCTTGGACCCCCATGCATACTACACCACCTTCTTCAGGAATACTACTAATTACCCCTTTTGTCCCTCCCGCTTTCCCCTTTACCTTACCCGTCTGCTTAGCTGGCTTTTCCATTCGTCCATCACTTACACCTGCGGTCTTTCTTCTCACAGCGGGGCCGGCCGCACCATTCGCTGATGGCTTCCCCGCTTTTACCTCGGCCTCCACATCCACAGTCACCCCGGCGCCGGATGTTTTAGGGGGACGCGCTCCCTTAGCGCCGGAAATGACCTCCGCATCACCGGCTTCATCGGCACTGGAGGAGGATGAGCCACGCCCACCTGCCACTCCCTCTTTCCTACGTCTCACTCTGGGGGAAGCCATCGTCATTTTGAGACCTCCTACCAGGGAGGGTGCCTGCAATTTCCTTCCTTTGCCCTTGTCCGCAGCTATGAGCGCCTTGTCCGCAACCATGAGTGCCTTGTCCGCCGTCACCTGAAAGATACTATCAGGCGCCATTTTGACTGCTGGCACCCCGGGCACCCCGCCACTTGGCGTAACCCGAGGTACCTGCGCCTCCCTTTTCTCTACTGGAGGCATCGCAACCTGGGCTGAAGTCCCGGCGCGATGCTCCCCTGGCAACGATCTGACAAATTTAAATGTCTCTATTTCTCTTTTTTTTTCTCTTTTCAACTTCTTCCTGGTCTTGGTTCCTTTTCCCTCCTCCTCCTCGTCCAAATCTGACATGCTGAATGCTAATTGGTCCATTCTGGACGGGGACTCCAATTGGCAGATTTGCCTCATCAGCTTCCCGCCTTCTCCCGAGGCTCCACCCTCCTCCTCCTCAGTCTCGGGCAGTGGTTGGTTCTCTGGGAGTGTGGGAGATTGCGTCACTTCCTGTCCTGTCATTCTGACTTCCTGTCTTGTCATTCTGACTTCCGGCTTCACTGCCGGCGCTGATGCCGGCGTGTACGTGGGTATCAGGCTGCCGCTACTAGGGACGGCTACTCGACTATACTGTACCGCCATGCTGTCATCCGACTCCAGGTCTGACTCACAATAGTCGTCCTCTCCCGAGCTGTCTGAGGACGCGGGGCCATCCTTCAACAACCGCTCCTGCTGTTTGCGGAAGAAGCGGTCATCGTTCAGCAGCTTCTCTCTGAACGGCCCCGCGCCCTCCAGAATCTCCGTGCACCTGGCTTCCAGGGCCTTTATTTGTTTTTTCAGGCTCCTTACCTGCTTACTGAAAACCGGGCGCGAGCGCTCTGAAGCTCCCCACTCATTGCGAACAGGGACCTCCGGGCTCGGTCATATTCCTCCAGGACCGCCTCGATCCTCCGGCTGAAAATGGCGACTTCCTCTCCAGCCTTCCTGATGCCCCATCCTGCGGGTGATTGCGGCAGCGATGACGGTAAGCTTGTGTCTTTTCTCCTGCTTGCAGGGACCCTTCCAGAGGAAACCGCATATCCTGCGGCCATAGCCCCCTTCGGACTGGCTTCACCCGCCACTGCCGCTGATGTTACCGCCGTGGCTGATGTCGCCGTTTTCACGGATCCACATGCCGGGACTGCTGACACCCCTGTCGCCACCGCTACTCCTGCCGGCGTCGCCCGCTCCACGGACGTCGCTGCTCCCGATGCTGTTCCTGATGCTGCAGCCGCCAATGTCGCTGCTGCTGCTCCCGATGCTGCTCCCGATGCTGTTGTCCCGGTCGCCAGTCTCATTGAGGCTTGCTGCCTCAGCGACCTCCGCCTGCCCTGCTCTGCTGGTGCTGTGTCGGCAGACATTCTCCTGCCCCCCCGCCTGTAAGGTCCGGGGGGCAGGAGCTCCACGCTCCATGATAAGGCTCCCCTCCGCACGGGGAAGGGAGTCGGAGCTACGGTATGTAACACACAAAAGACCGAAAACCACACCCAATAATCGGTCTCCAAGTATCCAAAAAGCCTCTTAAGCCTCTGGACTCAGGAGCTCAAACAAGTGTGTCTGACTCCCACGGTTGCCCCGAAGGAATTGGAACTATTTTTATTAGAAAAGTAAAAATTCACAAACAGTGTCACATTCGAAAATACAATATAAAACCCATAAACAGAAACAAAACATAAATCCAAAACATAGCATAAATAACATCAATAAATAAGATACAAGAAACCAGGACAAAATTAAAGACCAAAAAAGAAAACCCAGCCGCAAACCAGCCCCCATCCATTCTGCCTTTCACTCCGCCTTTCACTCTCCAGTCTTTCTTCAGTCGTCCGCCAGTCAAAACTCTACCTATCTTGGAAACAAAAGAAAATCCAAATAAGTAATACACAATGGAAAACATATAACACTAACAGAGAACTAACAAAAACCCCAACTGAAACTTATTAGAAAATTTTTTTTTTTCCCCCCCTCACCACACTCGGCCAGCACCACGCCCCATGTCCTCCCATGTCCTCCCATGTCCGCATAGTCCTGGTGCTGGCACCACCCGCCACCGAGCCCCTGAAAACCGACCTGGCTCTCCGCCTCATGTCCTCCCATGTCCGCATAGTCCAGAGCCAGGCCGGACACACGAAACCTATATCAAACCTTCCACCCCCAAAAGAAATCCCCCTCCCAAACAACATACCCCCCTAAGAAAAAAAACCCTTTTAACTACATACAATGGGAATATGAAAATGGAAACGAACAAAAAAAATGTTAAGTGGCAAATAGCAAATAACAAAGTACCAGACAAGAAAACCAGACAAAATACAATAACAAAACCCACAATCTTATATAAACCGTTGACACCCCCTTCCCTCCCATAAACCTCCCATAAGCCTAGGGTCGGTTATCCTCGAGCCTCTTACCCTTCCATCCTATTTCCAAAACAAAATGCCTATGTGGTGACACACCAGCCCTCCACCAGGAAGAGAGCACAAGAGGCCCGTCCCTACCTACTTGCCCTACTGCTATATCCCTATCTATCATTCTGTCCCTACCCTGTCCCTCCCTACCATTAAAAAATAACAAACCCTACCCCTCGTGCAAAACTTTGCCCTCCCTATCCCTATCTGGCCCTAACCTAACTAACCTACTTTTAATCCCTTATTCTAACCCTCAGGGAACAGAAAAGGTGAACCCCCTCCAGAGGGTACCAGCCCTCCCTGCACCTAGTCTCTCATACTCCCGAGAGCGCACCCTCACCAGGTCCACCATGATGTTTTTAACCACCTCTACCTCCGGGAGGATTTTGCCTCGCGTCGATACTAGACACCGGGATGACCACAAGTGGAACATGACCACTGCACTAACTATAAAAAGTGTCTGGCAGTCCCTGCCCTCCGGGTGTTTGAATGCCCCATAGGCCCACTCGGCGTAGGAAAGGCCAGTCAGCCGCAGCCAACTGGTGGAGGTCCCCACCAATTTGCAAACCCTTATATTGAAGGGGCACTGAAGCAGGAAGTGCTCCATGCTTTCCAGCATGTCGCCACACTCCTCCCGAGGGCAGCCTCGCTCGTCGGAGTTCCGGTACTTCAAGTTCCCCCTCACATATAACTTACCTAGGAGGCAGCGCCAGGTCAGATCCCAAAACTTCCGAGGAAACCTTTTGGAGTTAAGAAAACGCAACCCTCCCTCTAAGGTTTCTCCTGGGCAATTTTTGAGCGCCAGAGGCTTCTGGAAGCGGGTCAACAGGACCTTGTCGTCAAGAAAACGTCTTGACTGAGTCCTGATCTCCCACGCCCCCAGACCCCACCGACGAATCACTTTCAGGACCAGGGAAGCATAGGCCGGGAGATATCCATGGGGTGCACGAAGATCTTTCACTTGCCCTCCTGACTCCCATTTCTGGAAGAAGGGCCGAAACCACCCCTGGCAGGAGGCTACCCACGAAGGAGCCCCCTCGGAGGAGAGGTTTGGTAAATTGATCTTAAGAAAGGTGTTCTTTAAGAACACCACGGTGTTAACCATATTTAACCCCCCTAGCCTCCTTGTGCGGTATGTAACCTCCCTCCTGATTAGGTTGAGCCTGTTCCCCCATAACAGTTGGAAGAACAGGCAACAGATCCTACTCCAAAAAGACTCTGGCAAGGCACAGACGCTACCTAGATAGATCACCAACGGGAGCAGGAAGGCTTTGGCAAGGTGAACCCTTTCTCTCAGGGTCAAAGACCAACCCTTCCAGCAATCAACTCTCTGGGCGACATCCTTAAGCCTACCTTCCCAATTTTGGAGTGGGTAATCACCCTGGCCAAAATGGATGCCTAAGATCTTTACAGACCCCTGGGGTTCTGGGAGGGTGTCCGGGAGAGAAAAACCAGGCTCTCCCCCTCCCAGCCAGAGGCTTCCACATTTATTCCTGTTTACAGCTGATCCGGAAGCCTCCGAGTAACTGTCCACTTCAGACATCACCCATTCAAGCTCCTCCCGTGACGAGACAAGAACGGTGACATCATCCGCGTAGGCTACTGTCCTCAAAGGGGAGCCGGTGCCCTCCAGGTCCATCCTGACTCCCGCCACCGGCCCACCATTAATCCGTCTAATCAGGGGATCAATGGCGAACACATACAGTAGCGGGCTCAAGGGACATCCCTGTCGGACGCCCGACCCCACCTCAAAAGGACGACCAACCCAACCATTCACAAGCGGGAAAGACTCAGCCCCAGCGTATAAGGTCTGCAGCCACTGAATGAACCCCCCAGGCAGGCCATACCTCGAGAGAGTTGACCACAAATACTCATGATTCACCCTGTCAAAAGCCTTAGCCTGATCTAGGGACAGCAAGTACCCCTTCCACCGACCTGCCCTACTCTGCTCCACAGCCTCCCTGACACTCAGGACCGCACTTAAGGTGCTACGGCCGGGAACAGAGCAGTGCTGAGCCGGCGAGAGGAGCCGGGGCGCAAACTGTACCAGCCGGTTGAAAAGTACCTTCGCCAGAATCTTTCGGTCCGTATTGAGAAGTGCTATGGGCCGCCAGTTCTCAATATGGCTCGGATCCTTACCCTTTGACAGAACTATAAGGGCGGACCTCCTCATTGACTTCGGCAGAGTGCCCGAGGATAGACACTCATTAAGCACGTCAGTCAAGAGGGGAGCCAAAGCTCCTTTAAAGGTCCGATAGAACTCAGATGTTAAGCCATCTGGGCCAGGTGATTTCTTGAGGGCAAGACCCTCAATAGCCCTGATGACTTCCTCTTCCCTTATAGGTTCTATCAAAACACCAAGAGAAGGGTCTTCTGGTGACTCAGGAATGGCTTCAGCCAAGAAACCTGAAATCCGATCCCGATTCAGTTCCTTCTTTGCCAAAAGGTTCGAGTAGAAAGACCAGACGACCTCCAAGATCCCTGACCTGGATCTTGTCAGGGATCCTGTACTGTCAATCAGGCCTGTTACTGTCTTATAAGTCACTGACATCTTACAGTTCCTGTAGGGGTCGGGCGAGCGGTATTTCCCGAAATCCCTCTCAAGAACCAAAGATGCGTGCCTATCATACTGACACCTTTTAAGCAAAGCCTTCACACCGGAGATATCCTCCTGGCTACCTCCGGTCGAGACCAGATGTCCAAGTCTCTTCCTCAGTGCACTGTACATGCGGTACATGTCCAGTGACCTAAGGCTTGAGAGCCGGCGGAAAAATCCCGCCACCCTTTTTTTGAATATCTCCCACCACTCTGACCTAGTACCTTCAAGACCCAGTAATAGTACCTGATCCTGAAGAAACTCCTCAAAGGCTTGTCTTACAGCTGCCTCCTCAAGGAGTGACGAATTCAGCCTCCACAAACCTCTTCCTCTCCGGAGGGTCTCTGAAATATTCAAAGAAAACAAAATTAGACAGTGATCGGAGAACTCCACCTCCACCACGGACACAGGGGTGGTGACGGAATTCTCCTTCAAAAAAAAACCTATCTATCCTAGACCTAACACTACCTCTCTGAAAGGTGAACCCACGGTGATCTGGGGAATGCCTGATGGGGATATCCTCCAGGCGAGCTTCACTCACTATGCTATTTATCGCGACGCCATCATAGGGCAGTCTATCTCTGGTACCTCCTCGGTCTTGGGGTCTAGTTATGGTATTAAAATCCCCACCAAAGATGACTTGTTTGCCTGTAAAAAGAAAAGGCTTAATCTTCATAAAGAGGCTTTTACGGTCCCACTTTGTCTGGGGACCGTAGATGTTAATGAGGCACAGGCTTTGCCCCTTCATGAAGACGTCTAAGACTAGGCACCTTCCCATTTCGAGCTCGATCAGTCGCTGGCATTTCACCTCTGCGGTAAAAAGCACCGCCACTCCACTATACGGCTCAGCCGCAAGAGACCAGTAGGAGGGCCCCCTGCGCCACTCCCTCCTTGCTCTGTTTATCTCCGATAGAGTACAGAGCCTGGTCTCCTGCAAAAACAAAATGTCAGCTTCAACCCGGCCAAGAAAATCAAAGGCTGCAAACCTAGCCGTATCAGACTTAATGCTGGCCACATTAATGGTGGCCAGCGTCAGTGGAGAGGGGACTGCCATTAAGACCGATTGAGCTCAATGACCTTCAGCTTCCCACCCCCTTTCCTCCTATCACCACCACCCCTAGATGAGTCTGAAGAGGACCCGCGACTTCTCCTCGTCTTGCGGGTCCTCTTCTTACATTGGGATTGGTCCATCACCTCCCCCGGTGCGGTTTGGCCAGAGGAGGGATGGACCTCCCCCGCAACTTCTCCCTGAGGAGTTACAGTGGTCGCAGAGACAGTAGCAACTTCGGCCCTGGGTGCATCATCTCCTCCTCCAGGCTCCAGGCCAGCCTCCCCCCCAGAGGGCAGGGGGCCCCTCCCGGAGGGAGACTCAGCAGCCCCTGACGGCTCCACCTCTCCCTCTGAAGCCTCCCCTGAGGCCGACGCATCCTCACAGAGGGATTGGTACCGGTTGGGACCTACCACTAGAGGGCCGTCGAGTCTGCGTTCCTTCGTCGGGGGGGGGGCAGATGTTTTTGCCCTCACTTTACTCGGTGACTTTCTCCCCTTGACCGTCTCTCCCTCCCCAGCACTGACGTACTGAGAAGAAGACGACTGGTCAGCCTCTTCCTCCCTCTGCAGTCTCTTCATCTCCTCAACCAGGGTCGTGCCCACTGCTGCCTCGGCATCAGGATCTGGCCCAGCAGAGCCAGGGGCAGAAGGAAGGCACATAACTCCCTCCCTCTGCTCCCTCCTCCTCTCGCGCCTCCTTGCCCTTGATGGTGGCTGGGCCTTCTCCCTTTGCCTTGGCAGACTAGTCTCTCCTCCCCCACTCACCCCCTCCGCAGCAGGGACAGCCTCCTCAACTGCCCCCGCTTGCCGAAGGGTGGTGTTGGCGAAAGACCGTGGACACGCCCCGATCGGGTGCCCAAGGACACCACACAGGTGGCAACGCACCCTGCCACAGGTCGCCGCGAGATGGCCCACCTCCCCACACATGGCGCACTTCTGCACACGGCAGGAGGCGCTCAAGTGTGAGGGGTCACCGCACCTGTGACAGAGTTTTGGCTGCCCCTGGTAGAAGACAAGGATCCTGTCTTTCCCAAGGAAGGTTGAGGACGGGATATGCATCACCGAGTTATCCTCGTGTCGCAATTTGACCATGAAGGTCCAGGCCCCCGACCATATCCCGAACTCGTCGAGATTTTTCTTTGGGAAGTCCTTGACCTCCCCAAACCTGTTCAGCCAGGTCATGATGTCCATATAATTAAGTGACTCGTTACGAGTTAAAACGGTCACTTTCTTAATGTTATCCTGGCGTGACACCGCCCACACCATAAAGTCACGCCAGGCGGGCTCGTCCTTCACCAGCCTATAGTTTCCCCAGAAGGTTTCTAAGCCCTCCGGGGTAACAAAGCTGATGTCAAACTCCGAGGAGCCGACAGGATGAATCAGGGTAAAGATGTCGCTTGCCCTGAAACCCATCCCGAGTAGGAGTTCCACGACCCCCCTCCTCTGGGGACAAGGGCCGGCTCCCCCCCACACGAGACGGGCCACGTTCCTCCGTGTCGGCCCCCTACGCCCGGGTGTAGGGAGAGTCCATCTGGTCTCACCTCCTTCCTCTCGGAACTTCCCTAGGCCAAAACGCTCGATCCAGAACCTAAGGTCTCTCGACTGCCCATCTATGGTCATTGTGGACTGGCCCGCCCGTAAAGCCTCCAGGAGCTGCCGTTGCAAATCGCCGTCCCTGGAGCCCGGCGGAAGACATGATGCACCCCCAGGGGCCCCAGAAGTGACGCTGGCATAGGAGCGTGGGGGCCCGGAGGCCGCAGCAACCTCCGCTGCCGGAGTACCAGCGCCACTCCCAGGGACCCCCGCAGAACTACTTAGCCCAGCCACGGCAACCAGAGCACCAGAGGCGGCAACAGTCCGCCCTGGCATAGCCGCCGCGGACCGGGTCACTCCAACTGCAGCAGAAGGAACAGCGGCAGAGAGGACAACAGGAGCAACAATATCAGGAGCAGTGACAGGAGTAACAACAGGAGCAACGACAGCATCAGGAACAGCAGCAGAAACAACAGCAGGGACAACAGCAGGGACAACAGCAGGGACAACAGCAGGGACAACAGCAGAAATACCAGAAACAACAGGGGCCACAACAGAAATATTACCAGCAGTAGAAATACTTTTTTTAGCAGCAATGGTAATAGCCCCTCCACCCGCAGCCTCCCCGACTACATGCTCTTGGACCCCCATGCATACTACACCACCTTCTTCAGGAATACTACTAATTACCCCTTTTGTCCCACCCGCTTTCCCCTTTACCTTACCTGTCTGCTTAACTAGCTTCTCCACTCGTCCATCGTTCACACCTGCAGTCTTCCTTCTTACAGCGGGGCCGGCTGCACCACTCGCTGATGGCTTCCCCGCTTTTACCTCGGCCTCCGCATCCACAGTCACCCCGGCACCTGATGTTGTAGGAGGACACGCCCCCTTAGCCCCGGAATTGACCTCCGCATCACCGGCTTCATCAGCACTGGAGGAGGATGAGCCACGCCCACCTGCCACTCCCCCCTTTCCTACACCTTACTCTGGGGGAAGCCATCGATATTTTAAAACCTCCTACCAGGGAGGGAGGTTTCCCTACGCCACTCCCCTCCGCAGGGGGGGCTTCTTTGCCTTTGCCCTTGTCCGCAACTATGAGCTCCTTGTCCGCCACCACCTGAAAGATACTATCAGGCGCCATTTTGACTGCTGGCACCCCGGGCACCCCGCCACTTGGCGTGACCCGAGGTGCCTGCGCCTCCCTTTTCTCTCCTGGAGGCATCGCAACCTGGGCTGAGGTCCCGGCACGATGCTCCCCAGGCAACGACCTGACAAATTTAAATGTCTCTATTTCTCTTTTTTTTTTCCTTCCTTGCCTTCTTCCTGGTCTTGGCTCCTTTTCCCGCCTCCTCCCCGTCCAGATCTGACATGCTGAATGCTAATTGGTCCATTCTGGACGGGGACTCTAATTGGTAGATTTGCCTCATCAGCTTCCCGCCTTCTCCTGAGGCTCCGCCCTCCTCCTCCTCCGTCTCGGGCAGTGGTTGGTTCTCTGGGAGTGTGGGAGATTGCGTCACTTCCTGCCCTGTCATTCTGACTTCCTGTCTTGTCATTCTGACTTCCTGCTTCACTGCCGGCACTGATGCCTGCGTATACGTGGGTATCAGGCTGCCGCTGCTAGGGACGGCTGCCCGACTATACTGTACCGCCATGCTGTCATCCGACTCCAGATCTGACTCACAATAGTCGTCCTCTCCCGAGCTGTCTGAGGACGCGGGGCCATCCTTCAACAACCGCTCCTGCTGTTTGCGGAAGAAGCGGTCATCGTTCAGCAGCTTCTCTCTGAACGGCCCCGCGCCCTCCAGGATCTCCGCACACCTGGCTTCCAGGGTCTTAATCTGCTTTTTGAGGCTCTTTACTTGCCTGCTGAAAACCGGGCGGTCCTTCCTCGAGGCCCTGTCGCTACGGGCACGAGCGCTTTGCAGCTCTCCACCCATAGCGAACAGGGACCTCCGGGCCCGGTCATACTCCTCCAGGACCGCCTCGATCCTCCGGCTGTAGATGGCAACCTCTTCTCCAGCTTTCCGGATGCCCCATCCTGCGGGTGATTGCGGCAGCGATGACGGTAAGGCGTCTTTTCTCCTGCTTGCAGGGACCCTTCCAGAGGAAACCGCATATCCTGCGGCCGTAGCCCTCTCCGGACCGGCTTCACCCGCCACTGCCGCTGATGTTACCGCCGTGGCTGATGTCGCCGTTTTCACGGATCCACCTGCCGGGACTGCTGACACCCCTGTCGCCACCACTACTCCTGCCGGCGTCGCCCGCTCCACGGACGTCGCTGCTCCCGATGCTGTTCCTGATGCTGCAGCCGCCAATGTCGCTGCTGCTGCTCCCGATGCCTGCCGTTGTCTCGGTCGCCAGTCTCATTGAGGCTTGCTGCCTCAGCGACCTCCGCCTGCCCTGCTCTGCTGGTGCTGTGTCGGCAGACATTCTCCTGCCCCCCCGCCTGTAAGGTCCGGGGGGCAGGAGCTCCACGCTCCATGATAAGGCTCCCCTCCGCACGGGGAAGGGAGTCGGAGCTACGGTATGTAACACACAAAAGACCGAAAACCACACCCAATAATCGGTCTCCAAGTATCCACAAAGCCTCTTAAGCCTCTGGACTCAGGAGCTCAAACAAGTGTGTCTGACTCCCACAGTTGCCCCGAAGGAATTGGAACTATTTTTATTAGAAAAGTAAAAATTCACAAACAGTGTCACATACGAAAATACAATATAAAACCCATAAACAGAAACAATACATAAATCCAAAACATAGCATAAACAACATCAATAAATAAGATACAAGAAACCGGGACAAAATTAAAGACCAAAAAGAAAATCCAGCCGCAAATCAGCCCCCATCCATTCTGCCTTTCACTCCGCCTTTCACTCTCCAGTCTTTCTTCAGTCATCCGCCAGTCAAAACTCTACCTATCTTGGAAACAAAAGAAAATCCAAATAAGTAATATACAATGGAAAACATATAACACTAACAGAAAACTAACAAAAAAACCCCAACTGAAACTTATTAGAAATTTTTTTTTTTTTTTTTTTTTTCCCTTCACCACACCCGGCCAGCACCACGCCCCATGTCCTCCCATGTCCGCATAGTCCTGGTGCTGGCACCACCCGCCACCGAGCCCCTGAAAACCGACCTGGCTCTCCGCCTCATGTCCTCCCATGTCCGCATAGTCCAGAGCCAGGCCGGACACACGAAACCTATATATCAAACCCTCCACCCCCAAAAGAAACCCCCCTCCCAAACAACCTACCCCCCTAAGAAAAAAAACCCTTTTAACTACATACAATGGGAAATAGAAAAAAATGGAAATGAACAAAAAAAATATGTTTAGTGGCAATAGCAAATAACAAAATACCAGACAAGAAAACCAGACAAAATACAATAACAAAACCCACAATCTTATATAAACCGTTGACACCCCCTTCCCTCCCATAAACCTCCCACAGGCCTAGGGTCGGTTATCCTCAAGCCTCTTACCCTTTCATCCTATTTCCAAAACAAAATGCCTATGTGGTGACACACCAGCCCTCCACCAGGAAGAGAGCACAAGAGGCCCGTCCCTACCTACTTGCCCTACCACTATGTCCCTATCTATCAATCTATCCCTACCCTATCCCTACCTGTCCCTCCCTACCCAAAAAAAACAAACAAACCCCACCTCTTGTGCAAAACCTTGCCCTCCCTTTCCCTATCTGGCCCTAACCTAACTACCTTTTAATCCCTTATTCTATCCCTCAGGGAACAGAAAAGGTGAAACCCCTCCAGAGGGTACCAGCCCTTTTTGCGCCCAACCCCTCATACTCCCGAGAGCGCACCCTCACCAGGTCCACCATGATGTTTTTAACCACCTCCACCTCCGGGAGGATTTTGCCTCGCGTCGACACTAGACACCGGGATGACCACAAGTGGAACCTAACCACTGCGCTAACTATAAAAAGTGTCTGGCAGTCCCTGCCCTCCGGGTGTTTGAATGCCCCATAGGCCCACTCGGCGTAGGAAAGGCCAGCCAGCCGCAGCCAACCGGTGGAGGTCCTCACCAATTTGCAAACCGTTATATTGAAGGGGCACTGAAGCAGGAAGTGCTCCATGCTTTCCAGCATGTCGCCACACTCCTCCCGAGGGCAGCCTCGCTCGTCGGAGTTCCGGTACTTCAAGTTCCCCCTCACATATAACTTACCTAGGAGGCAGCGCCAGGTCAGATCCCAAAACTTCCGAGGAAACCTTTTGGAGTTAAGAAAATGCAACCCTCCCTCTAAGGTTTCTCCTGGGCAATCTTTGAGCGCCAGAGGCTTCTGGAAGCGGGTCAACAGGACTTTGTCATCAAGAAAACGTCTTGACTGAGTCCTGATCTCCCACGCCCCCAGACCCCACCGACGAATCACTTTCAAGACCAGGGAAGCATAGGCCGGGAGATATCCATGGGGTGCACGAAGATCTTTCACTTGCCCTCCTGCCTCCCATTTCTGGAAGAAGGGCCGAAACCACCCCTGGCAGGAGGCTACCCACGAAGGAGCCCCCTCGGCGGAGAGGTTTGGTAAATTGATCTTAAGAAAGGTGTTCATTAAGAACACCACGGGGTTAACCATATTTAACCCCCCTAGCCTCCTTGTGCGGTATGTAACCTCCCTCTTGATTAGGTTGAGCCTGTTCCCCCATAACAGTTGGAAGAACAGGCAACAGATCCTACTCCAACAAGACTCTGGCAAGGCACAGACGCTACCTAGATAGATCACCAACGGGAGCAGGAAGGCTTTGGCAAGGTGAACCCTTTCTCTCAGGGTCAAGGACCAACCCTTCCAGCAATCAACTCTCTGGGCGACATCCTTAAGCCTACCTTCCCAATTTTGGAGTGGGTAATCACCCTGGCCAAAATGGATGCCTAAGATCTTTACAGACCCCTGGGGTTCTGGGAGGGTGTCCGGGAGAGAAAAACCAGGCTCTCCCCCTCCCAGCCAGAGGCTTCCACACTTGTTCTTGTTCACAGCTGATCCGGAAGCCTCCGAGTAACTGTCCACTTCAGACATCACCCATTCAATCTCCTCCCGCGACGAGACAAGAGCGGTGACATCATCCGCGTAGGCTACTGTCCTCAAAGGGGAGCCGGTGCCCTCCAGGTCCATCCTGACTCCCGCCACCGGCCCACCATTAATCCGTCTAATCAGGGGATCAATGGCGAACACATACAGTAGCGGGCTCAAGGGACATCCCTGTAGGACGCCCCACCCCACCTCAAAAGGACGACCAACCCAACCATTCACAAGTGGGAAAGACTCAGCCCCAGCGTATAAGGTCTGCAGCCACTGAATGAACCCCCCAGGTAGGCCATACCTCGAGAGAGTTGACCACAAATACTCATGATTCACCCTGTCAAAAGCCTTAGCCTGATCTAGGGACAGCAAGTACCCCTTCCACCGACCTGCCCTACTCTGCTCCACAGCCTCCCTGACACTCAGGACCGCACTTAAGGTGCTACGACCGGGAACAGAGCAGTGCTGAGCCGGCGAGAGGAGCCGGGGCGCAAACTGTACCAGCCGGTTGAAAAGTACCTTCGCCAGAATCTTTCGGTCCGTATTGAGAAGTGCTATGGGCCGCCAGTTCTCAATACGGCTCGGATCCTTACCCTTTGACAGAACTATAAGGGCGGACCTCCTCATTAACTTCGGCAGAGTGCCCGAGGATAGACACTCATTAAGCACGTCAGTCAAGAGGGGAGCCAACGCTCCTTTAAAGGTCCGATAGAACTCAGATGTTAAGCCATCTGGGCCAGGTGACTTCTTGAGGGCAAGACCCTCAATAGCCCTGACGACTTCCTCTTCCCTTATAGGTTCTATCAAAACACCAAGAGAAGGGTCTTCTGCTGACTCAGGAATGGCTTCAGCCAAGAAACCTGAAATCCGATCCCGATTCAGTTCCTTCTTTGCCAAAAGGTTCGAGTAGAAAGACCTGACGACCTCCAAGATCCCTGACCTGGATCTTGTCAGGGATCCTGTACTGTCAATCAGGCCTGTTACTGTCTTACAAGTCACTGACATCTTACAGTTCCTGTAGGGGTCGGGCGAGCGGTATTTCCCGAAATCCCTCTCAAGAACCAAGGATGCGTGCCTATCATACTGACACCCTTTAAGCAAAGCCTTCACACCGGAGATATCCTCCTGGCTACCTCCGGTCGAGACCAGATGTTCAAGTCTCTTCCTCAGTGCACTGTACATGCGGTACATGTCCAGTGACCTGAGGCTTGAGAGCCGGCGGAAAAATCCCGCCACCCTTTTTTTGAATATCTCCCACCACTCTGACCTAGTGCCCTCAAGACCCAGTAATAGTACCTGATCCTGAAGAAACTCCTCAAAGGCTTGTCTTACAGCTGCCTCCTCAAGGAGTGACGAATTCAGCCTCCACAAACCTCTTCCTCTCCGGAGGGTTTCTGAAATATTCAAAGAAAATAAAATTAGGCAGTGATCGGAGAACTCCACCTCCACCACGGACACAGGGGTGGTGACGGAATTCTCCTTCAAAAAAAAACCTATCTATCCTGGACCTAACACTTCCTCTCTGAAAGGTGAACCCACGGTGACCTGGGGAATGCCTGATGTGGATATCCTCCAGGCGAGCTTCACTCACTATGCTATTTAACGCGACGCCATCATAGGGCAGTCTATCTCTGGTACCTCCTCGGTCTTGGGGTCTAGTTATGGTATTAAAATCCCCACCAAAGATGACTTGTTTGTCCGTAAAAAGAAAAGGCTTGATCTTCATAAAGAGGCTTTTACGGTCCCACTTTGACTGGGGACCGTAGATGTTAATGAGGCGCAGGCTTTGCCCCTTCATGAGGACGTCTAAGACTAGGCACCTTCCCATTTCGAGTTCGATCAGCCGCTGGCATTTCACCTCTGCGGTAAAAAGCACCGCCACTCCACTATACAGCTCAGCCGCAAGAGACCAGTAGGAGGGCCCCCTGCGCCACTCCCTCCTTGCTCTGTTTATCTCTGATAGAGTACAGAGCCTGGTCTCCTGCAAAAACAAAATGTCAGCTTCAACTCGGCCAAGAAAATCAAAGGCTGCAAACCTAGCCGTATCAGACTTAATGCTGGCCACATTAATGGTGGCCAGCGTCAGTGGAGAGGGGACTGCCATTAAGACCGATTGAGCTCAATGACCTTCAGTTTCCCACCCCCTTTCCTCCTACCACCACCACCCCTAGATGAGTCTGAAGAGGACCCGCGACTTTTCCTCGTCTTACGGGTCCTCTTCTTACATTGGGATTGGTCCATCACCTCACCTCGTGCGGTTTGGCCAGGCAAGGGATGGACTTCCCCCGTAGTTTCTCCCTGGGGAGTATTGGTATCATTTTTTTCCACGGTTTCCAAAACAGCTTGAGGTGCATCGTCTCCATCTCTGGGTACCAGGCCAGCCTCCTCCACTGAAGGCAGGGGGCCCTTCCCTGAGGGAGACTCAGCAGCCCCCGACGGTCCCACCTCCCCCTCTGAAGCCTCCCCTGAGGCTGATGCGTCCTCGCAGAGGGTTTGGTACCGGTTAGGGCTGATCACTGAAAGGTCCTCGAGTCTCCGTTCCTTTGCCAGGGGGGGGGGGGATGTTTTTACCCTCGCTTTACTCGGTGACTTTCTCCTCCTGACCGTCTGTTCCTCCCCAGCACTAACGTACTGGGAAGATGAAGACAGGTCAGCCTCTTCCTCCCTCTGCAGTCTTCTCATCTCCTCAATCAGGGCCGTGCCCGTCGCTACTTCAGCATTAGAATCCAACCCAGCGGGATCAGGGGCAGAGGGGAGACACATAATACCCTCCCTCTGCTCCCTTCTCCTATCTCTCCTTCTCGCCCTAGATGGTGGCTGGGTTTTCTCCCTCCGCGTCGGCAACCTGGTCTCTCCACCTCCGACCCCCTCCTCGGTGACAGGGACAGTCTCCTCACCTGCCCCTGCCCGTCGGAGGGTGACATTAGCGAACGACCTCGGGCACGCCCCGATTGGGTGACCAAGGTCACCACACAGGTGGCACCGAATCCTATCACAGGTTGCAGCTAGATGACCTAATCCCCCACACATGGCACACTTCTGCACCCTGCAGGAGGCACTCAAGTGCGAGGGATCACCACACCTGTGACAGAGCTTCGGCTGCCCCTGGTAGAAGACAAGAATCCTGTCTTTCCCGAGGAAGGTTGAGGACGGGATATGCATCACCGAGTTATCCTCATGCTTCAATTTGACCATAAATGTCCAGGCCCCCGACCAAATGCCAAACTCATCAAGGTTCTTCCGGGGGAAGTCTTTCACTTCCCCATACCTGTTGAGCCAGGTCATAATGTCCATGTAAGAAAGTGACTCGTTACGAGTCAAAACGGTCACTTTCTTAATTGCATCCTGGCGCGACACCGCCCACACATTGAAGTCGCGCCAGCCGGGCTCGTTCTTTGCCAACTCATAATTACCCCAGAAGGTTTCTAAGCCCCCCGGGGTAACAAAGCTGACATCAAACTCTGAGGAGCCGACCGGGTGAATGAGGGCAAAGATGTCACTTGCCCTAAAGCCCATCCCGAGCAGAAGTTCGACGACCCTCCTCCTCTGAGGACAAGGGCCTTCTCCCCCCCCCCCCGAGACGGACTACATTCCTCCGGACCGGCCGCTGCCCGGGTGTCGGGAGAGTCCACCTGGTCTCACCCCCCTCATCTCGGAACTTCCCTAGGCCAAAACGTTCAATCCAAAACCTAAGGTCCCTCGATTGACCATCCACTATCATCGTTCTCTGCCCTGCTCGTAAGGCCGCCAGGAGCTGCTGTTGTAATTCACCGTCCCTGGCCCCCAGTGATGGACACGAGGCACCCCTTGGGACCCCCGAGGCGACACTGGCATAGGAACGTACCAAGCTTGAGGCCGCAGTCCCAGCCCCCGCAACTCCAGTGCCACCTTCGGGCGCCCCCTGAAGCCCGCTCGGCCCGGCCACCACCGCGGCCACCGGGACACCAGAGACAGGAGCGGTCGTTCCCAGCGTCGCAGGCGTGGACCGGGCAAACACATTTGGCAAAGCTACTTCTGCAGTAGCCATGCCTACATTTTCCAAAGTCCTAGGAACCTCCACTACCGCATCTTTAACAAAAGGGACAGCAGTAGCAGCAGCAGCAGCAGCAACACAAGGGGTGACAGCCTCCATAGCCCCCCCTCCCCTTTCCCTCACAAGGAACATCTAAGTCACTCTCTGGAACCACAGTTTTTTCCCCCTCCTCCGCCCTCCTCTCCTGACGCCTGCTTTTCCTACTCCCCAGTCTGCTCTTACTCACCGCTTTCTTACCCACGCTCACCATTACCTCATTCACACCGGGGCTTGCGGCCTTGGGCGGCTCCACGAGCGGGATTGGCCTATTCCGGGCCTCCGCTTCACTCTCCTCCCGCTTAGCTGGGGCGACTTGTGCCTCTGCCTCGACCTCCGCATCGTCAGCTGTCGCAGCGCTCAATGCTTTAGGAGCGGACTTGCTCCTAGCGCTGACGGCAGCCTCCGCATCACCGGTCTCATTGGCTTCCTCGGCACCTGAAACCGGAAGGGAGGGACAAGCCGCATGCCCCTTCCCCTTACGATGGACCTGGGGAGGGGCCGGCGCTACTTTGACCCTGCCCACAGGGGCAGGCTTCACCGCTTCTCTACCTCCCTTCGTGGGAGGTGCTTTTCCGACCTTGTCCGCTGCAGTTTCAGGCGCCATTTTCAATACTGCACCCAGCTCCCCAGCCACACCGCTACTTAGAGAAAGCGGGGTCTGGGGAGTCTGCGCCCCCCTTATCTCACCCGCGGGCAACACCCCAGATTCAGCCTGTGCTAGAGTCAATGGGGGTTGTCCTGCGGGAACAGTTATACCTGCTGCGACACTCACATATTTCAGGGTGCCGACTTCTTGTGGCTTAGCCTTCTTCTTTTTCCTTTTTTTTGATTCCTCCTCGTTTGCAAGGTCGTCTACGGAAAAAGCCATCTTCTCCATTCTTGCCGGGGATTCTAGCATGCATATTTCGTGGATTAGCCTCCCCGCAGCAGAACCCATATCGTCTTCTGATGTTGCCGGTAATGGTGGTAAATTCTCCGGTAGCTGGGGTAAACTTGCCAATTTCTCTGGGGGCGTATAGGTCGGAATACCTGAACTCACCCTCGTAGGCTTCCGGCTACTGCCGTACTCTGCCAGCAGGCTCCCCTCTGAGTCAGTATCTGTCTCATATTCTGGATCCGAGCTTTCGGAGGACGCGAGGTCTTCCCGCAGCAGCCGCCCCTGCTGCTTGCGGTAAAAACGGTCATCATTCAGGAGTTTCTCCCTGAAAGGCCCCGCGCCCTCCAGGATCTCTCGGCATCTTTGGTCAAGCCCTTTAATTTGTTCCTTCAGCTTTTTGACCTGCTTACTCAGTGCCGGTCTCTCATGCCTTGAGGCCCTGTCACTACGGGCACGGACACTCTGAAGCTCCGCACCCATAGCGAACAGGGACCTCCTGGCTTTATCATATTCCTCAAGGGTAGTGTTAATACGCTTACTGTATGCAAGCACATCCTCGCCAGCCTTCCGAATCCCCCAACCTGATGATGGCAAGGAAGGAGGGGGGGTTCGCTGGCCTTTTTACTTGTACAGGGCTCAGCCTCCGCCGGGGTTTTCTGACCTAGACGTCCCTTGCTGCGGGTTGCCATACCTTTTTCCACTGGAGCCTGCTGCCTCTCCAATCTTCTCCTGCTGCTGCTGCTACTGCCGTCCATTGAGAGCCTCCTGCCCCCCGCCAAGCTGGCTCGGGGGGCAGGAGCACCTTGCTCCATGGTGAAAAAACCCCAACCTTGGAAAAGGAAAGGGGTTGGAGCCTCCAACTATGGCTGGAAAAACTGCTGCTGTTGCACAAACACCACACACCAAGCCTCTCTTCTGAGCTGACAAACAGACTATAGCCTCTGGTCTCAGGAGCTCAGACAGGCGTGTCTGATTCCCACAGCTGCCCCGAAGGAATTGGAACTATTTTTATTAGAAAAGTAAAAATTCACAAACAGTGTCACATACGAAAAATACAATATAAAACCCATAAACAGAAACAATACATAAATCCAAACATAGCATAAACAACATCAATAAATAAGATACAAGAAACCGGGACAAAATTAAAGACCAAAAAGAAAAATCCAGCCGCAAATCAGCCCCCATCCATTCTGCCTTTCACTCCGCCTTTCACTCTCCAGTCTTTCTTCAGTCATCCGCCAGTCAAAACTCTACCTATCTTGGAAACAAAAGAAAATCCAAATAAGTAATATACAATGGAAAACATATAACACTAACAGAAAACTAACAAAAACCCCAACTGAAACTTATTAGAAATTTTTTTTTTTTTTTTTTTTTTAATTATTATAATTTTTTTTTTTTTTTTTTTTTCTTTTTTTCCCCTTCACCACACCCGGCCAGCACCACGCCCCATGTCCTCCCATGTCCGCATAGTCCTGGTGCTGGCACCACCCACCACCGAGCCCCTGAAAACCGACCTGGCTCTCCGCCTCATGTCCTCCCATGTCCGCATAGTCCAGAGCCAGGCCGGACACACGAAACCTATATATCAAACCCTCCACCCCCAAAAGAAACCCCCCTCCCAAACAACCTACCCCCCTAAGAAAAAAAACCCTTTTAACTACATACAATGGGAAATAGAAAAAAATGGAAATGAACAACAAAAAAAATATGTTTAGTGGCAAAAGCAAATAACAAAATACCAGATAAGAAAACCAGACAAAATACAATAACAAAACCCACAATCTTATATAAACCGTTGACCCCCCCTTCCCTCCCATAAACCTCCCACAGGCCTAGGGTCGGTTATCCTCAAGCCTCTTACCCTTTCATCCTATTTCCAAAACAAAATGCCTATGTGGTGACACACCAGCCCTCCACCAGGAAGAGAGCACAAGAGGCCCGTCCCTACCTACTTGCCCTACCACTATGTCCCTATCTATCAATCTATCCCTACCCTATCCCTACCTGTCCCTCCCTACCCAAAAAAAACAAACAAACCCCACCTCTTGTGCAAAACCTTGCCCTCCCTTTCCCTATCTGGCCCTAACCTAACTACCTTTTAATCCCTTATTCTATCCCTCAGGGAACAGAAAAGGTGAAACCCCTCCAGAGGGTACCAGCCCTTTTTGCGCCCAACCCCTCATACTCCCGAGAGCGCACCCTCACCAGGTCCACCATGATGTTTTTAACCACCTCCACCTCCGGGAGGATTTTGCCTCGCGTCGACACTAGACACCGGGATGACCACAAGTGGAACCTAACCACTGCGCTAACTATAAAAAGTGTCTGGCAGTCCCTGCCCTCCGGGTGTTTGAATGCCCCATAGGCCCACTCGGCGTAGGAAAGGCCAGCCAGCCGCAGCCAACCGGTGGAGGTCCCCACCAATTTGCAAACCCTTATATTGAAGGGGCACTGAAGCAGGAAGTGCTCCATGCTTTCCAGCATGTCGCCACACTCCTCCCGAGGGCAGCCTCGCTCGTCGGAGTTCCGGTACTTCAAGTTCCCCCTCACATATAACTTACCTAGGAGGCAGCGCCAGGTCAGATCCCAAAACTTCCGAGGAAACCTTTTGGAGTTAAGAAAATGCAACCCTCCCTCTAAGGTTTCTCCTGGGCAATCTTTGAGCGCCAGAGGCTTCTGGAAGCGGGTCAACAGGACTTTGTCATCAAGAAAACGTCTTGACTGAGTCCTGATCTCCCACGCCCCCAGACCCCACCGACGAATCACTTTCAAGACCAGGGAAGCATAGGCCGGGAGATATCCATGGGGTGCACGAAGATCTTTCACTTGCCCTCCTGCCTCCCATTTCTGGAAGAAGGGCCGAAACCACCCCTGGCAGGAGGCTACCCACGAAGGAGCCCCCTCGGCGGAGAGGTTTGGTAAATTGATCTTAAGAAAGGTGTTCATTAAGAACACCACGGGGTTAACCATATTTAACCCCCCTAGCCTCCTTGTGCGGTATGTAACCTCCCTCTTGATTAGGTTGAGCCTGTTCCCCCATAACAGTTGGAAGAACAGGCAACAGATCCTACTCCAACAAGACTCTGGCAAGGCACAGACGCTACCTAGATAGATCACCAACGGGAGCAGGAAGGCTTTGGCAAGGTGAACCCTTTCTCTCAGGGTCAAGGACCAACCCTTCCAGCAATCAACTCTCTGGGCGACATCCTTAAGCCTACCTTCCCAATTTTGGAGTGGGTAATCACCCTGGCCAAAATGGATGCCTAAGATCTTTACAGACCCCTGGGGTTCTGGGAGGGTGTCCGGGAGAGAAAAACCAGGCTCTCCCCCTCCCAGCCAGAGGCTTCCACACTTGTTCTTGTTCACAGCTGATCCGGAAGCCTCCGAGTAACTGTCCACTTCAGACATCACCCATTCAATCTCCTCCCGCGACGAGACAAGAGCGGTGATATCATCCGCGTAGGCTACTGTCCTCAAAGGGGAGCCGGTGCCCTCCAGGTCCATCCTGACTCCCGCCACCGGCCCACCATTAATCCGTCTAATCAGGGGATCAATGGCGAACACATACAGTAGCGGGCTCAAGGGACATCCCTGTCGGACGCCCGACCCCACCTCAAAAGGACGACCAACCCAACCATTCACAAGTGGGAAAGACTCAGCCCCAGCGTATAAGGTCTGCAGCCACTGAATGAACCCCCCAGGTAGGCCATACCTCGAGAGAGTTGACCACAAATACTCATGATTCACCCTGTCAAAAGCCTTAGCCTGATCTAGGGACAGCAAGTACCCCTTCCACCGACCTGCCCCACTCTGCTCCACAGCCTCCCTGACACTCAGGACCGCACTTAAGGTGCTACGACCGGGAACAGAGCAGTGCTGAGCCGGCGAGAGGAGCCGGGGCGCAAACTGTACCAGCCGGTTGAAAAGTACCTTCGCCAGAATCTTTCGGTCCGTATTGAGAAGTGCTATGGGCCGCCAGTTCTCAATACGGCTCGGATCCTTACCCTTTGACAGAACTATAAGGGCGGACCTCCTCATTGACTTTGGCAGAGTGCCCGAGGATAGACACTCATTAAGCACGTCAGTCAAGAGGGGAGCCAACGCTCCTTTAAAGGTCCGATAGAACTCAGATGTTAAGCCATCTGGGCCAGGTGACTTCTTGAGGGCAAGACCCTCAATAGCCCTGACGACTTCCTCTTCCCTTATAGGTTCTATCAAAACACCAAGAGAAGGGTCTTCTGCTGACTCAGGAATGGCTTCAGCCAAGAAACCTGAAATCCGATCCCGATTCAGTTCCTTCTTTGCCAAAAGGTTCGAGTAGAAAGACCTGACGACCTCCAAGATCCCTGACCTGGATCTTGTCAGGGATCCTGTACTGTCAATCAGGCCTGTTACTGTCTTACAAGTCACTGACATCTTACAGTTCCTGTAGGGGTCGGGCGAGCGGTATTTCCCGAAATCCCTCTCAAGAACCAAGGATGCGTGCCTATCATACTGACACCCTTTAAGCAAAGCCTTCACACCGGAGATATCCTCCTGGCTACCTCCGGTCGAGACCAGATGTTCAAGTCTCTTCCTCAGTGCACTGTACATGCGGTACATGTCCAGTGACCTGAGGCTTGAGAGCCGGCGGAAAAATCCCGCCACCCTTTTTTTGAATATCTCCCACCACTCTGACCTAGTGCCCTCAAGACCCAGTAATAGTACCTGATCCTGAAGAAACTCCTCAAAGGCTTGTCTTACAGCTGCCTCCTCAAGGAGTGACGAATTCAGCCTCCACAAACCTCTTCCTCTCCGGAGGGTTTCTGAAATATTCAAAGAAAATAAAATTAGGCAGTGATCGGAGAACTCCACCTCCACCACGGACACAGGGGTGGTGACGGAATTCTCCTTCAAAAAAAACCTATCTATCCTGGACCTAACACTTCCTCTCTGAAATGTGAACCCACGGTGACCTGGGGAATGCCTGATGTGGATATCCTCCAGGCGAGCTTCACTCACTATGCTATTTAACGCGACGCCATCATAGGGCAGTCTATCTCTGGTACCTCCTCGGTCTTGGGGTCTAGTTATGGTATTAAAATCCCCACCAAAGATGACTTGTTTGCCCGTAAAAAGAAAAGGCTTGATCTTCATAAAGAGGCTTTTACGGTCCCACTTTGACTGGGGACCGTAGATGTTAATGAGGCGCAGGCTTTGCCCCTTCATGAGGACGTCTAAAACTAGGCACCTTCCCATTTCGAGTTCGATCAGCCGCTGGCATTTCACCTCTGCGGTAAAAAGCACCGCCACTCCACTATACGGCTCAGCCGCAAGAGACCAGTAGGAGGGCCCCCTGCGCCACTCCCTCCTTGCTCTGTTTATCTCTGATAGAGTACAGAGCCTGGTCTCCTGCAAAAACAAAATGTCAGCTTCAACTCGGCCAAGAAAATCAAAGGCTGCAAACCTAGCCGTATCAGACTTAATGCTGGCCACATTAATGGTGGCCAGCGTCAGTGGAGAGGGGACTGCCATTAAGACCGATTGAGCTCAATGACCTTCAGTTTCCCACCCCCTTTCCTCCTACCACCACCACCCCTAGATGAGTCTGAAGAGGACCCGCGACTTTTCCTCGTCTTACGGGTCCTCTTCTTACATTGGGATTGGTCCATCACCTCACCTCGTGCGGTTTGGCCAGGCAAGGGATGGACTTCCCCCGTAGTTTCTCCCTGGGGAGTATTGGTATCATTTTTTTCAACGGTTTCCAAAACAGCTTGAGGTGCATCGTCTCCATCTCTGGGTACCAGGCCAGCCTCCTCCACTGAAGGCAGGGGGCCCTTCCCTGAGGGAGACTCAGCAGCCCCCGACGGTCCCACCTCCCCCCTCTGAAGCCTCCCCTGAGGCTGATGCGTCCTCGCAGAGGGTTTGGTACCGGTTAGGGCTGATCACTGAAAGGTCCTCGAGTCTCCGTTCCTTTGCCGGGGGGGGGGCAGATGTTTTTACCCTCGCTTTACTCGGTGACTTTCTCCTCCTGACCGTCTGTTCCTCCCCAGCACTAACGTACTGGGAAGATGAAGACAGGTCAGCCTCTTCCTCCCTCTGCAGTCTTCTCATCTCCTCAATCAGGGCCGTGCCCGTCGCTACTTCAGCATTAGAATCCAACCCAGCGGGATCAGGGGCAGAGGGGAGACACATAATACCCTCCCTCTGATCCCTTCTCCTATCTCTCCTTCTCGCCCTAGATGGTGGCTGGGTTTTCTCCCTCCGCGTCGGCAACCTGGTCTCTCCACCTCCGACCCCCTCCTCGGTGACAGGGACAGTCTCCTCACCTGCCCCTGCCCGTCGGAGGGTGACATTAGCGAACGACCTCGGGCACGCCCCGATTGGGTGACCAAGGTCACCACACAGGTGGCACCGAATCCTATCACAGGTTGCAGCTAGATGACCTAATCCCCCACACATGGCACACTTCTGCACCCTGCAGGAGGCACTCAAGTGCGAGGGATCACCACACCTGTGACAGAGCTTCGGCTGCCCCTGGTAGAAGACAAGAATCCTGTCTTTCCCGAGGAAGGTTGAGGACGGGATATGCATCACCGAGTTATCCTCATGCTTCAATTTGACCATAAATGTCCAGGCCCCCGACCAAATGCCAAACTCATCAAGGTTCTTCCGGGGGAAGTCTTTCACTTCCCCATACCTGTTGAGCCAGGTCATAATGTCCATGTAAGAAAGTGACTCGTTACGAGTCAAAACGGTCACTTTCTTAATTGCATCCTGGCGCGACACCGCCCACACATTGAAGTCGCGCCAGCCGGGCTCGTTCTTTGCCAACTCATAATTACCCCAGAAGGTTTCTAAGCCCCCCGGGGTAACAAAGCTGACATCAAACTCTGAGGAGCCGACCGGGTGAATGAGGGCAAAGATGTCACTTGCCCTAAAGCCCATCCCGAGCAGAAGTTCGACGACCCTCCTCCTCTGAGGACAAGGGCCTTCTCCCCCCCCCCGAGACGGACTACATTCCTCCGGACCGGCCGCTGCCCGGGTGTCGGGAGAGTCCACCTGGTCTCACCCCCCTCATCTCGGAACTTCCCTAGGCCAAAACGTTCAATCCAAAACCTAAGGTCCCTCGATTGACCATCCACTATCATCGTTCTCTGCCCTGCTCGTAAGGCCGCCAGGAGCTGCTGTTGTAATTCACCGTCCCTGGCCCCCAGTGATGGACACGAGGCACCCCTTGGGACCCCCGAGGCGACACTGGCATAGGAACGTACCAAGCTTGAGGCCGCAGTCCCAGCCCCCGCAACTCCAGTGCCACCTTCGGGCGCCCCCTGAAGCCCGCTCGGCCCGGCCACCACCGCGGCCACCGGGACACCAGAGACAGGAGCGGTCGTTCCCAGCGTCGCAGGCGTGGACCGGGCAAACACATTTGGCAAAGCTACTTCTGCAGCAGCCATGCCTACATTTTCCAAAGTCCTAGGAACCTCCACTACCGCATCTTTAACAAAAGGGACAGCAGTAGCAGCAGCAGCAGCAGCAACACAAGGGGTGACAGCCTCCATAGCCCCCCTCCCCTTTCCCTCACAAGGAACATCTAAGTCACTCTCTGGAACCACAGTTTTTTCCCCCTCCTCCGCCCTCCTCTCCTGATGCCTGCTTTTCCTACTCCCCAGTCTGCTCTTACTCACCGCTTTCTTACCCACGCTCACCATTACCTCATTCACACCGGGGCTTGCGGCCTTGGGCGGCTCCACGAGCAGGATTGGCCTATTCCGGGCCTCCGCTTCACTCTCCTCCCGCTTAGCTGGGGCGACTTGTGCCTCTGCCTCGACCTCCGCATCGTCAGCTGTCGCAGCGCTCAATGCTTTAGGAGCGGACTTGCTCCTAGCGCTGACGGCAGCCTCCACATCACTGGTCTCATTGGCTTCCTCGGCACCTGAAACCGGAAGGGAGGGACAGGCCGCACGCCCCTTCCCCTTACGATGGACCTGGGGAGGGGCCGGCGCTACTTTGACCCTGCCCACAGGGGCAGGCTTCACCGCTTCTCTACCTCCCTTCGTGGGAGGTGCTTTTCCGACCTTGTCCGCTGCAGTTTCGGGCGCCATTTTCAATACTGCACCCAGCTCCCCAGCCACACCGCTACTTAGAGAAAGCGGGGTCTGGGGAGTCTGCGCCCCCTTATCTCACCCGCGGGCAACACCCCAGATTCAGCCTGTGCTAGAGTCAATGGGGGTTGCCCTGCGGGAACAGTTATACCTGCTGCGACACTCACATATTTCAGGGTGCCGACTTCTTGCGGCTTAGCCTTCTTCTTTTTCCTTTTTTTTGATTCCTCCTCATTTCCAAGGTCGTCTACGGAAAAAGCCATCTTCTCCATTCTTGCCGGGGATTCTAGCATGCATATTTCGTGGATTAGCCTCCCCGCAGCAGAACCCATATCGTCTTCTGATGTTGCCGGTAATGGTGGTAAATTCTCCGGTAGCTTGGGTAAACTTGCCAATTTCTCTGGGGGCGTATAGGTCGGAATACCTGAACTCACCCTCGTAGGCTTCCGGCTACTGCCGTACTCTGCCAGCAGGCTCCCCTCTGAGTCAGTATCTGTCTCATACTCCGGATCCGAGCTTTCGGAGGACGCGAGGTCTTCCCGCAGCAGCCGCCCCTGCTGCTTGCGGTAAAAACGGTCATCATTCAGGAGTTTCTCCCTGAAAGGCCCCGCGCCCTCCAGGATCTCCCGGCATCTTTGGTCAAGCCCTTTAATTTGTTCCTTCAGCTTTTTGACCTGCTTACTCAGTGCCGGTCTCTCATGCCTTGAGGCCCTGTCACTACGGGCACGGACACTCTGAAGCTCCGCACCCATAGCGAACAGGGACCTCCTGGCTTTATCATATTCCTCAAGGGTAGTGTTAATACGCTTACTGTATGCAAGCACATCCTCGCCAGCCTTCCGAATCCCCCCAACCTGATGATGGCAAGGAAGGAGGGGGGCTTCGCTGGCCTTTTTACTTGTACAGGGCTCAGCCTCCGCCGGGGTTTTCTGACCTAGACGTCCCTTGCTGCGGGTTGCCATACCTTTTTCCACTGGAGCCTGCTGCCTCTCCAATCTTCTCCTGCTGCTGCTGCTACTGCCGTCCATTGAGAGCCTCCTGCCCCCCGCCAAGCTGGCTCGGGGGGCAGGAGCACCTTGCTCCATGGTGAAAAAACCCCAACCTTGGAAAAGGAAAGGGGTTGGAGCCTCCAACTATGACTGGAAAAACTGCTGCTGTTGCACAAACACCACACACCAAGCCTCTCTTCTGAGCTGACAAACAAACTATAGCCTCTGGTCTCAGGAGCTCAGACAGGCGTGTCTGATTCCCACAGCTGCCCCGAAGGAATTGGAGCAACCCATGTAGCTGGCGGGAGGTGTAAAGTAAAAAATAATAATTAAAAAGCATACTCACCTGTCCCTGGCGCTCCGTTGTCCGCTGCCAGTGTCCTTTCAGTCTCATGCCGGCGACTCCTTGCTGGGAGTCCTGCACCTCATGTGATCGCTAAGACCAATTAGGTACAGGATTTCCAGAAATGAGGCGCTGCCATGAGACCGAACAGACACAGGCAGGGGACAACGGGGTGCTGGGGACAGGTGAGTATGCTTTTTTTTTTTAATTTTCTTATTTTTACACCTCCCTGGCGGCCAACACAGTGGTCACTCCAGTTTATGGGCAACCTCTTTTAAGGGGTTGTCTAGGCCAAATTTTTTTATAGCCTCTTCACTGGTCCCCCATACTGTATGAGGAACAGTGATGGAGCCATTATATTGTGTGGGAGCAGTGATGGGGGCTAACATCCTGTGGGGGGGACATTAAACTGCTTAGGATAGGCCATAAATACCTGATCGGTAGGGGCTGACACACGGCCCCATCAGCTGTTCGGAGCCACTTCCGGAGCCCGTTCTGTATACAACACAGGGCCGGAAGCAGAAAGCTCCATCCGCTGTACAGCAGCCCGGCACCTTCACTGCAGCTCAGCTCCTACTGACTTCAATAAGTGCTGAGATACAGTGAAGGTGCCCGGCTAATACACAGTGGACAGAGCTTTCTGCTTCTGGCTCTGTATTGTGTACAGTACGGGCATCAGAAGTGGCTCCGTACAGCTGATCGGTCCGGGGTCAGCCCCCTACAGATCGGGTATCTATGGCCTATCCTGAGGATAAACCATAACAAATTATGCCTGGACAACCCATTTAATATACCCCCCAGGGCCCCCCTAATGCACCACACTTTAAAGAGGTTGTCCAGTTTAATTTTTTTCTTTTTTATAATTAGTGCAGGGGAGGTGAATCCCCCCCCCCCCCCCCCCCCAACAAAAAAACACACTAAACATATTCACCTGTCTCCGGTGTCTTCTTTTTGCCGGAGGTCCTCACTGGCTGTGACGTCCCAGGTCCCTTCCCTTAGGCCGCTGATTAGCCTCAGGGGTCACGTGACGTCACAGGTAGTCATGTGCAGAGGCAACGTCAGCTGGAAGAAAACAACAGAACTGCAGGACCGAACCGCGCTGGGAGACACTGGGGACAGGAAAGAAAGTTTGGGGGGGGTTTTTTGTTTAGTTTTTTTCGCCTGCCCTGGCGTAATTAAAAAAAAAAGTTATCCTGCACAACCCCTTTAATATCCCCCAGGCTATTGGCCTCCATCACTGCCCCCCCAACAATATAATGGCCCCATCAATGGTCCCCATACAGTATAGGGGACCAGTGAAGGAGCCACTGTATGGAGTATATGCTCCACAGTGGCCCCCACCCAGTATTATATGCTCTACATTGGCCCCCACCCAGTATTATATGCTCTACAGTGGCCCCCACCCAGTATTATATGCTCTACAGTGTCCCCACCCAGTATTATATGCTCTACAGTGGCCCCCACCCAGTATTATATGCTCCACAGTGGCCCCCACACAGTAGTATATGCTTCACAGTGGCCCCCACCCAGTATTATATGCTCTACAGTGGCCCCCACCCAGTATTATATGCTCTACAGTGTCCCCACCCAGTATTATAAGCTCCACAGTGGCCCCCACACAGTATTATATGCGCCCAATAGCCCCCCTCTGCTTCAGTGCTATTATTATACTCTGGGGTCTCCTCAGACCCCAGAGTATAATAATCGGAGGCCCAGGGAAGGTGATTAAAAATAAAAAACATTCATACTCACCTTGCCTTACCTTTCCTTGGCATCCTCGCTCCATCCTATCGTCTTCATTGTCTTCAGGCTCGACGTCCGACGTCGCTGCTGAGGCCTGTGATTGGGCCTCAGCGGTCACATGGGGGCGCACTGACGTCATTACGCAACCGCACCCCATGTGACCACCAGGGCCTAATCACAGGCCTCAGTCACGTGACGAAAGAGCGCCGGAGAGGACGCTGTGCCGGGGAGAGGTGAGTTGTATGTATTTATTATTTTCAGTCACCTCCCCTGGGTGCCCTGCCCTGCCATCTATTGGAAAGGGGTCTGCAATATGCCAGGGCCCCTTTCCAATAACAGTATGTACAGCGGTTGGGGAACCAGGCTTTCCCTGACCGCTATCATAGTAGTCCGGGGCCCGGCCATCTCCAGCTGGCCACGGGCACCTTACCCCGCTGAACCCTGCGACCGCGATCGTAACGCCACTGGTCAGGGGCCCAATCGGTATGGTCAGGATTCTGATCGAGCTCCTGACCAATGCATCTGCATTGGCAACATGAGGACTAATAGTCGGGGCTCGGGGCCCACCGGTGGATTCACCGGTTCCCCGGTGGGCCAGTCCGACCCTGCTAGATATACATACATACATACACATATACTGTACATAAATACATACTGTATATACATACACATATACATACATAGAATTATATATAAATATATACATACAAATATATATATATATATTTACATACATACATACAAACCTCGCAACTTTCAAAGGACTGAAAGAGGGACAGAATTTGAGGGGTTTTTTGGGCCCGCCAAGTTGAGCTGAGGGCAGGGAAGGGGTTAAAATGAAAAAATAAGAAATATCTCTTCATTGCCCTGGTCTGGCTATGACATCATCTCATTTTTTGAGGGGTTCTGTAAAACCCCTTTAAATGGAATGTGCCGCCAATTTCTTACAATTCATTTATTAGGACCAGATAGCGAAATCTATCGCTTTTATCACTTTTTTTCTAATTGGTTATTTTCTGATTGTAGATTTTTTATTCTATTTTCTGTCCATGATTATGGGGGCGGCCATCTTGTCTGGTCTTCTCCTCTGCTCTGTTAACGGCATTTAGTGATATGCTTTACAGCACAGTCATGGCCACAGGCAGCAATAGTCTGGAGCCGACTCACTGTGGTCTATGTAGAGTTTTCTAGACACGCTCAGTGCAGGGAGGTGGAGAACATCAGTGATGTCAGTACTGATGTAATGATGGGTCAGCGGTGTTATCTATACAGGTGTTATCTTCTATTGTAATCCTGTCTGTGATGTAAATGAGGTGATTGCTGCAAAGAAAATCCCTACAGAATTGGCAGGTGTCAGTCTATTGTTATGTTTTGTGGCTGCAGTGAAACTTGCAGGATATAATACCCTTTTTTGAAAACAAAGAAATATATAGATAGATGGTGACATGGAGCATTAAAAAAATATCAAAAATTCTTTGAAAAATCACATAAACTTTCTGGTGACACAATCCCTTTAAGTTTTATTAAAATAAAAATAAATAACCCCTATATAATATAACTGTCCCTCTTGTGACCACCAGGTGGCACCTGTGAGTGGTCTCTATAACAGAGCGGGGGGTCAGATCTTCTTTTATTTGAAAGGGAAAAATAAATTCTCTCCGTGACTTTAATATGGACGGGATTAATTTTCAGAAGGAAAAGGAAAAATAATATTCGATTTTCCGGCAGTGTCAATGGATGATGGGGCCCATCGTGGATTCTGCTATGGGGCCCTAGGGTTTCCCCCATCCTGCGGCTCTCCTTACTGGGTGCAGCTCTGGTGTTATATTTGACAATGTCCCAATATATATCTGATTATAGGCAGAACATCGCACTTCCACACATGACCACAAGGAGACAATAAAATATACTAGAAAACCTCTATAACAATGTGACTAGATTATCTGTACTAGTTGCATTTGGTCACCAGGGGGCAGCATTGAACTATGAAATATAAAGTTTATGGAATTTCAGGATTCTAAATCATAAATATTGTAACATTTTTCACATTTTTTGATGTTTTCATTGAGAATGCTAATCAATGTTTTTCTTTATTTATTACAATTTTATTGTCACTTTAAAAGTTCAAAAGTTCCTCTCTTATTTTTGGAGTAAAATCCAGCTTTCTGTCTACTTATAGATTGCATTTCTTTCCTGTTAGAAAGTTTACAATGCTGCAGTTTTATTTTTTGGCAGAAAAGTGCAGAAACCCCATAATCTAACAAAATAACAAAATACAGAACTGGTGATGTCTTACAGTGGACATAAAACTAACTGGGAATATATAATCACCTCTCCTCCACCAGGGGTCACCGCAGATAATGGGCTGAGGCCAACCCTAGTGTCTGGTCTGGGGTATGTATTAGGACTAGTCTGGTCTGGGGTCTGTATTAGGACTAGTCTGGTCTGGGGTCTGTATTAGGACTAGTCTGGTCTGGGGTCTGTATTAGGACTAGTCTGGTCTGGGGTCTGTATTAGGGGTAGTCTGGTCTGGGGTCTGTATTAGGACTAGTCTGGTCTGGGGTCTGTATTAGGACTAGTCTAGTCTGGGGTCTGTATTAGGGGTAGTCTGGTCTGGGGTCTGTATTACGGGTAGTTTGGTCTGGAGTCTGTATTAGGGGTAGTCTGGTCTGGGGTCTGTATTAGGGGTAGTCCGGTCTGGGGTCTGTATTAGGGGTAGTCTGGTCTGGGGTCTGCATTGGGGTAGTCCGGTCTGGGGTCTGTATTAGGGGTAGTCTGGTCTGGGGTCTGTATTAGGACTAGTCTGGTCTGGGGTCTGTATTAGGGGTAGTCTAGTCTGGGGTCTGTATTAGGACTAGCCTGGTCTGGGGTCTGTATTAGGGGTAGTCTGGTCTGGGGTCTGTATTAGGGGTAGTCTGGTCTGGGGTCTGTATTAGGGGTAGTCTGGTCTGAGGTCTGTATTAGGACTAGTCTGGTCTGGGGTCTGTATTAGGGGTAGTCTGGTCTGGGGTCTGTATTAGGACTAGTCTGGTCTGGGGTCTGTATTAGGACTAGTCTGGTCTGGGGTCTGTATTAGGGGTAGTCTGGTCTGGGGTCTGTATTAGGACTAGTCTGGTCTGGGGTCTGTATTAGGACTAGTCTGGTCTGGGGTCTGTATTAGGGGTAGTCTGGTCTGGGGTCTGTATTAGGACTAGTCTGGTCTGAGGTCTGTATTAGGGTTAGTCTGGTCTGGGGTCTGTATTACGACTAGTCTGGTCTGGGGTCTGTATTAGGACTAGTCTGGTCTGGGGTCTGTATTAGGGGTAGTCTGGTCTGAGGTCTGTATTAGGGGTAGTCTGGTCTGGGGTCTGTATTAGGACTAGTCTGGTCTGGGGTCTTTATTAGGACTAGTCTGGTCTGGGGTCTGTATTAGGACTAGTCTGGTCTGGGGTCTGTATTAGGACTAGTCTGTATTAGGACTAGTCTGGTCAGGGGTCTGTATTAGGACTAGTCTGGTCTGGGGTCTGTATTCTGGGTAGTTTGGTCTGGGGTCTGTATTATGGGTAGTTTGGTCTGGGGTCTGTATTAGGACTAGTCTGGTCTGGGGTCTGTATTAGGACTAGTCTGGTCTGGGGTCTGTATTAGGGGTAGTCTGGTCTGGGGTCTGTATTAGGACTAGTCTGGTCTGGGGTCTGTATTAGGACTAGTCTGGTCTGGGGTCTGTATTAGGACTAGTCTGGTCTGGGGTCTGTATTAGGGTAGTCTGGTCTGGGGTCTGTATTAGAGGTAGTCTGGTCTGGGGTCTGTATTAGGACTAGTCTGGTCTGGGGTCTGTATTAGGACTAGTCTGGTCTGGAGTCAGTATTAGGACTAGTCTGGTCTGGAGTCAGTATTAGGGGTAGTCTGGTCTGGGGTCTGTATTAGGGGAAGTCTGGTCTGGGGTCTGTATTAGGACTAGTCTGGTCTGGGGTCTGTATTAGGACTAGTCTGGTCTGGGGTCTGTATTAGGACTAGTCTGGTCTGGGGTCTGTATTAGGACTAGTCTGGTCTGGGGTCTGTATTAGGACTAGTCTGGTCTGGGGTCTGTATTAGGACTAGTCTGGTCTGGGGTCTGTATTAGGACTAGTCTGGGGTCTGTATTAGGACTAGTCTGGTCTGGGGTCTGTATTAGGGGTAGTCTGGTCTGGGGTCTGTATTAAGACTAGTCTGGTCTGGGGTCTGTATTAGGAATAGTCTGGTCTGGGGTCTGTATTAGGGGTAGTCTGGTCTGAGGTTGTAGGTGTTTAGGGTTAGTCTGGTCTGGGGTCTGTATTAGGACTAGTCTGGTCTGAGGTCTGTATTAGGGTTAGTCTGGTCTGGGGTCTGTATTAGGACTAGTCTGGTCTTGGGTCTGTATTATGGGTAGTCTGGTCTGAGGTCTGTATTAGGGGTAGTCTGTATTAGGACTAGTCTGGTCAGGGGTCTGTATTATGGGTAGTCTGGTCTGGGGTCTGTATTAGGACTAGTCTGGTCTGGGGTCTGTATTAGGACTAGTCTGGTCTGGGGTCTGTATTATGGGTAGTCTGGTCTGGGGTCTGTATTAGGACTAGTCTGGTCTGGGGTCTGTATTAGGGGTAGTCTGGTCTGGGGTCTGTATTAGGGGTAGTCTGGTCTGGGGTCTGTATTAGGGGTAGTCTAGTCTGGGGTCTGTATTAGGGGTAGTCTGGTCTGGGGTCTGTATTAGGGGTAGTCTGGTCTGGAGTCTGTATTAGGGGTAGTCTGGTCTGGGGTCTGTATTAGGGGTAGTCTGGTCTGAGGTCTGTATTAGGACTAGTCTGGTCTGGGGTCTGTATTAGGGGTAGTCTGGTCTGGGGTCTGTATTAGGACTAGTCTGGTCTGGGGTCTGTATTAGGACTAGTCTGGTCTGGGGTCTGTATTAGGGGTAGTCTGGTCTGGGGTCTGTATTAGGACTAGTCTGGTCTGGGGTCTGTATTAGGACTAGTCTGGTCTGGGGTCTGTATTAGGGGTAGTCTGGTCTGAGGTCTGTATTAGGGTTAGTCTGGTCTGGGGTCTGTATTAGGACTAGTCTGGTCTGGGGTCTGTATTATGGGTAGTCTGGTCTGAGGTCTGTATTATGGGTAGTCTGGTCTGGGGTCTGTATTAGGACTAGTCTGGTCTGGGGTCTTTATTAGGACTAGTCTGTATTAGGACTAGTCTGGTCAGGGGTCTGTATTAGGACTAGTCTGGTCTGGGGTCTGTATTAGGACTAGTCTGTATTAGGACTAGTCTGGTCAGGGGTCTGTATTAGGACTAGTCTGGTCTGGGGTCTGTATTCTGGGTAGTTTGGTCTGGGGTCTGTATTATGGGTAGTTTGGTCTGGGGTCTGTATTAGGACTAGTCTGGTCTGGGGTCTGTATTAGGACTAGTCTGGTCTGGGGTCTGTATTAGGGGTAGTCTGGTCTGGGGTCTGTATTAGGACTAGTCTGGTCTGGGGTCTGTATTAGGACTAGTCTGGTCTGGGGTCTGTATTAGGGGTAGTCTGGTCTGGGGTCTGTATTAGAGGTAGTCTGGTCTGGGGTCTGTATTAGGACTAGTCTGGTCTGGGGTCTGTATTAGGACTAGTCTGGTCTGGAGTCAGTATTAGGACTAGTCTGGTCTGGAGTCAGTATTAGGGGTAGTCTGGTCTGGGGTCTGTATTAGGGGTAGTCTGGTCTGGGGTCTGTATTAGGACTAGTCTGGTCTGGGGTCTGTATTAGGACTAGTCTGGTCTGGGGTCTGTATTAGGACTAGTCTGGTCTGGGGTCTGTATTAGGACTAGTCTGGTCTGGGGTCTGTATTAGGACTAGTCTGGTCTGGGGTCTGTATTAGGACTAGTCTGGGGTCTGTATTAGGACTAGTCTGGTCTGGGGTCTGTATTAGGGGTAGTCTGGTCTGGGGTCTGTATTAGGACTAGTCTGGTCTGGGGTCTGTATTAGGAATAGTCTGGTCTGGGGTCTGTATTAGGGGTAGTCTGGTCTGAGGTCTGTATTAGGGTTAGTCTGGTCTGGGGTCTGTATTAGGACTAGTCTGGTCTGAGGTCTGTATTAGGGTTAGTCTGGTCTGGGGTCTGTATTAGGACTAGTCTGGTCTTGGGTCTGTATTATGGGTAGTCTGGTCTGAGGTCTGTATTAGGGGTAGTCTGTATTAGGACTAGTCTGGTCAGGGGTCTGTATTATGGGTAGTCTGGTCTGGGGTCTGTATTAGGACTAGTCTGGTCTGGGGTCTGTATTAGGACTAGTCTGTTCTGGGGTCTGTATTAGGACTAGTCTGGTCTGGGGTCTGTATTAGGACTAGTCTGGTCTGGGGTCTGTATAAGGACTAGTCTGGTCTGGGGTCTGTATTAGGACTAGTCTGGTCTGGGGTCTGTATTAGGGGTAGTCTGGTCTGGGGTCTGTCTTAGGACTAGTCTGGTCTGGGGTCTGTCTTAGGACTAGTCTGGTCTGGGGTCTGTATTAGGACTAGTCTGGTGTCTGTATTAGGGTGTCTGGTCTGGGGTCTGTATTAGGGGTAGTCTGGTCTGGGGTCTGTATTAGGACTAGTCTGGTCTGGGGTCTGTATTAGGACTAGTCTGGTCTGGGGTCTGTATTAGGGGTAGTCTGGTCTGGGGTCTGTATTAGGACTAGTCTGGTCTGGGGTCTGTATTAGGGGTAGTTTGGTCTGGGGTCTGTATTAGGGGTAGTCTAGTCTGGGGTCTGTATTAGGGGTAGTCTGGTCTGGGGTCTGTATTAGGACTAGTCTGGTCTGAGGTCTGTATTAGGGTTAGTCTGGTCTGGGGTCTGTATTAGGACTAGTCTGGTCTGGGGTCTGTATTAGGACTAGTCTGGTCTGGGGTCTGTATTAGGGGTAGTCTAGTCTGGGGTCTGTATTAGGGGTAGTCTGGTCTGGGGTCTGTATTAGGACTAGTCTGGTCTGAGGTCTGTATTAGGAATAGTCTGGTTTGGGGTCTGTATTAGGGTGTCTGGTCTGGGGTCTGTATTAGGGGTAGTCTGGTCTGGGGTCTGTATTAGGACTAGTCTGGTCTGGGGTCTGTATTAGGACTAGTCTGGTCTAGGGTCTGTATTAGGACTAGTCTGGTCTAGGGTCTGTATTAGGACTAGTCTGGTGTCTGTATTAGGACTAGTCTGGTCTGGGGTCTATATTAGGACTAGTCTCGTCTAGGGTCTGTATTAGGACTAGTCTGGTCTAGGGTCTGTATTAGGACTAGTCTGGTCTGGGGTCTGTATTATGGGTAGTCTGGTCTGGGGTCTTTATTAGGGGTAGTCTGGTCTGGGGTCTGTATTAGGACTAGTCTGCTCTGGGTCTGTATTAGGGGTAGTCTGGTCTGGGGTCTGTATTAGGACTAGTCTGGTCTGGGGTCTGTATTAGGACTAGTCTGGTCTGGGGTCTGTATTAGGGGTAGTCTAGTCTGGGGTCTGTATTAGGGGTAGTCTGGTCTGGGGTCTGTATTAGGGGTAGTCTAGTCTGGGATCTGTATTAGGAGTAGTCTGGTCTGGGGTCTGTATTAGGGGTAGTCTGGTCTGGGGTCTGTATTAAGGGTAGTCTGGTCTGGGGTCTGTATTAGGGCTAGTCTGGTCTGGGGTCTGTATTAGGACTAGTCTGGTCTGGGGTCTGTATTAGGACTAGTCTGGTCTGGGGTCTGTATTAGGACTAGTCTGGTCTGGGGTCTGCATTGGGGTAGTCTGGTCTGGGGTCTGTATTAGGGGTAGTCTAGTCTGGGATCTGTATTAGGAGTAGTCTGGTCTGGGGTCTGTATTAGGGGTAGTCTGGTCTGGGGTCTGTATTAGTACTAGTCTGGTCTGGGGTCTGTATTAGGACTAGTCTGGTCTGGGGTCTGTATTAGGACTAGTCTGGTCTGGGTTCTGTATTAGGGTGTCTGGTTTGGGGTCTGTATTAGGACTAGTCTGGTCTGGGGTCTGTATTAGGGTAGTTTTGTCTGGGGTCTGTATTATGGTGTCTGGTCTGGGGTCTGTATTAGGGTGTCTGGTCTGGGGTCTGTATTAGGACTAGCCTGGACTGGGGTCTTTGTTAGGACTAGCCTGGTCTGGGGTCTCTATTTGGGTGTCTAGTCTGGAAGTTGAACAGTCGTGTTGTCAGGTGTAGCTAACCTGACTGTAGTACGTGGGTTTGTCATGAATTTCGCTCCTTTCCCCCGATGACCTTTGTGCTCTCACCTTAATCGGACCCTTAACACAAATGTCCTTGAGTGGTCTCCGTTCCCCACAGACCCCCATGTTATAAGAGTGATCTGTGTTTTGTGCATCTTCTTTGCCTCTGTATAGTGTAGCGCAGGTTGCGGAGATTTCCTATACAGAAACGGTGGAAATGCAAAGAATCTTAGGGTAGGTCTGTGGATCCATCTATGGGTCAGTCTATGGGTCTGTCTACGAGTCCATCTACAGGTCCGTCTATGGATCCATCTATGAGACAGTCTATGGGTCTGTCTACGGGTCCATCTATGAATCCGTCTATGGGTCTGTGTAAGGGTCCATCTACGAGTCCGTCTTTGGGTCTGTCTATATTTCTATCTATAGGTTCATCTAAGGGTCCATTTACAGGTCTGTCTACGGGTCAGTCTATGGGTCAGTCTATGGGTCTGTCTATGGGTCTGTCTATGGGTTTGTCTATGGGTCTGTCTATGAGTCCGTGTATGGGTCAGTCTATGGGTTTGTCTATGGGTCTCTCTTTGAGTCCGTGTATGGGTCTGTCTATGGGTCTGTCTATGGGTCCGTGTATGGGTCTGTCTATGGGTCTGTCTATGGGTCTGTCTATAGGCCCATCTATAGGTCCATCTATAGGTCTGTCTACAGTCCCATCTATGGGTCTGTCTATGAGTCCGTGTATGCGTCTGTCTATTGGTCTGTCTATAGGTCCATCTATGGGTCTGTCTATGGGTCTGTCTATGGGTCCGTGTATGGGTCTGTCTATTTGTCTGTCTATAGGTCCATCTATAGGTCTGTCTGTGGTCCCATCTATGGGTCTGTCTATGAGTCCGTGTATGGGTCAGTCTATGGGTTTGTCTATGGGTCTGTCTTTGAGTCCGTGTATGGGTCTGTCTATGGGTCTGTCTATGGGTCCGTGTATGGGTCTGTCTATTTGTCTGTCTATAGGTCCATCTATAGGTCTGTCTGCGGTCCCATCTATGGGTCTGTCTATGAGTCCGTGTATGCGTCCGTCTATGGGTCTGTCCATAGGTCCATCTATGGGTCTGTCTATAGGTCCATCTATGGGTCCATCTATAGGTCTGTCTACGGTCCCATCTATGGGTCTGTCTGTGAGTCCATGTATGGGTCCATCAATGGGTCTGTCTATTTGTCCATCTATGGGTCCATCTTTAGGTCTGTCTACGGTCCCATCTATGGGTCTGTCTGTGAGTCCATGTATGGGTCCATCAATGGGTCTGTCTATTTGTCCATCTATGGGTCCATCTTTAGGTCTGTCTACGGTCCCATCTATGGGTCTGTCTGTGAGTCCGTGTATGGGTCCGTCTATGGGTCCATCAATGGGTCTGTCTATTTGTCCGTCTATGGGTCCATATAATGTGTTCGCTGTTAAAAGCACCTTGAAGCCTCTTCTAGCCCCCAGAGTTGTATTATCTTGTCCTAGTCTCAGTTTTTAAGGCAGACTCAGCTCTGCTCCATCCATCCCCTGATGCGCGACGTTTATAAGACACTTCATTATCACCGCCATGATGGAGTGATAGGAGTCTGGTCATTAACCCTGTAACAGCCAGCCCCCCTGCAGTCCCCGGCCCTCGGTGTCCCCCGCGGCGCTCCGTTTAGGCAGTCAGCCCCCCAGCTGTGTTCCCGGGAAATGTCAACAGGAATGTCAGTGCCAAAGGGAAGCGGCGTCCTGCATTGATGACAAGGATTTAAGCTTTCTATTACCATCATGGGCAGCCGCGAGCTGCTTAATCTTTGATACAATTACATCTTGCTGCGTGCCCCCTCTGCCCTGCGCAAACAAGGCTTCAACGCCGCTGCGGGCCTGAATCCCAAATGTGTCATTTAATCCAGCCAGCGGGATTCTGGGTAAGCTCAGGAGTGAATCATTGCATCACTAAGGCTGGATTTGAGCAATTTTCAAGCAATTGCCCTTCAATAACCTGTAATCCTGAGAGGCGGGAGGAGACGCGCTTTATTCCCCCACCATATCGCCTATTGATTGACTTATACAAAGTCTAATAGAATGTAAATAGGAGGGAGAATGAGGAGGAGACGGGGCCCAGCGCCAAGGTCACCAGCCCAATGACGTCCGCCGGACCACGTTCATGTCAGAGCGTGCGAGAACAAGAGGAATTCCCCACTACATAAGAAGGACACGAGAAAAGCTGGGGGGCAACCAATATGGCCGATGTTACCGCGCCTGGGGAGTCAGAAATCTGGTAAAGTCAACATGGCTGCCATTATTGGGGTTGGCAGAGACAGCCGGCTTTCCTAGAGTCCTGAAGGGCTATATAGGAGCAGCTGACGTATCATTTTATAAATGTACCAATAGCTATATTGGTTGTTACCCAGCTTTCTCAGGATCAGATAACATTAAATGTCTTGATGGGAGGATTTATGGGGTGTACTTTAAAGGGTTCCATTACTTTTATACCCGCAGCTGTGTGTAGATATATAAGTGTATATATGTGACCGCGGGTCCTGCAGGATGTACCACTCCTGCTGCTCAGCTAAGGCGACCTCTGACGTACCAGTCACAATTACTTACCCCCTAGGGCCGCTCCTGCACAGTGAGGCAGTGTGCAGTAAGTGTACTCAGTATACAGTCAGATCTCCTGCCACCTCTGCACTGTCCGCAGCTGGAGTCATTTGGCAGCCATAATAGAGATGTCCATGCATCTTGTAGTCGGCAACGCCCCGCTCCAGCATTGCCTGTAATCCCCCATTTATCTAGGATACACCCAAAATAACACTGGAATCACACACAGTACATAAGACCACCTTCATCACACCCCACAATATGTACAGACCGCAGACCCTTAAAGTAATACAAACCCCTGACCAGGTACCCTAAGCAAATTTCAAAACTCAAATTTCTAAAGTAATACAGACCCTGGTACTGGTGAAGCATTCTGTAACATGTACATGGGGAGCAGTCTGTGTTACTGAAAGGGGCATGGGGAGCAGCCTGTGTCACCGAAAGAGTCATGGGGAGCAGTCTGTGTAATTGAAGGAGGCATGGGGAGCAGTCTGTGTAACTGAAAGGGGCATGGGGAGCAGCCTGTGTAACTAAAGGAGGCATGGGGATCAGTCTGTGTAGCTGAATGGGACGTGGGGAGCAGCCTGTGTAACTAAAGGAGGCATGGGGATCAGGCTGTGTAGCTGAATGGGACGTGGGGAGCAGTCTGTGTAACTAAAGGGGGCATGAGGAGCTGTCTCTGTAACTGAAAGGGGCATTTGGAGCAGTCTGTGTAACTAAAGGGGGCATGAGGAGCAGCCTGTTTAACTAAAAGGGGCAAGGAGAGCAGTCTGTATAACCTCAAGAAGGCATGGGGAGCAGTCTGTGTAACTAAAGGAGACATGGAGAAAAGTTTATGTAACTAAATGAGGCATGGGGAGCAGTCTGTGTATCTGATGGGGCCCTGGAGAGCAGTCTGTGTAACTAAAGGGTGCATAAGGGGGCATGGGGAACAGTCTGTGTAACTGAAGGAGATATGGAGAGCAGTCTGTGTAACTATAGGGGGCATGGGGAGCAGCCTGTGTTAGTGAGTGGAATGGGGATCATTGTGTGTGAGAGGAAGGTCATGAGAGCAGATAGTGTTGTAGAGGAGGCATGAAAAGAAGTCTACATAACAGAAGGGGGCATGGGGAACAGTCTGTGTTACAGAAGGGGGCATGGGGAGAAGTCTGTTATAGAAGGGGGCCTGGAGAGCAGTCTGTGTTATAGAAGGGGGCATGGGGAACAGTATGTATAATAGAATGGGGACAACAGGGATGCAGACATTAACCCACTCACTGCATTAGGGTTGTAGACATTAACTCCTCCTCTGCCCTACACCCTGGAGATGCCACCATAAACCCAGGAACTACCTTATGGCACATTGTTTGGTGATATACTGTAGTATTTATTTGCTACTCTTCTGGATTGACATCTTTTGAAGGTACAGCATCCAGGTCCTTAACGGCCCCCTCAGTAGATACAAAGTCTTAGGGGCAACATTAGACCCCAGACCAGACTCTGCAGATTCTCACCTATCCAGACAATGTCCTGACCCTGGCGCCAATGGCAAGATGTTATCTCCTGAAGCTTAGAAGAATGAAGAGGACAGCGGGAATAAGGAGAGGCGAGTATCTGCCCAGTCTGCTCAGGGGTCTTCATTACTTAGGTTTGGACTAGGGTCTTCTAATTTAGGAGGTCTGGACTGGGGGTCTCCTAATTTAGGAGGTCTGGACTGGGGGTCTTCTAATTTAGGAGGTCTGGACTGGGGGTCTCCTAATTTAGGAGGTCTGGACTGGGGTCTGCATTACTGCAGAAATGAGGAGAGTGTAATATTTAGTCAGGTCCCGGGGCTGTCCGTCTCACAGGTCTTCACTTTTCCAGGATTCTCCCAGAGGACTCTCTTGAGGTTCTCAGTATATCTCAATGTTATACAATATTCTAGATATACTCTGTACTCACATCTGACCTCCCAGGTGGTCAAGAACTATGCAGCTAGAGGTCAGTCACTTGTGGAGACATATATTAAACAGGGGCATTCCCGAGGGACAAAATAATGGGGTAAAGACTGTTCCCAGAAAACAAGGATGTAGCAAAGCCTGAGAGAACAATTCCTCCAGTGTCCTGTGTCATCTCCAAACCTCTGGAACCTTGGATAGAATGTAGCCACCATTCAGTTTTGCTCTCTCTTGCCAACGGATATGCTTGTGTGTCAGTCTTTACTGTATTTCTAGAATTCTATTCATGAACCAAAACGCTCAGAATGAAAAGCAGTGAAATAACTTTCTATAGAATTATACTTCTAATAAGCAGAACCTGTAGATATCTGGACCTATTGGGTCCTAGGAAAAGATATTTCTATCCAGTATATCATTGAGTTTGTTGGTTGTCGAGGTGTCAAGTAAAATGTATCCACATAACTATTAGGGTACTGACTAGAATTATACTTTTTGCTACATACAGGTACAATCATGGCATAGTGGCCACATTTCTGGTCTTGTTTTTATATTTTGGCCATTTACATTTTCAGTCTTTTTTTTTTTGTCAGATACATTTTTAAGCTTTTTTTTAAAATTTGGCCATATACATTTTTGGGCATTTTTTTGGTGGGGGGGGGGGTCTTTTATTTATTTTGGCTGTGTGTCTTTTTTTGCCATATACATTTTTGAGCTTATATTTTTTTATTTTTGACACATACATTTTTGAGGTTTACTTTAAAAAAATTTGACCATATACATTTTTATTTTGGGGGGTGTGGCCATATATATTTTTGAGCTTATATTTTTTTATTTGGTCACATATATTTTTGGTCTTTTTTTGCTTTTTATTTTAGCCATATACATTTTTTTCTTATTTTGTAGCCGCATGCACTTTTTTAAATTATTTTGGCCACATACATTTTTTTTTATTTTGGCCACATACACTTTTTTTAATATGGTCACATATTTTTTTTTATTTCGGCCATACATATTTTTTTTTATTTTGGCCACATACATTTTTCTTATTTTGTAGCCGCATGCACTTTTTTTTTTATTATTTTGGCCACATACATTTTTTTTTAATATGGTCACATATTTTTTTTTATTTCGGCCATACATATTTGTTTTTATTTTGGCCACATACATTTTTCTTATTTTGGCCACATACATTTTTTATTATTTTGGCCACATACATTTTTTTATTTTGGCCATACACATTTGTTATTATTTTGGCCATATATATATTTTTTTTGTTTCGGCTATACACTTTTTTTTCTTATTTTGGCCACTTACATTTTCTTATTTTGGCCACTTACATTTTTTTATTTTGGCCACTTACATTTTTCTTATTTTGGCCACTTACATTTTTCTTATTTTGGCCGCATACATTTTTCTTATTTTGGCCACTTACATTTTCTTATTTTGGCCACTTACATTTTTTTATTTTGGCCACTTACATTTTTTTATTTTGGCCACTTACATTTTTCTTATTTTGGCCGCATACATTTTTCTTATTTTGGCCGCATACATTTTTCTTATTTTGGCCACATACATTTTTTCCTTTGTTTAGCATTTTTTTGACCATATACATTTTTGGATTAAAAAAAACCAAACAATTGGCCTCATACATTTGTTTGTATATTGGTCTTTTTATATATAGTTACCATACCTTTTCACACTTTTTTTTTTTTTTTTTTTTTTGGCAAAACCTCTTTTTGCCAAATTAGACACAAAAAGATTCAGAATTATAAATTAAAAAAAAAAAAAAATTAAATTGTAACAAAACATCTGATCCAACTACACAATGTGAACCCGACACAAGAAAACCTCTACAAAGTAACCAAGCCTTCTCCGCCCGTAGATGTGGAATACACACAAACAGCATAAAGCGCGGCGCGCACGTAACATTAACCCCTAAGCTACGGGCCGGCTGAGCGGCTAATGTCATTTCAGAATTTCCTTTCCGCCCGATGCCTGATAAGCCGTCCTTATTCCCTACAAGAGACAGATAACGCGTTTAATTTCACGTCAATGCCCAGAAAGACCAATTTCTACGCAAAATAGGCCCCAAATAATCAAAATCTACTTTCGTCTGAATAGAGTTTTCCTAGGAAAAAGACAGAAGGATTTGATGGAAATTTGTTAACTCTCCGGCGCCCGGGGGGCAGGACGCACAATAAAGGAAAATAATATTTTAGTCAAAATAGACTGAAGATGCTCCCAGCAAAGTTCAATTAGCATATTGAGGGCAAATATGCAGAGGAAGTTTAGATAATGAGGGCTGATTATTCAATTCAATGAATGTTAAATAGGGAGCCGGGGCCCCGGGCTCTTATCTCTCCCTCCTTCAATTTATTTTGTTTTAGTATGTGGCAGATTCTGAAGTTGCGCGGCTTTGTTTTGCATCCACTCGTCTGTCTGTAGGGGCAGTGCTGACCTTATAGCATGGTAATTGGAAAGGAGTCGCGCGTTAAGTGCTGCCATTTTGTACCGCTATAAAACCGATGAGGGTTACCCGGGGGGACTCGATAAAACTCTCCTTGGGGCGACTCAGATTACCCCCAGACTCTAATCCGCCCCCACCTTTAATATTCATTCACCAAATGTTTCCATTCTTCTTTCTTTTAATGACTTTGTAGAACTTCCGGAGATTCGCGGTGGTTGGCGCGAGTGTTATGAATGTCGTAAGCTTAGGGGGCCCCGGGAAAAAGAGTACATGGGCCCCTGTCTCATACTGGCCCCTTTACCGCAATATTACGCATGATTTAGTCTTTTGACTTCAGGTTACTTCTTTGACTCCACCAAACTCTGCAGTGTTCTGTCCGTGGTCTCCTAGCTCTGGAGACCAAGTGTGAGGTCCACCACTACCTCAGTGTCCGTAGGGTTAGAGGAGGAGGGAACCTGAGCTGGTCTTAAGGGTTCTGCCATATGAATGACTAGTGGCAAACAAGCTGTCTTGGTACTCAAAACACATAGGGGCAGTTATGTGGTGGTCCAGGTATAGCCGGGCAGTTATGTGGTGGTCCAGGTATAGCCGGGCAGTTATGTGGTGGTCCAGGTATAGCCGGGCAGCTATGTGGTGGTCCAGGTGTAGCCGGGCAGTTATGTGGTGGTCCGGGCGTTTGTGGTGGTCCAGGTGTAGCCGGGCAGTTATGTGGTGGTCCAGGTAAAGCCGGGCAGTTATGTGGTGGTCCAGCTATAGTAGCAGGGCAGTTATGTGGTGGTCCAGGTATAGCCGGGCAGTTATGTGGTGGTCCAGGTATAGCCGGGCAGCTATGTGGTGGTCCAGGTATAGCCGGGCAGCTATGTGGTGGTCCAGGTATAGCCGGGCAGTTATGTGGTGGTCCAGCTATAGTAGCAGGGCAGTTATGTGGTGGTCCAGGTATAGCCGGGCAGTTATGTGGGGGGGGGGGGGGGGGGGTGTGGTGGTCCAGGTATAGCCGGGCAGGCTTATGTGGTGGTCCAGGTATAGCCGGGCAGCTATGTGGTGGTCCAGGTATAGCCGGGCAGCTATGTGGTGGTCCAGGTATAGGTGGGGGCCGGGCCGGGCAGTTGGGGCGGGGGCAGTTATGTGGTGGTCCAGGTATAGCCGGGCAGTTATGTGGTGGTCCAGGTATAGCCAGGCAGTTATGTGGTGGTCCAGGTATAGCCGGGCAGTTATGTGGTGGTCCAGGTATAGCCGGGGGGGGTCCAGGAGCCGGGCAGCTATGTGGTGGTCCAGGTATAGCCGGGCAGTTATGTGGTGGTCCAGGTATAGCCGGGCAGTTATGTGGTGGTCCAGGTATAGCCGGGCAGTTATGTGGTGGTCCAGGTAAAGCAGGGCAGTTATGTGGTGGTCCAGGTATAGCCGGGGTGGTCCGGGGCAGTTATGTGGTGGTCCAGCTATAGCAGGGCAGTTATGTGGTGGTCCAGCTATAGCAGGGCAGTTATGTGGTGGTCCAGGTATAGCAGGGCAGTTATGTGTTGGTCCAGGTATAGGCAGGCAGTTATGTGGTGGTCCAGCTATAGCAGGGCAGTTATGTGGTGGTCCAGGTATAGGCAGGCAGTTATGTGGTGGTCCAGGTATAGCAGGGCAGTTATGTGGTGGTCCAGGTATAGGCAGGCAGTTATGTGGTGGTCCAGCTATAGCAGGGCAGTTATGTGGTGGTCCAGGTATAGGCAGGCAGTTATGTGGTGGCCCAGCTATAGCAGAGCAGTTATGTGGTGGTCCAGGTATAACCGGGCAGTTATGTGGTGGTCCAGGTATAGCCGGGCAGTTATGTGGTTGTCCAGCTATAGCCGGGCAGTTATGTGGTGGTCCAGGTATAGCCGGGCAGTTATGTGGTGGTCCAGGTATAGCCGGGCAGTTATGTGATCGTCCAGGTATAGCCGGGCAGTTATGTGGTGGTCCAGGTATAGCAGGGCAGTTATGTGGTGGTCCAGGTATAGCCGGGCAGTTATGTGGTGGTCCAGCTATAGCCGGGCAGTTATGTGGTGGTCCAGGTATAGCCGGGCAGTTATGTGGTGGTCCAGGTATAGCCGGGCAGTTATGTGGTTGTCCAGCTATAGCCGGGCAGTTATGTGGTGGTCCAGGTATAGCCGGGCAGCTATGTGGTGGTCCAGGTATAGCAGGGCAGTTATGTGGTGGTCCAGCTATAGTCGGGCAGTTATGTGATCGTCCAGGTATAGCCGGGCAGCTATGTGGTGGTCCAGGTATAACCGGGCAGTTATGTGGTGGTCCAGGTATAGCCGGGCAGTTATGTGGTGGTCCAGGTATAGCCGGGCAGTTATGTGGTGGTCCAGGTATAGCCGGGCAGTTATGTGGTGGTCCAGGTATAGCCGGGCAGTTATGTGGTGGTCCAGGTAAAGCAGGGCAGTTATGTGGTGGTCCAGGTATAGCAGTTATGTGGTGGTCCAGCTATAGCAGGGCAGTTATGTGGTGGTCCAGGTATAGCCGGGCAGTTATGTGGTGGTCCAGGTATAACCGGGCAGTTATGTGGTGGTCCAGGTATAGCCGGGCAGTTATGTGGTGGTCCAGGTATAGCCAGGCAGTTATGTGGTGGTCCAGGTATAGCCGGGCAGTTATGTGGTGGTCCAGGTATAGCAGTTATGTAGTGTCCCAGCTATAGCTGGGCAGTTATGTGGTGGTCCAGCTATAGCAGGGCAGTTATGTGGTGGTCCAGGTATAGCCGGGCAGTTATGTGGTGGTCCAGCTATAGCTGGGCAGTTATGTGGTGGTCCAGCTATAGCAGGGCAGTTATGTGGTGGTCCAGGTATAGGCAGGCAGTTATGTGGTGGTCCAGCTATAGCCGGGCAGTTATGTGGTGGTCCAGGTATAGCAGGGCACTTATGTGGTGGCCCAGCTATAGCAGGGCAGTTATGTGGTGGTCCAGGTATAGCCGGGCAGTTATGTGGTTGTCCAGCTATAGCCGGGCAGTTATGTGGTGGTCCAGCTATAGCCGGGCAGCTATGTGGTGGTCCAGGTAAAGCAGGGCAGTTATGTGGTGGTCCAGGTATAGCCGGGCAGTTATGTGGTGGTCCAGCTATAGCAGGGCAGTTATGTGGTGGTCCAGCTATAGCAGGGCAGTTATGTGGTGGTCCAGGTATAGCAGGGCAGTTATGTGGTGGTCCAGGTATAGGCAGGCAGTTATGTGGTGTTCCAGGTATAGGCAGGCAGTTATGTGGTGGTCCAGCTATAGCAGGGCAGTTATGTGGTGGTCCAGGTATAGGCAGGCAGTTATGTGGTGGTCCAGGTATAGCAGGGCAGTTATGTGGTGTTCCAGGTATAGCAGGGCACTTATGTGGTGGCCCAGCTATAGCAGGGCAGTTATGTGGTGGTCCAGGTATAGCCGGGCAGTTATGTGGTGGTCCAGGTATAGCCGGGCAGTTATGTGGTTGTCCAGCTATAGCCGGGCAGTTATGTGGTTGTCCAGCTATAGCCGGGCAGTTATGTGGTGGTCCAGGTATAGCCGGGCAGTTATGTGGTGGTCCAGGTATAGCCGGGCAGTTATGTGATCGTCCAGGTATAGCCGGGCAGTTATGTGGTGGTCCAGGTATAGCAGGGCAGTTATGTGGTGGTCCGGCTATAGCCGGGCAGTTATGTGGTGTTCCAGGTAAAGCAGGGCAGTTATGTGGTGGTCCAGCTATAGCCGGGCAGTTATGTGGTGGTCCAGGTATAGCCGGGCAGTTATGTGGTTGTCCAGCTATAGCCGGGCAGTTATGTGGTGGTCCAGGTATAGCCGGGCAGCTATGTGGTGGTCCAGGTATAGCAGGGCAGTTATGTGGTGGTCCAGCTATAGTCGGGCAGTTATGTGATCGTCCAGGTATAGCCGGGCAGCTATGTGGTGGTCCAGGTATAACCGGGCAGTTATGTGGTGGTCCAGGTATAGCCGGGCAGTTATGTGGTGGTCCAGGTATAGCCGGGCAGTTATGTGGTGGTCCAGGTATAGCCGGGCAGTTATGTGGTGGTCCAGGTATAGCCGGGCAGTTATGTGGTGGTCCAGGTAAAGCAGGGCAGTTATGTGGTGGTCCAGGTATAGCAGTTATGTGGTGGTCCAGCTATAGCAGGGCAGTTATGTGGTGGTCCAGGTATAGTCGGGCAGTTATGTGGTGGTCCAGGTATAACCGGGCAGTTATGTGGTGGTCCAGGTATAGCCGGGCAGTTATGTGGTGGTCCAGGTATAGCCAGGCAGTTATGTGGTGGTCCAGGTATAGCCGGGCAGTTATGTGGTGGTCCAGGTATAGCAGTTATGTAGTGTCCCAGCTATAGCTGGGCAGTTATGTGGTGGTCCAGCTATAGCAGGGCAGTTATGTGGTGGTCCAGGTATAGCAGTTATGTAGTGGCCCAGCTATAGCTGGGCAGTTATGTGGTGGTCCAGGTAAAGCAGGGCAGTTATGTGGTGGTCCAGCTATAGCAGGGCAGTTATGTGGTGGTCCAGGTATAGCCGGGCAGTTATGTGGTGGTCCAGCTATAGCTGGGCAGTTATGTGGTGGTCCAGCTATAGCAGGGCAGTTATGTGGTGGTCCAGGTATAGGCAGGCAGTTATGTGGTGGTCCAGCTATAGCCGGGCAGTTATGTGGTGGTCCAGGTATAGCAGGGCACTTATGTGGTGGCCCAGCTATAGCAGGGCAGTTATGTGGTGGTCCAGGTATAGCCGGGCAGTTATGTGGTTGTCCAGCTATAGCCGGGCAGTTATGTGGTGGTCCAGGTATAGCCGGGCAGTTATGTGGTGGTCCAGGTATAGCCGGGCAGTTATGTGATCGTCCAGGTATAGCCGGGCAGTTATGTGGTGGTCCAGGTATAGCAGGGCAGTTATGTGGTGGTCCAGGTATAGCCGGGCAGTTATGTGGTGGTCCAGCTATAGCCGGGCAGTTATGTGGTGGTCCAGGTATAGCCGGGCAGTTATGTGGTTGTCCAGCTATAGCCGGGCAGTTATGTGGTGGTCCAGGTATAGCCGGGCAGCTATGTGGTGGTCCAGGTATAGCAGGGCAGTTATGTGGTGGTCCAGCTATAGTTGGGCAGTTATGTGGTGGTCCAGCTATAGCCGGGCAGTTATGTGGTGGTCCAGGTATAGCAGGGCAGTTATGTGGTGGTCCAGCTATAGTCGGGCAGTTATGTGATCGTCCAGGTATAGCCGGGCAGCTATGTGGTGGTCCAGGTATAACCGGGCAGTTATGTGGTGGTCCAGGTATAGCCGGGCAGTTATGTGGTGGTCCAGGTATAGCCGGGCAGTTATGTGGTGGTCCAGGTATAGCCGGGCAGTTATGTGGTGGTCCAGGTAAAGCAGGGCAGTTATGTGGTGGTCCAGGTATAGCAGTTATGTGGTGGTCCAGCTATAGCAGGGCAGTTATGTGGTGGTCCAGGTATAGTCGGGCAGTTATGTGGTGGTCCAGGTATAGCCAGGCAGTTATGTGGTGGTCCAGCTATAGTCGGGCAGTTATGTGATCGTCCAGGTATAGCCGGGCAGCTATGTGGTGGTCCAGGTATAGCCGGGCAGTTATGTGGTGGTCCAGGTATAGCCGGGCAGTTATGTGGTGGTCCAGGTATAGCCGGGCAGCTATGTGGTGGTCCAGGTATAGCCGGGCAGTTATGTGGTGGTCCAGGTATAACCGGGCAGTTATGTGGTGGTCCAGGTATAGCCGGGCAGTTATGTGGTGGTCCAGGTATAGCCGGGCAGTTATGTGGTGGTCCAGGTATAGCCGGGCAGCTATGTGGTGGTCCAGGTATAGCCGGGCAGTTATGTGGTGGTCCAGGTATAACCGGGCAGTTATGTGGTGGTCCAGGTATAGCCGGGCAGTTATGTGGTGGTCCAGGTATAGCCGGGCAGTTATGTGGTGGTCCAGGTATAGCCGGGCAGTTATGTGGTGGTCCAGGTAAAGCAGGGCAGTTATGTGGTGGTCCAGGTATAGCAGTTATGTGGTGGTCCAGCTATAGCAGGGCAGTTATGTGGTGGTCCAGGTATAGCAGTTATGTGGTGGTCCAGCTATAGCAGGGCAGTTATGTGGTGGTCCAGGTATAGTCGGGCAGTTATGTGGTGGTCCAGGTATAACCGGGCAGTTATGTGGTGGTCCAGGTATAGCCGGGCAGTTATGTGGAGGTCCAGGTATAGCCGGGCAGTTATGTGGTGGTCCAGGTATAGCAGTTATGTGGTGGTCCAGCTATAGCTGGGCAGTTATGTGGTGGTCCAGCTATAGCAGGGCAGTTATGTGGTGGTCCAGGTATAGCCAGACAGTTATGTGGTGGTCCAGGTATAGCCGGGCAGTTATGTGGTGGTCCAGGTATAGCCGGGCAGTTATGTGGTGGTCCAGGTATAGCCGGGCAGTTATGTGGTGGTCCAGCTATAGCAGGGCAGTTATGTGGTGGTCCAGGTATTGCCAGACACTTATGTGGTGGTCCAGGTATAGCCGGGCAGTTATGTGGTGGTCCAGGTATAACCGGGCAGTTATGTGGTGGTCCAGGTATAGCTGGGCAGTTATGTGGTGGTCCAGGTATTGCCAGACACTTATGTGGTGGTCCAGGTATAGCCGGGCAGCATCAGTAAGTGTTTTTTCATAGTGATTCCCCAAATGAGCAGTAAACACAATGCTGTGTGAACATGCCCCTAGCCTCAGATGTATTGTTCTATATCTTTTCTGTTTGTTTGTTAAAAAAAATGGGACAAATCTTTACGTAGCTGCTGAATGAGCTAAATCTAGTGGCCCAGGTGGACTTGGCAACAGAGCTGACAATCTAGATGATGTCTCCATGGACTTTATGTTCTGAGTATTAGGACCAGTCTCATCTCCTGCTCGGGGCGGCTACCCGCGGTGTACAATATACTCCACTCTACTTCACTTTGGCCCCGCTCAGCGTCGCGGCAGTCTCGCTGCCCCTGACAAGCGGCCGTATTTGCTCTGCCCTTCTCTCTCATGAATAAGAATTGTGTCTCTCTAATCCGCAGTTCACTCTCTCTCCCGAGGAGACGGTTTAACTTTCACCCCTGCAAATGTTTCATTTGCCGTATTGTATATTTTAAAGAGTAGCAATCTGAGCCGTGTTTGTGGAAGGGATAATGTCGTCTGCCTGGCAAATACCAGACTGATAGAGCAGCACTCCATATAGGGTTAACCCCATCATCTCCTCTGCACGTCTATCTGGAGCGGAAGACTGGAAACGGAAAATTATTCCACACCCTAGAGAAAATGTGAAAAAATGGAAATATTCTTTAAAAAGCAGTATTATAGTAGTTATATTCTTGTACATAGGAGGTAGTATTATAGTAGTTATATTCTTGTACATAGGGGCTGTATTATAGTAGTTATATTCTTGTACATAGGAGTAGTATTATAGTAATTATATTCTTGCACATAGGAGCAGTATTATAGTAGTTATATTCTTGTACATAGGGGTAGTATTATAGTAGTTATATTCTGGTACATAGGGGCAGTATTATAGTAGTTATATTCTTGTACATAGGAGCAGTATTATAGTAGTTATATTCTTGTACATAGGGGCAGTATTATAGTAGTTATATTCTTGTACATAGGAGTAGTATTATAGTAATTATATTCTTGCACATAGGAGCAGTATTATAGTAGTTATATTCTTGTACATAGGGGTAGTATTATAGTAGTTATATTCTTGTACATATGATCAGTATTATAGTAGTTATATTCTTGTACATAGGGGGCAGTATTATAGTAGTTATATTCTTGTACATAGGAGCAGTATTATAGTAGTTATATTCTTGTACATAGGAGCAGTATTATAGTAGTTATATTCTTGTACATAGGAGCAGTATTATAGTAGTTATATTCTTGTACATAGGAGTAGTATTATAGTAGTTATATTCTTGTACATAGGAGCAGTATTATAGTAGTTATATTCTTGTACATAGGAGTAGTATTATAGTAGTTATATTCTTGTACATAGGGGCAGTATTATAGTAGTTATATTCTTGTACATAGGAGCAGTATTATAGTAGTTATATTCTTGTACATAGGGGCAGTATTATAGTAATTATATTCTTGTACATATCAGCAGTATTATAGTAGTTATATTCTTGTACATAGGAGCAGTATTATAGTAGTTATATTCTTGTACATAGGAGCAGTATTATAGTAGTTATATTCTTGTACATAGGAGTAGTATTATAGTAGTTATATTCTTGTACATAGGGGCAGTATTATAGTAGTTATATTCTTGTACATAGGAGCAGTATTATAGTAGTTATATTCTTGTACATAGGGGCAGTATTATAGTAGTTATATTCTTGTACATAGGAGCAGTATTATAGTAGTTATATTCTTGTACATAGGAGTAGTATTATAGTAGTTATATTCTTGTACACAGGAGCAGTATTATAGTAGTTATATTCTTGTACATAGGAGCAGTATTATAGTAGTTATATTCTTGTACACAGGAGCAGTATTATAGTAGTTATATTCTTGTACATAGGAGTAGTATTATAGTAATTATATTCTTGCACATAGGAGCAGTATTATAGTAGTTATATTCTTGTACATAGGGGTAGTATTATAGTAGTTATATTCTGGTACATAGGGGCAGTATTATAGTAGTTATATTCTTGTACATAGGAGCAGTATTATAGTAGTTATATTCTTGTACATAGGAGCAGTATTATAGTAGTTATATTCTTGTACATAGGAGCAGTATTATAGTAGTTATATTCTTGTACATAGGGGGTAGTATTATAGTAGTTATATTCTTGTACATAGGAGTAGTATTATAGTAGTTATATTCTAGTTCATAGGAGCAGTATTATAGTAGTTATATTCTTGTACATAGGAGCAGTATTATAGTAGTTATATTCTTGTACATAGGATCAGTATTATAGTAGTTATATTCTTGTACATAGGAGCAGTATTATAGTAGTTATATTCTTGTACATAGGAGGTAGTATTATAGTAGTTATATTCTTGTACATAGGAGCAGTATTATAGTAAGTATATTCTTGTACATAGGAGCAGTATTATAGTAGTTATAGTCTTGTACATATGGGCAGTATTATAGTAGTTCTATTCTTGTACATAGGGGGCAGTATTATAGTAGTTATATTCTTGTACATAGGAGCAGTATTATAGTAGTTATATTCTTGTACATAGGAGCAGTATTATAGTAGTTATATTCTTGTACATAGGAGCAGTATTATAGTAGTTATATTCTTGTACATAGTAGTAGTGTTATAGTAGTTATATTCTTGTACATAGGAGCAGTATTATAGTAGGTATATTCTTGTACATAGGAGCAGTATTATAGTAGTTATATTCTTGTACATAGGAGCAGTATTATAGTAGTTATATTCTTGTACATAGGAGCAGTATTATATTAGTTATATTCTTGTAGGGGTGGTTTTTTTTAAGGGGCAGTTTTATTATTTATTTTTTTATAGGGAGCGGTTATATTATTTTTTTTTTTTACATAGGAAGTATTATAGTATTTTTTTCTTGTCATAGGAGCAGTATTATAGTGTTATATTCTTGTCATAGGAGTGTTTATAGTGTTATATTCCATAGGAGTAGTATTATAGTAGTTATATTCTTGTACATAGGAGTAGTATTATAGTAGTTATATTCTTGTACATAGGCGGCAGTATTATAGTAGTTATATTCTTGTACATAGGAGCAGTATTATAGTAGTTATATTCTTGTACATAGGAGTAGTATTATAGTAGTTATATTCTTGTACATAGGAGCAGTATTATAGTAGTTATATTCTTGTACATAGGAGGTAGTATTATAGTAGTTATATTCTTGTACATAGGGGGCAGTATTATAGTAGTTATATTCTTGTACATAGGAGCAGTATTATAGTAGTTATATTCTTGTACATAGGGGGCAGTATTATAGTAGTTATATTCTTGTACATAGGAGTAGTATTATAGTAGTTATATTCTTGTACATAGGAGCAGTTTTATAGTAGTTATATTCTTGTACATAGGAGTAGTATTATAGTAGTTATATTCTTGTACATAGGAGGCAGTATTATAGTAGTTATATTCTTGTACATAGGGCCAGTATTATAGTAGTTATATTCTTGTACATAGGGACAGTATTATAGTAGTTATATTCTTGTACATAGGAGTAGTATTATAGTAGTTATATTCTAGTTCATAGGAGCAGTATTATAGTAAGTATATTCTTGTACATAGGAGCAGTATTATAGTAGTTATATTCTTGTACATAGGAGTAGTATTATAGTAGTTATATTCTTGTACATAGGAGCAGTATTATAGTAGTTATATTCTTGTACATAGGAGCAGTATTATAGTAGTTATATTCTTGTACATAGGGGGTAGTATTATAGTAGTTATATTCTTGTACATAGGAGTAGTATTATAGTAGTTATATTCTAGTTCATAGGAGCAGTATTATAGTAGTTATATTCTTGTACATAGGAGCAGTATTATAGTAGTTATATTCTTGTACATAGGATCAGTATTATAGTAGTTATATTCTTGTACATAGGAGCAGTATTATAGTAGTTATATTCTTGTACATAGGAGGTAGTATTATAGTAGTTATATTCTTGTACATAGGAGCAGTATTATAGTAAGTATATTCTTGTACATAGGAGCAGTATTATAGTAGTTATAGTCTTGTACATATGGGCAGTATTATAGTAGTTCTATTCTTGTACATAGGGGGCAGTATTATAGTAGTTATATTCTTGTACATAGGAGCAGTATTATAGTAGTTATATTATTGTACATAGGAGCAGTATTATAGTAGTTATATTCTTTTACATAGGAGCAGTATTATAGTAGTTATATTCTTGTACATAGTAGTAGTGTTATAGTAGTTATATTCTTGTACATAGGAGCAGTATTATAGTAGGTATATTCTTGTACATAGGAGCAGTATTATAGTAGTTATATTCTTGTACATAGGAGCAGTATTATAGTAGTTATATTCTTGTACATAGGAGCAGTATTATATTAGTTATATTCTTGTGGTTTAAAAAAGGGGCAGTATTATAGTAGTTATATTCTTGTACATAGGAGCAGTATTATAGTAGTTATATTCTTGTACATAGGAGCAGTATTATAGTAGTTATATTCTTGTACATAGGAGCAGTATTATAGTAGTTATATTCTTGTACATAGGAGTAGTATTATAGTAGTTATATTCTTGTACATAGGAGTAGTATTATAGTAGTTATATTCTTGTACATAGGAGTAGTATTATAGTAGTTATATTCTTGTACATAGGCGGCAGTATTATAGTAGTTATATTCTTGTACATAGGAGCAGTATTATAGTAGTTATATTCTTGTACATAGGAGCAGTATTATAGTAGTTATATTATTGTACATAGGAGCAGTATTATAGTAGTTATATTCTTGTACATAGGAGCAGTATTATAGTAGTTATATTCTTGTACATAGTAGTAGTATTATAGTAGTTATATTCTTGTACATAGGAGCAGTATTATAGTAGGTATATTCTTGTACATAGGAGCAGTATTATAGTAGTTATATTCTTGTCCATAGGAGCAGTATTATAGTAGTTATATTCTTGTACATAGGAGCAGTATTATAGTAGTTATATTCTTGTACATAGGAGGTAGTATTATAGTAGTTATATTCTTGTACATAGGAGCAGTATTATAGTAGTTATATTCTTGTACATAGGGGCAGTATTATAGTAGTTATATTCTTGTACATAGGAGCAGTATTATAGTAGTTATATTCTTGTACATAGGAGTAGTATTATAGTAGTTATATTCTTGTACATAGGAGCAGTATTATAGTAGTTATATTCTTGTACATAGGAGCAGTATTATAGTAGTTATATTCTTGTACACAGGAGCAGTATTATAGTAGTTATATTCTTGTACATAGGAGTAGTATTATAGTAATTATATTCTTGCACATAGGAGCAGTATTATAGTAGTTATATTCTTGTACATAGGGGTAGTATTATAGTAGTTATATTCTGGTACATAGGGGCAGTATTATAGTAGTTATATTCTTGTACATAGGAGCAGTATTATAGTAGTTATATTCTTGTACATAGGAGCAGTATTATAGTAGTTATATTCTTGTACATAGGAGCAGTATTATAGTAGTTATATTCTTGTACATAGGGGGTAGTATTATAGTAGTTATATTCTTGTACATAGGAGTAGTATTATAGTAGTTATATGCTTGTTCATAGGAGCAGTATTATAGTAGTTATATTCTTGTACATAGGAGCAGTATTATAGTAGTTATATTCTTGTACATAGGAGCAGTATTATAGTAGTTATATTCTTGTACATAGGAGCAGTATTATAGTAGTTATATTCTTGTACATAGGAGGTAGTATTATAGTAGTTATATTCTTGTACATAGGAGCAGTATTATAGTAAGTATATTCTTGTACATAGGAGCAGTATTATAGTAGTTATAGTCTTGTACATAGGAGGCAGTATTATAGTAGTTATATTCTTGTACATAGGGGGCAGTATTATAGTAGTTATATTCTTGTACATAGGAGCAGTATTATAGTAGTTATATTCTTGTACATAGGAGCAGTATTATAGTAGTTATATTCTTGTACATAGGAGCAGTATTATAGTAGTTATATTCTTGTACATAGTAGTAGTGTTATAGTAGTTATATTCTTGTACATAGGAGCAGTATTATAGTAGGTATATTCTTGTACATAGGAGCAGTATTATAGTAGTTATATTCTTGTACATAGGAGCAGTATTATAGTAGTTATATTCTTGTACATAGGAGCAGTATTATATTAGTTATATTCTTGTACATAGGAGGTAGTATTATAGTAGTTATATTCTTGTACATAGGAGCAGTATTATAGTAGTTATATTCTTGTACATAGGGAGCAGTATTATAGTAGTTATATTCTTGTACATAGGAGCAGTATTATAGTAGTTATATTCTTGTACATAGGAGCAGTATTATAGTAGTTATATTCTTGTACATAGGAGTAGTATTATAGTAGTTATATTCTTGTACATAGGAGTAGTATTATAGTAGTTATATTCTTGTACATAGGAGCAGTATTATAGTAGTTATATTCTTGTACATAGGAGCAGTATTATAGTAGTTATATTCTTGTACATAGGAGTAGTATTATAGTAGTTATATTCTTGTACATAGGAGCAGTATTATAGTAGTTATATTCTTGTACATAGGAGGTAGTATTATAGTAGTTATATTCTTGTACATAGGGGGCAGTATTATAGTAGTTATATTCTTGTACATAGGAGCAGTATTATAGTAGTTATATTCTTGTACATAGGGGGCAGTATTATAGTAGTTATATTCTTGTACATAGGAGTAGTATTATAGTAGTTATATTCTTGTACATAGGAGCAGTATTATAGTAGTTATATTCTTGTACATAGGAGTAGTATTATAGTAGTTATATTCTTGTACATAGGAGGCAGTATTATAGTAGTTATATTCTTGTACATAGGGCCAGTATTATAGTAGTTATATTCTTGTACATAGGGGCAGTATTATAGTAGTTATATTCTTGTACATAGGAGTAGTATTATAGTAGTTATATTCTAGTTCATAGGAGCAGTATTATAGTAAGTATATTCTTGTACATAGGAGCAGTATTATAGTAGTTATATTCTTGTACATAGGAGTAGTATTATAGTAGTTATATTCTTGTACATAGGAGCAGTATTATAGTAGTTATATTCTTGTACATAGGAGCAGTATTATAGTAGTTATATTCTTGTACATAGGGGGTAGTATTATAGTAGTTATATTCTTGTACATAGGAGTAGTATTATAGTAGTTATATTCTAGTTCATAGGAGCAGTATTATAGTAGTTATATTCTTGTACATAGGAGCAGTATTATAGTAGTTATATTCTTGTACATAGGATCAGTATTATAGTAGTTATATTCTTGTACATAGGAGCAGTATTATAGTAGTTATATTCTTGTACATAGGAGGTAGTATTATAGTAGTTATATTCTTGTACATAGGAGCAGTATTATAGTAAGTATATTCTTGTACATAGGAGCAGTATTATAGTAGTTATAGTCTTGTACATATGGGCAGTATTATAGTAGTTCTATTCTTGTACATAGGGGGCAGTATTATAGTAGTTATATTCTTGTACATAGGAGCAGTATTATAGTAGTTATATTATTGTACATAGGAGTAGTATTATAGTAGTTATATTCTTGTACACAGGAGCAGTATTATAGTAGTTATATTCTTGTACATAGGAGCAGTATTATAGTAGTTATATTCTTGTACACAGGAGCAGTATTATAGTAGTTATATTCTTGTACATAGGAGTAGTATTATAGTAGTTATATTCTTGCACATAGGAGCAGTATTATAGTAGTTATATTCTTGTACATAGGGGTAGTATTATAGTAGTTATATTCTGGTACATAGGGGCAGTATTATAGTAGTTATATTCTTGTACATAGGAGCAGTATTATAGTAGTTATATTCTTGTACATAGGAGCAGTATTATAGTAGTTATATTCTTGTACATAGGAGCAGTATTATAGTAGTTATATTCTTGTACATAGGGGGTAGTATTATAGTAGTTATATTCTTGTACATAGGAGTAGTATTATAGTAGTTATATTCTAGTTCATAGGAGCAGTATTATAGTAGTTATATTCTTGTACATAGGAGCAGTATTATAGTAGTTATATTCTTGTACATAGGATCAGTATTATAGTAGTTATATTCTTGTACATAGGAGCAGTATTATAGTAGTTATATTCTTGTACATAGGAGGTAGTATTATAGTAGTTATATTCTTGTACATAGGAGCAGTATTATAGTAATTATATTCTTGTACATAGGAGCAGTATTATAGTAGTTATAGTCTTGTACATATGGGCAGTATTATAGTAGTTCTATTCTTGTACATAGGGGGCAGTATTATAGTAGTTATATTCTTGTACATAGGAGCAGTATTATAGTAGTTATATTCTTGTACATAGGAGCAGTATTATAGTAGTTATATTCTTGTACATAGGAGCAGTATTATAGTAGTTATATTCTTGTACATAGTAGTAGTGTTATAGTAGTTATATTCTTGTACATAGGAGCAGTATTATAGTAGGTATATTCTTGTACATAGGAGCAGTATTATAGTAGTTATATTCTTGTACATAGGAGCAGTATTATAGTAGTTATATTCTTGTACATAGGAGCAGTATTATATTAGTTATATTCTTGTACATAGGAGGTAGTATTATAGTAGTTATATTCTTGTACATAGGAGCAGTATTATAGTAGTTATATTCTTGTACATAGGGAGCAGTATTATAGTAGTTATATTCTTGTACATAGGAGCAGTATTATAGTAGTTATATTCTTGTACATAGGAGCAGTATTATAGTAGTTATATTCTTGTACATAGGAGTAGTATTATAGTAGTTATATTCTTGTACATAGGAGTAGTATTATAGTAGTTATATTCTTGTACATAGGAGTAGTATTATAGTAGTTATATTCTTGTACATAGGCGGCAGTATTATAGTAGTTATATTCTTGTACATAGGAGCAGTATTATAGTAGTTATATTCTTGTACATAGGAGTAGTATTATAGAAGTTATATTCTTGTACATAGGAGCAGTATTATAGTAGTTATATTCTTGTACATAGGAGGTAGTATTATAGTAGTTATATTCTTGTACATAGGGGGCAGTATTATAGTAGTTATATTCTTGTACATAGGAGCAGTATTATAGTAGTTATATTCTTGTACATAGGGGGCAGTATTATAGTAGTTATATTCTTGTACATAGGAGTAGTATTATAGTAGTTATATTCTTGTACATAGGAGCAGTATTATAGTAGTTATATTCTTGTACATAGGAGTAGTATTATAGTAGTTATATTCTTGTACATAGGAGGCAGTATTATAGTAGTTATATTCTTGTACATAGGGCCAGTATTATAGTAGTTATATTCTTGTACATAGGGACAGTATTATAGTAGTTATATTCTTGTACATAGGAGTAGTATTATAGTAGTTATATTCTTGTACATAGGAGCAGTATTATAGTAGTTATATTCTTGTACATAGGAGCAGTATTATAGTAGTTATATTCTTGTACATAGGAGTAGTATTATAGTAGTTATATTCTTGTACATAGGAGCAGTATTATAGTAGTTATATTCTTGTACATAGGAGCAGTATTATAGTAGTTATATTCTTGTACATAGGAGCAGTATTATAGTAGTTATATTCTTGTACATAGGAGTAGTATTATAGTAGTTATATTCTTGTACATAGGAGCAGTATTATAGTAGTTATATTCTTGTACATAGGAGCAGTATTATAGTAGTTATATTCTTGTACATAGGAGCAGTATTATAGTAGTTATATTCTTGTACATAGGAGCAGTATTATAGTAGTTATATTCTTGTACATAGGAGGTAGTATTATAGTAGTTATATTCTTGTACATAGGAGCAGTATTATAGTAGTTATATTCTTGTACATAGGAGCAGTATTATAGTAGTTATATTCTTGTACATAGGAGGGCAGTATTATAGTAGTTATATTCTTGTACATAGGAGGCAGTATTATAGTAGTTATATTCTTGTACATAGGAGCAGTATTATAGTAGTTATATTCTTGTACATAGGAGCAGTATTATAGTAGTTATATTCTTGTACATAGGAGCAGTATTATAGTAGTTATATTCTTGTACATAGGAGTAGTATTATAGTAGTTATATTCTTGTACATAGGAGCAGTATTATAGTAGTTATATTCTTGTACATAGGAGCAGTATTATAGTAGTTATATTCTTGTACATAGGAGCAGTATTATAGTAGTTATATTCTTGTACATAGGAGCAGTATTATAGTAGTTATATTCTTGTACATAGGAGGTAGTATTATAGTAGTTATATTCTTGTACATAGGAGCAGTATTATAGTAGTTATATTCTTGTACATAGGAGCAGTATTATAGTAGTTATATTCTTGTACATAGGAGCAGTATTATAGTAGTTATATTCTTGTACATAGGAGCAGTATTATAGTAGTTATATTCTTGTACATAGGAGTAGTATTATAGTAGTTATATTCTTGTACATAGGAGTAGTATTATAGTAGTTATATTCTTGTACATAGGAGTAGTATTATAGTAGTTATATTCTTGTACATAGGAGGCAGTATTATAGTAGTTATATTCTTGTACATAGGAGCAGTATTATAGTAGTTATATTCTTGTACATAGGAGCAGTATTATAGTAGTTATATTCTTGTACATAGGAGCAGTATTATAGTAGTTATATTCTTGTACATAGGAGGTAGTATTATAGTAGTTATATTCTTGTACATAGGAGGCAGTATTATAGTAGTTATATTCTTGTACATAGGAGCAGTATTATAGTAGTTATATTCTTGTACATAGGAGGCAGTATTATAGTAGTTATATTCTTGTACATAGGAGTAGTATTATAGTAGTTATATTCTTGTACATAGGAGCAGTATTATAGTAGTTATATTCTTGTACATAGGAGTAGTATTATAGTAGTTATATTCTTGTACATAGGAGGCAGTATTATAGTAGTTATATTCTTGTACATAGGAGCAGTATTATAGTAGTTATATTCTTGTACATAGGAGGCAGTATTATAGTAGTTATATTCTTGTACATAGGAGTAGTATTATAGTAGTTATATTCTTGTACATAGGAGCAGTATTATAGTAGTTATATTCTTGTACATAGGAGCAGTATTATAGTAGTTATATTCTTGTACATAGGAGCAGTATTATAGTAGTTATATTCTTGTACATAGGAGCAGTATTATAGTAGTTATATTCTTGTACATAGGAGCAGTATTATAGTAGTTATATTCTTGTACATAGGAGGTAGTATTATAGTAGTTATATTCTTGTACATAGGAGTAGTATTATAGTAGTTATATTCTTGTACATAGGAGCAGTATTATAGTAGTTATATTCTTGTACATAGGAGCAGTATTATAGTAGTTATATTCTTGTACATAGGAGCAGTATTATAGTAGTTATATTCTTGTACATAGGAGCAGTATTATAGTAGTTATATTCTTGTACATAGGAGGTAGTATTATAGTAGTTATATTCTTGTACATAGGAGCAGTATTATAGTAGTTATATTCTTGTACATAGGAGCAGTATTATAGTAGTTATATTCTTGTACATAGGAGCAGTATTATAGTAGTTATATTCTTGTACATAGGAGCAGTATTATAGTAGTTATATTCTTGTACATAGGAGCAGTATTATAGTAGTTATATTCTTGTACATAGGAGTAGTATTATAGTAGTTATATTCTTGTACATAGGAGCAGTATTATAGTAGTTATATTCTTGTACATAGGAGCAGTATTATAGTAGTTATATTCTTGTACATAGGAGCAGTATTATAGTAGTTATATTCTTGTACATAGGAGTAGTATTATAGTAGTTATATTCTTGTACATAGGAGCAGTATTATAGTAGTTATATTCTTGTACATAGGAGTAGTATTATAGTAGTTATATTCTTGTACATAGGAGCAGTATTATAGTAGTTATATTCTTGTACATAGGAGCAGTATTATAGTAGTTATATTCTTGTACATAGGAGCAGTATTATAGTAGTTATATTCTTGTACATAGGAGCAGTATTATAGTAGTTATATTCTTGTACATAGGAGGTAGTATTATAGTAGTTATATTCTTGTACATAGGAGTAGTATTATAGTAGTTATATTCTTGTACATAGGAGCAGTATTATAGTAGTTATATTCTTGTACATAGGAGCAGTATTATAGTAGTTATATTCTTGTACATAGGAGCAGTATTATAGTAGTTATATTCTTGTACATAGGAGCAGTATTATAGTAGTTATATTCTTGTACATAGGAGCAGTATTATAGTAGTTATATTCTTGTACATAGGAGCAGTATTATAGTAGTTATATTCTTGTACATAGGAGCAGTATTATAGTAGTTATATTCTTGTACATAGGAGCAGTATTATAGTAGTTATATTCTTGTACATAGGAGCAGTATTATAGTAGTTATATTCTTGTACATAGGAGCAGTATTATAGTAGTTATATTCTTGTACATAGGAGCAGTATTATAGTAGTTATATTCTTGTACATAGGAGCAGTATTATAGTAGTTATATTCTTGTACATAGGAGTAGTATTATTATAGTAGTTATATTCTTGTACATAGGAGCAGTATTATAGTAGTTATATTCTTGTACATAGGAGCAGTATTATAGTAGTTATATTCTTGTACATAGGAGCAGTATTATAGTAGTTATATTCTTGTACATAGGAGCAGTATTATAGTAGTTATATTCTTGTACATAGGAGGTAGTATTATAGTAGTTATATTCTTGTACATAGGAGCAGTATTATAGTAGTTATATTCTTGTACATAGGAGCAGTATTATAGTAGTTATATTCTTGTACATAGGAGCAGTATTATAGTAGTTATATTCTTGTACATAGGAGCAGTATTATAGTAGTTATATTCTTGTACATAGGAGCAGTATTATAGTAGTTATATTCTTGTACATAGGAGCAGTATTATAGTAGTTATATTCTTGTACATAGGAGCAGTATTATAGTAGTTATATTCTTGTACATAGGAGCAGTATTATAGTAGTTATATTCTTGTACATAGGAGCAGTATTATAGTAGTTATATTCTTGTACATAGGAGTAGTATTATAGTAGTTATATTCTTGTACATAGGAGCAGTATTATAGTAGTTATATTCTTGTACATAGGAGGTAGTATTATAGTAGTTATATTCTTGTACATAGGAGCAGTATTATAGTAGTTATATTCTTGTACATAGGAGCAGTATTATAGTAGTTATATTCTTGTACATAGGAGCAGTATTATAGTAGTTATATTCTTGTACATAGGAGTAGTATTATAGTAGTTATATTCTTGTACATAGGAGCAGTATTATAGTAGTTATATTCTTGTACATAGGAGCAGTATTATAGTAGTTATATTCTTGTACATAGGAGGCAGTATTATAGTAGTTATATTCTTGTACATAGGAGCAGTATTATAGTAGTTATATTCTTGTACATAGGAGCAGTATTATAGTAGTTATATTCTTGTACATAGGAGTAGTATTATAGTAGTTATATTCTTGTACATAGGAGCAGTATTATAGTAGTTATATTCTTGTACATAGGAGCAGTATTATAGTAGTTATATTCTTGTACATAGGAGCAGTATTATAGTAGTTATATTCTTGTACATAGGAGCAGTATTATAGTAGTTATATTCTTGTACATAGGAGCAGTATTATAGTAGTTATATTCTTGTACATAGGAGTAGTATTATAGTAGTTATATTCTTGTACATAGGAGCAGTATTATAGTAGTTATATTCTTGTACATAGGAGCAGTATTATAGTAGTTATATTCTTGTACATAGGAGCAGTATTATAGTAGTTATATTCTTGTACATAGGAGCAGTATTATAGTAGTTATATTCTTGTACATAGGAGGTAGTATTATAGTAGTTATATTCTTGTACATAGGAGCAGTATTATAGTAGTTATATTCTTGTACATAGGAGCAGTATTATAGTAGTTATATTCTTGTACATAGGAGCAGTATTATAGTAGTTATATTCTTGTACATAGGAGCAGTATTATAGTAGTTATATTCTTGTACATAGGAGTAGTATTATAGTAGTTATATTCTTGTACATAGGAGTAGTATTATAGTAGTTATATTCTTGTACATAGGAGGCAGTATTATAGTAGTTATATTCTTGTACATAGGAGCAGTATTATAGTAGTTATATTCTTGTACATAGGAGTAGTATTATAGTAGTTATATTCTTGTACATAGGAGCAGTATTATAGTAGTTATATTCTTGTACATAGGAGGTAGTATTATAGTAGTTATATTCTTGTACATAGGAGCAGTATTATAGTAGTTATATTCTTGTACATAGGAGCAGTATTATAGTAGTTATATTCTTGTACATAGGAGCAGTATTATAGTAGTTATATTCTTGTACATAGGAGTAGTATTATAGTAGTTATATTCTTGTACATAGGAGCAGTATTATAGTAGTTATATTCTTGTACATAGGAGTAGTATTATAGTAGTTATATTCTTGTACATAGGAGGCAGTATTATAGTAGTTATATTCTTGTACATAGGAGCAGTATTATAGTAGTTATATTCTTGTACATAGGAGCAGTATTATAGTAGTTATATTCTTGTACATAGGAGTAGTATTATAGTAGTTATATTCTTGTACATAGGAGCAGTATTATAGTAGTTATATTCTTGTACATAGGAGCAGTATTATAGTAGTTATATTCTTGTACATAGGAGTAGTATTATAGTAGTTATATTCTTGTACATAGGAGCAGTATTATAGTAGTTATATTCTTGTACATAGGAGCAGTATTATAGTAGTTATATTCTTGTACATAGGAGGTAGTATTATAGTAGTTATATTCTTGTACATAGGAGTAGTATTATAGTAGTTATATTCTTGTACATAGGAGCAGTATTATAGTAGTTATATTCTTGTACATAGGAGCAGTATTATAGTAGTTATATTCTTGTACATAGGAGCAGTATTATAGTAGTTATATTCTTGTACATAGGAGCAGTATTATAGTAGTTATATTCTTGTACATAGGAGGTAGTATTATAGTAGTTATATTCTTGTACATAGGAGCAGTATTATAGTAGTTATATTCTTGTACATAGGAGCAGTATTATAGTAGTTATATTCTTGTACATAGGAGGCAGTATTATAGTAGTTATATTCTTGTACATAGGAGCAGTATTATAGTAGTTATATTCTTGTACATAGGAGCAGTATTATAGTAGTTATATTCTTGTACATAGGAGTAGTATTATAGTAGTTATATTCTTGTACATAGGAGCAGTATTATAGTAGTTATATTCTTGTACATAGGAGCAGTATTATAGTAGTTATATTCTTGTACATAGGAGCAGTATTATAGTAGTTATATTCTTGTACATAGGAGTAGTATTATAGTAGTTATATTCTTGTACATAGGAGCAGTATTATAGTAGTTATATTCTTGTACATAGGAGTAGTATTATAGTAGTTATATTCTTGTACATAGGAGCAGTATTATAGTAGTTATATTCTTGTACATAGGAGCAGTATTATAGTAGTTATATTCTTGTACATAGGAGCAGTATTATAGTAGTTATATTCTTGTACATAGGAGCAGTATTATAGTAGTTATATTCTTGTACATAGGAGGTAGTATTATAGTAGTTATATTCTTGTACATAGGAGTAGTATTATAGTAGTTATATTCTTGTACATAGGAGCAGTATTATAGTAGTTATATTCTTGTACATAGGAGCAGTATTATAGTAGTTATATTCTTGTACATAGGAGCAGTATTATAGTAGTTATATTCTTGTACATAGGAGCAGTATTATAGTAGTTATATTCTTGTACATAGGAGGTAGTATTATAGTAGTTATATTCTTGTACATAGGAGCAGTATTATAGTAGTTATATTCTTGTACATAGGAGCAGTATTATAGTAGTTATATTCTTGTACATAGGAGCAGTATTATAGTAGTTATATTCTTGTACATAGGAGGCAGTATTATAGTAGTTATATTCTTGTACATAGGAGCAGTATTATAGTAGTTATATTCTTGTACATAGGAGCAGTATTATAGTAGTTATATTCTTGTACATAGGAGCAGTATTATAGTAGTTATATTCTTGTACATAGGAGTAGTATTATAGTAGTTATATTCTTGTACATAGGAGCAGTATTATAGTAGTTATATTCTTGTACATAGGAGCAGTATTATAGTAGTTATATTCTTGTACATAGGAGCAGTATTATAGTAGTTATATTCTTGTACATAGGAGCAGTATTATAGTAGTTATATTCTTGTACATAGGAGCAGTATTATAGTAGTTATATTCTTGTACATAGGAGCAGTATTATAGTAGTTATATTCTTGTACATAGGAGCAGTATTATAGTAGTTATATTCTTGTACATAGGAGCAGTATTATAGTAGTTATATTCTTGTACATAGGAGCAGTATTATAGTAGTTATATTCTTGTACATAGGAGTAGTATTATAGTAGTTATATTCTTGTACATAGGAGTAGTATTATAGTAGTTATATTCTTGTACATAGGAGCAGTATTATAGTAGTTATATTCTTGTACATAGGAGCAGTATTATAGTAGTTATATTCTTGTACATAGGAGCAGTATTATAGTAGTTATATTCTTGTACATAGGAGTAGTATTATAGTAGTTATATTCTTGTACATAGGAGCAGTATTATAGTAGTTATATTCTTGTACATAGGAGCAGTATTATAGTAGTTATATTCTTGTACATAGGAGCAGTATTATAGTAGTTATATTCTTGTACATAGGAGCAGTATTATAGTAGTTATATTCTTGTACATAGGAGCAGTATTATAGTAGTTATATTCTTGTACATAGGAGCAGTATTATAGTAGTTATATTCTTGTACATAGGAGCAGTATTATAGTAGTTATATTCTTGTACATAGGAGTAGTATTATAGTAGTTATATTCTTGTACATAGGAGGCAGTATTATAGTAGTTATATTCTTGTACATAGGAGCAGTATTATAGTAGTTATATTCTTGTACATAGGAGCAGTATTATAGTAGTTATATTCTTGTACATAGGAGTAGTATTATAGTAGTTATATTCTTGTACATAGGAGCAGTATTATAGTAGTTATATTCTTGTACATAGGAGCAGTATTATAGTAGTTATATTCTTGTACATAGGAGTAGTATTATAGTAGTTATATTCTTGTACATAGGAGCAGTATTATAGTAGTTATATTCTTGTACATAGGAGCAGTATTATAGTAGTTATATTCTTGTACATAGGAGGTAGTATTATAGTAGTTATATTCTTGTACATAGGAGTAGTATTATAGTAGTTATATTCTTGTACATAGGAGCAGTATTATAGTAGTTATATTCTTGTACATAGGAGCAGTATTATAGTAGTTATATTCTTGTACATAGGAGCAGTATTATAGTAGTTATATTCTTGTACATAGGAGCAGTATTATAGTAGTTATATTCTTGTACATAGGAGGTAGTATTATAGTAGTTATATTCTTGTACATAGGAGCAGTATTATAGTAGTTATATTCTTGTACATAGGAGCAGTATTATAGTAGTTATATTCTTGTACATAGGGGTAGTATTATAGTAGTTATATTCTTGTACATAGGAGGCAGTATTATAGTAGTTATATTCTTGTACATAGGAGCAGTATTATAGTAGTTATATTCTTGTACATAGGAGCAGTATTATAGTAGTTATATTCTTGTACATAGGAGCAGTATTATAGTAGTTATATTCTTGTACATAGGAGTAGTATTATAGTAGTTATATTCTTGTACATAGGAGCAGTATTATAGTAGTTATATTCTTGTACATAGGAGCAGTATTATAGTAGTTATATTCTTGTACATAGGAGCAGTATTATAGTAGTTATATTCTTGTACATAGGAGCAGTATTATAGTAGTTATATTCTTGTACATAGGAGGTAGTATTATAGTAGTTATATTCTTGTACATAGGAGCAGTATTATAGTAGTTATATTCTTGTACATAGGAGCAGTATTATAGTAGTTATATTCTTGTACATAGGAGCAGTATTATAGTAGTTATATTCTTGTACATAGGAGCAGTATTATAGTAGTTATATTCTTGTACATAGGAGTAGTATTATAGTAGTTATATTCTTGTACATAGGAGTAGTATTATAGTAGTTATATTCTTGTACATAGGAGTAGTATTATAGTAGTTATATTCTTGTACATAGGAGCAGTATTATAGTAGTTATATTCTTGTACATAGGAGCAGTATTATAGTAGTTATATTCTTGTACATAGGAGTAGTATTATAGTAGTTATATTCTTGTACATAGGAGCAGTATTATAGTAGTTATATTCTTGTACATAGGAGGTAGTATTATAGTAGTTATATTCTTGTACATAGGAGCAGTATTATAGTAGTTATATTCTTGTACATAGGAGCAGTATTATAGTAGTTATATTCTTGTACATAGGAGCAGTATTATAGTAGTTATATTCTTGTACATAGGAGTAGTATTATAGTAGTTATATTCTTGTACATAGGAGCAGTATTATAGTAGTTATATTCTTGTACATAGGAGTAGTATTATAGTAGTTATATTCTTGTACATAGGAGGCAGTATTATAGTAGTTATATTCTTGTACATAGGAGCAGTATTATAGTAGTTATATTCTTGTACATAGGAGACAGTATTATAGTAGTTATATTCTTGTACATAGGAGTAGTATTATAGTAGTTATATTCTTGTACATAGGAGCAGTATTATAGTAGTTATATTCTTGTACATAGGAGCAGTATTATAGTAGTTATATTCTTGTACATAGGAGTAGTATTATAGTAGTTATATTCTTGTACATAGGAGCAGTATTATAGTAGTTATATTCTTGTACATAGGAGCAGTATTATAGTAGTTATATTCTTGTACATAGGGGGTAGTATTATAGTAGTTATATTCTTGTACATAGGAGTAGTATTATAGTAGTTATATTCTAGTTCATAGGAGCAGTATTATAGTAGTTATATTCTTGTACATAGGAGCAGTATTATAGTAGTTATATTCTTGTACATAGGATCAGTATTATAGTAGTTATATTCTTGTACATAGGAGCAGTATTATAGTAGTTATATTCTTGTACATAGGAGGTAGTATTATAGTAGTTATATTCTTGTACATAGGAGCAGTATTATAGTAAGTATATTCTTGTACATAGGAGCAGTATTATAGTAGTTATAGTCTTGTACATATGGGCAGTATTATAGTAGTTCTATTCTTGTACATAGGGGGCAGTATTATAGTAGTTATATTCTTGTACATAGGAGCAGTATTATAGTAGTTATATTATTGTACATAGGAGTAGTATTATAGTAGTTATATTCTTGTACACAGGAGCAGTATTATAGTAGTTATATTCTTGTACATAGGAGCAGTATTATAGTAGTTATATTCTTGTACACAGGAGCAGTATTATAGTAGTTATATTCTTGTACATAGGAGTAGTATTATAGTAATTATATTCTTGCACATAGGAGCAGTATTATAGTAGTTATATTCTTGTACATAGGGGTAGTATTATAGTAGTTATATTCTGGTACATAGGGGCAGTATTATAGTAGTTATATTCTTGTACATAGGAGCAGTATTATAGTAGTTATATTCTTGTACATAGGAGCAGTATTATAGTAGTTATATTCTTGTACATAGGAGCAGTATTATAGTAGTTATATTCTTGTACATAGGGGGTAGTATTATAGTAGTTATATTCTTGTACATAGGAGTAGTATTATAGTAGTTATATTCTAGTTCATAGGAGCAGTATTATAGTAGTTATATTCTTGTACATAGGAGCAGTATTATAGTAGTTATATTCTTGTACATAGGATCAGTATTATAGTAGTTATATTCTTGTACATAGGAGCAGTATTATAGTAGTTATATTCTTGTACATAGGAGGTAGTATTATAGTAGTTATATTCTTGTACATAGGAGCAGTATTATAGTAAGTATATTCTTGTACATAGGAGCAGTATTATAGTAGTTATAGTCTTGTACATATGGGCAGTATTATAGTAGTTCTATTCTTGTACATAGGGGGCAGTATTATAGTAGTTATATTCTTGTACATAGGAGCAGTATTATAGTAGTTATATTCTTGTACATAGGAGCAGTATTATAGTAGTTATATTCTTGTACATAGGAGCAGTATTATAGTAGTTATATTCTTGTACATAGTAGTAGTGTTATAGTAGTTATATTCTTGTACATAGGAGCAGTATTATAGTAGGTATATTCTTGTACATAGGAGCAGTATTATAGTAGTTATATTCTTGTACATAGGAGCAGTATTATAGTAGTTATATTCTTGTACATAGGAGCAGTATTATATTAGTTATATTCTTGTACATAGGAGGTAGTATTATAGTAGTTATATTCTTGTACATAGGAGCAGTATTATAGTAGTTATATTCTTGTACATAGGGAGCAGTATTATAGTAGTTATATTCTTGTACATAGGAGCAGTATTATAGTAGTTATATTCTTGTACATAGGAGCAGTATTATAGTAGTTATATTCTTGTACATAGGAGTAGTATTATAGTAGTTATATTCTTGTACATAGGAGTAGTATTATAGTAGTTATATTCTTGTACATAGGAGTAGTATTATAGTAGTTATATTCTTGTACATAGGCGGCAGTATTATAGTAGTTATATTCTTGTACATAGGAGCAGTATTATAGTAGTTATATTCTTGTACATAGGAGTAGTATTATAGAAGTTATATTCTTGTACATAGGAGCAGTATTATAGTAGTTATATTCTTGTACATAGGAGGTAGTATTATAGTAGTTATATTCTTGTACATAGGGGGCAGTATTATAGTAGTTATATTCTTGTACATAGGAGCAGTATTATAGTAGTTATATTCTTGTACATAGGGGGCAGTATTATAGTAGTTATATTCTTGTACATAGGAGTAGTATTATAGTAGTTATATTCTTGTACATAGGAGCAGTATTATAGTAGTTATATTCTTGTACATAGGAGTAGTATTATAGTAGTTATATTCTTGTACATAGGAGGCAGTATTATAGTAGTTATATTCTTGTACATAGGGCCAGTATTATAGTAGTTATATTCTTGTACATAGGGACAGTATTATAGTAGTTATATTCTTGTACATAGGAGTAGTATTATAGTAGTTATATTCTAGTTCATAGGAGCAGTATTATAGTAAGTATATTCTTGTACATAGGAGCAGTATTATAGTAGTTATATTCTTGTACATAGGAGTAGTATTATAGTAGTTATATTCTTGTACATAGGAGCAGTATTATAGTAGTTATATTCTTGTACATAGGAGCAGTATTATAGTAGTTATATTCTTGTACATAGGGGGTAGTATTATAGTAGTTATATTCTTGTACATAGGAGTAGTATTATAGTAGTTATATTCTAGTTCATAGGAGCAGTATTATAGTAGTTATATTCTTGTACATAGGAGCAGTATTATAGTAGTTATATTCTTGTACATAGGATCAGTATTATAGTAGTTATATTCTTGTACATAGGAGCAGTATTATAGTAGTTATATTCTTGTACATAGGAGGTAGTATTATAGTAGTTATATTCTTGTACATAGGAGCAGTATTATAGTAAGTATATTCTTGTACATAGGAGCAGTATTATAGTAGTTATAGTCTTGTACATATGGGCAGTATTATAGTAGTTCTATTCTTGTACATAGGGGGCAGTATTATAGTAGTTATATTCTTGTACATAGGAGCAGTATTATAGTAGTTATATTATTGTACATAGGAGCAGTATTATAGTAGTTATATTCTTGTACATAGGAGCAGTATTATAGTAGTTATATTCTTGTACATAGTAGTAGTGTTATAGTAGTTATATTCTTGTACATAGGAGCAGTATTATAGTAGGTATATTCTTGTACATAGGAGCAGTATTATAGTAGTTATATTCTTGTACATAGGAGCAGTATTATAGTAGTTATATTCTTGTACATAGGAGCAGTATTATATTAGTTATATTCTTGTACATAGGAGGTAGTATTATAGTAGTTATATTCTTGTACATAGGAGCAGTATTATAGTAGTTATATTCTTGTACATAGGGAGCAGTATTATAGTAGTTATATTCTTGTACATAGGAGTAGTATTATAGTAGTTATATTCTTGTACATAGGAGGCAGTATTATAGTAGTTATATTCTTGTACATAGGGCCAGTATTATAGTAGTTATATTCTTGTACATAGGGACAGTATTATAGTAGTTATATTCTTGTACATAGGAGTAGTATTATAGTAGTTATATTCTAGTTCATAGGAGCAGTATTATAGTAAGTATATTCTTGTACATAGGAGCAGTATTATAGTAGTTATATTCTTGTACATAGGAGTAGTATTATAGTAGTTATATTCTTGTACATAGGAGCAGTATTATAGTAGTTATATTCTTGTACATAGGAGCAGTATTATAGTAGTTATATTCTTGTACATAGGGGGTAGTATTATAGTAGTTATATTCTTGTACATAGGAGTAGTATTATAGTAGTTATATTCTAGTTCATAGGAGCAGTATTATAGTAGTTATATTCTTGTACATAGGAGCAGTATTATAGTAGTTATATTCTTGTACATAGGATCAGTATTATAGTAGTTATATTCTTGTACATAGGAGCAGTATTATAGTAGTTATATTCTTGTACATAGGAGGTAGTATTATAGTAGTTATATTCTTGTACATAGGAGCAGTATTATAGTAAGTATATTCTTGTACATAGGAGCAGTATTATAGTAGTTATAGTCTTGTACATATGGGCAGTATTATAGTAGTTCTATTCTTGTACATAGGGGGCAGTATTATAGTAGTTATATTCTTGTACATAGGAGCAGTATTATAGTAGTTATATTATTGTACATAGGAGTAGTATTATAGTAGTTATATTCTTGTACACAGGAGCAGTATTATAGTAGTTATATTCTTGTACATAGGAGCAGTATTATAGTAGTTATATTCTTGTACACAGGAGCAGTATTATAGTAGTTATATTCTTGTACATAGGAGTAGTATTATAGTAATTATATTCTTGCACATAGGAGCAGTATTATAGTAGTTATATTCTTGTACATAGGGGTAGTATTATAGTAGTTATATTCTGGTACATAGGGGCAGTATTATAGTAGTTATATTCTTGTACATAGGAGCAGTATTATAGTAGTTATATTCTTGTACATAGGAGCAGTATTATAGTAGTTATATTCTTGTACATAGGAGCAGTATTATAGTAGTTATATTCTTGTACATAGGGGGTAGTATTATAGTAGTTATATTCTTGTACATAGGAGTAGTATTATAGTAGTTATATTCTAGTTCATAGGAGCAGTATTATAGTAGTTATATTCTTGTACATAGGAGCAGTATTATAGTAGTTATATTCTTGTACATAGGATCAGTATTATAGTAGTTATATTCTTGTACATAGGAGCAGTATTATAGTAGTTATATTCTTGTACATAGGAGGTAGTATTATAGTAGTTATATTCTTGTACATAGGAGCAGTATTATAGTAAGTATATTCTTGTACATAGGAGCAGTATTATAGTAGTTATAGTCTTGTACATAGGGGCAGTATTATAGTAGTTCTATTCTTGTACATAGGGGGCAGTATTATAGTAGTTATATTCTTGTACATAGGAGCAGTATTATAGTAGTTATATTCTTGTACATAGGAGCAGTATTATAGTAGTTATATTCTTGTACATAGGAGCAGTATTATAGTAGTTATATTCTTGTACATAGGAGCAGTATTATAGTAGTTATATTCTTGTACATAGGAGCAGTATTATAGTAGTTATATTCTTGTACATAGGAGCAGTAGTTTTGTAAAGGGGGAGTATTATAGTAGTTATATTTTTGTACATAGGAGCAGTATTATATTAGTTATATTCTTGTACATAGGAGGTAGTATTATAGTAGTTATATTCTTGTACATAGGAGCAGTATTATAGTAGTTATATTCTTGTACATAGGGAGCAGTATTATAGTAGTTATATTCTTGTACATAGGAGCAGTATTATAGTAGTTATATTCTTGTACATAGGAGCAGTATTATAGTAGTTATATTCTTGTACATAGGAGTAGTATTATAGTAGTTATATTCTTGTACATAGGAGTAGTATTATAGTAGTTATATTCTTGTACATAGGAGTAGTATTATAGTAGTTATATTCTTGTACATAGGCGGCAGTATTATAGTAGTTATATTCTTGTACATAGGAGCAGTATTATAGTAGTTATATTCTTGTACATAGGAGCAGTATTATAGTAGTTATATTATTGTACATAGGAGCAGTATTATAGTAGTTATATTCTTGTACATAGGAGCAGTATTATAGTAGTTATATTCTTGTACATAGTAGTAGTGTTATAGTAGTTATATTCTTGTACATAGGAGCAGTATTATAGTAGGTATATTCTTGTACATAGGAGCAGTATTATAGTAGTTATATTCTTGTACATAGGAGCAGTATTATAGTAGTTATATTCTTGTACATAGGAGCAGTATTATATTAGTTATATTCTTGTACATAGGAGGTAGTATTATAGTAGTTATATTCTTGTACATAGGAGCAGTATTATAGTAGTTATATTCTTGTACATAGGGAGCAGTATTATAGTAGTTATATTCTTGTACATAGGAGCAGTATTATAGTAGTTATATTCTTGTACATAGGAGCAGTATTATAGTAGTTATATTCTTGTACATAGGAGTAGTATTATAGTAGTTATATTCTTGTACATAGGAGTAGTATTATAGTAGTTATATTCTTGTACATAGGAGTAGTATTATAGTAGTTATATTCTTGTACATAGGCGGCAGTATTATAGTAGTTATATTCTTGTACATAGGAGCAGTATTATAGTAGTTATATTCTTGTACATAGGAGTAGTATTATAGAAGTTATATTCTTGTACATAGGAGCAGTATTATAGTAGTTATATTCTTGTACATAGGAGGTAGTATTATAGTAGTTATATTCTTGTACATAGGGGGCAGTATTATAGTAGTTATATTCTTGTACATAGGAGCAGTATTATAGTAGTTATATTCTTGTACATAGGGGGCAGTATTATAATAGTTATATTCTTGTACATAGGAGTAGTATTATAGTAGTTATATTCTTGTACATAGGAGCAGTATTATAGTAGTTATATTCTTGTACATAGGAGTAGTATTATAGTAGTTATATTCTTGTACATAGGAGGCAGTATTATAGTAGTTATATTCTTGTACATAGGGCCAGTATTATAGTAGTTATATTCTTGTACATAGGGACAGTATTATAGTAGTTATATTCTTGTACATAGGAGCAGTATTATAGTAGTTATATTCTTGTACATAGGAGTAGTATTATAGTAGTTTTATTCTTCAGAGTATTGGATCTGCTGTTCTGAAGTAGTGGGGGATAAAATTAGTACAACATCTTTTGTTATGTTATCACAATTCCTGGCTAATTTGGAAAACGTTTTCTGAGCGGAATATAATAAGCATGTTAGAAGTGACTGCTTGGCTGGGGATAAATGTCCCTGTAGACAGCGCCTCCACATGGAGAATGATATATTAGGTCCATAGATATTAATGAGTGCCACTAAATCGGGCTCTGTTATCTATGTCCACCCTTTATTCTAGAATGTTACATTAATCCGCCAGCGATTAGTTATACTGTAAAACGTGTGGCAGACTCTCTCCTTGCCGCCATTACCATCATTTAGTGCGATTCTCTAATGACATCCTCCTCGTGACTATGTTATGACATCTCCAGGAAAAACTAATTGCTATTTTCCCCAGATCTGCTAAAAGCTGAGGAGATGTTGTGGCGTTCTCCATGAGCGGGAAGTGACGGGGCGCGCACCATCCTCCTGAGAGATAAAGCAATCATCTCAGTATGGAGCGTACAGATCCTATCAATAAATATATACAAGAAGGTAAGCAACAGGGGGAAAGATTACAGCTGAAGACTCGTCCCAGTCACCTGTACAGGAGCCGTGAAAATAGAAGACTGCACAATATTAACCCTTGGTGTACTATGTCTATAAGAACATCCCCTAGTGCTTTCCACTGCACAATTGCTGCAGCAAAATCACATGAATTTGCCTGCAACCCACCCCCCTGATTTCTCTTCAGCCTAACCCCAACCCGTGACTTTCAATCTTTGCAATACAACCCATAGAGATTTTGCCCAATGTGTTCCCAAACTTAGAGTTGGCACTTTTTGAGCCACATTGGAGCCTGCACTGATTTTGGGTTTCCATGCTTGGAACTGTGTTGGCGGTCCTGTGGATGGCGATGTTCTAGCGGGTCCTGGGGCCTGCTCTGATTTGAAGTCTCCGTGCCTGGCACTGTATTGACAGCTCTGTGGATGGAAATGTTGTAGTGGATTCTGGAGTCTGCACTGATTTGTTGTCTCTATGCCTGGCACCATGTTGGCGGTTCTGTGGATGGCAAAATACTAGTGGGTCCTGTGGCCTGTACTAATTTGGAGTTTCCATGCTGGGCACTGTATTGACAGCTCTGAGGATGGCAATGTTCCAGCGGGTCCTGGGGCCTGCACTGATTTTCATTTTCCATGCCTGGCACTGTGTTGGCAGTTCTTTGGATGGCAATGTTCTGTCAGGTCTTGGGGCCTGCACTGATTTGGTATCTCCATGCCTGGCACTGTGTTGGCGGTTCTGTGGATGGCAATGTTCTGTCAGGTCTTGAGGCCTGCACTGATTTGGTATCTCCATGCTGGGCAATGTGTTGATGGTTGTGTGGATGGCAAAGTACTAGCGGGTCCTGTGGCCTGCACTGGTTTGGAGTCTCCAAGCCTAGCACTATGTTGGCAGCTCTGTGGATGGCAATATTCTAGCAGATCCTGTGGCGTGCACTAATTTTGAGTTTCCATGCCTGGCACTGTATTGGCAGTTCTGAGGATGGCAATGTTCTGTCAGGTCTTGGGGCCTGCACTGATTTGGTATCTCCATGCCGGGCACTGTGTTGGCAGCTCTGTGGATGGCAATGTTCTAGCAGGTCCTGTAGTCTGCACTGACTTTGAGGTTCCATACCTGGTACTGCCTGGATAATGTGACTGAGTTTGCTGCACTGAAAGTAAAAGGGCCGAATAATTTGGCACGCCCCACTTTTCAGTTTTTTATTTTTTACAAAAGTTTAAAATATCCAATAAATTTCGTTCCACTTCACAATTGTGTCCCACTTGTTGTTGATTCTTCACCAAAAAAATTAAAATTTTATATCCTTATGTATGAAGCCTGAAATGTGGCAAAAGGTTGAAAACTTCAAGGGGGCCGAATACTTTCGCAAGGCACGGTATAAAATACAAGCAAGGTTGCCTTAAAGTGATTGTATCTGCTGATTTTTGCATGGGGCCCTAATCGCTCCAAAACCTTTCCTAACAATGTGCCCAATATGACAAAGAACCAGCTTTCAGTCTCATCATAATCTACTTGTCTATGTGACATCTGTTCAGACAGAATATTGATCAGATTTTGTGTTGCCAATTTCATACATACTTTACACTACTATATACTTATAGTATGGTTGCCAATATTTTTAGATACTTTTTACTAATTTTACTATTAATTTTAAAGTTACTTTTGCTACTAACTTTTGCCAATTTTTACAATTTTTTTTTCTACTACTTTTTACTTACTTTTTGCTATTTTTTTTTCAATCCTTGTACTACTATTTTAGTTTTTGCTAATAATTTTCGACATGCTTTTTGGCTACTATTTTTCAATAGTACAATTTCCAAAATTTTCTTTATTTTTTTTTGCTGTTTTTTTTCAATCTTGTATGCTAGTACGGTTACATGTTTTTGCTACTATTTTTTCCTCTTTCTTACTGCTACTTTAAGTTTTTTCTACTATTTTTTCCATCTTTTTTTAATACTACTTTTACGTGCTTTTCCTGCTATTTTTTTATACACTTTTTGCAATTTATTTAACCTACATTTTGCTACAGATTTTTAATATACTTTTTACTAACTTTTTAACTACTGTATTTATTCCTGTGTCACCTCCACCATATGATGTGACTTTGATAAATGGGTATATGGTCCAACAAAAGAAAACCTTTTTACCCTCTTTAGTACCGTTGAAAAAGAAAACTTTCTTGTTTTTCTCCTTAATGGCCCATTGTGAGAACAGATTTATAAAGTAATCATGTGGAACAACAGACTTGAAGCCGGGCCAGTTATGGTCACTGAAGCTATCTCAGATATCTTGGAGATGGGTCCTGAAATTTTAATGTAAAATCTGGGATTATCTAAATTAATTGTGTCAAGGCTGTAATTAATGAGGTGTCCCGGCCTGACTCGCCGGCCCTTTCACCTACATTATCCTCTGTTTATTTGCTCTCATTGAATCGGCCTCTTTTGTAGGAGATCATGTCCTCCAACTCTTCCCTGATCAGCTCTTCTCATCATCTTCATCCAGGAAGAAAAAAACCCGGGCCCGATGCTCGGTGAATCGGAACTGATCTCTGCTGCTTTTAATCTCTTCCCTCATTAACTCTTAACAGCTTTGTTGTTGTAATCACTTAATTCTTCCATAATACTCAGCGAGGAGGAGGAGGAGGAAGGAGGAGGGGGATCTGAGGCCTTCATTCTGTACGAAGGGAATCAGTGATCGGGATGCTGAAGTGTCTATTTAACAAGAATTAGGTTGGCAAAAATTTACAAAAAGTTGGCAATTAATTTTACACTTCTGCTTATTGGGTGATGAAGGATACGATCTGTTCAACAGGATTTTCAAAAATTTGTCGAATGGTTTCTGCATTGAGACCGTGTAGTCTAAAGCCGGCCATAGACAATCCATTTTTTTAGTGGCCGAAATGGCCCTTTTGGCCGACGAACAGCCAGAAATCTGAAGTGTAGATGCCACTAATGGTCATTTAAGGCAGATCGATGGCAGACCTTGGTCTACTGAAGATTGAACATTGACCAAATTTTTGGCAAGCTGTGTTTGGCACGATCACTGTTTTTGGTGAATGATCAGCCAACTTGAGCACGCTCACTACACTTATTTTTTATAGTCTTTCTGGTGGGGTCATTCCTACAGTCCCATCATCAGTCGGGTGGCCATCAAGACGGCTGCCCAAAATCTAATGACGTCACTGTGGTCACAGTCTGGACCTGGTGGGTCACAGTGTGGGACTTTAAGGTGGTGGAAGTTACCCCCTTCCAAAGATCTACCTTAAGTGGTTGACGTAAGCATGGATCCTCACTCTAGACTTGTCTACTTTCGCAACCAAATTTTTTATTGGTCTACTGTACCAAAAATCCAACATGAAGCAACGTTGCCATCGGTTTTGATTACAAAGGTTCTGTTGTTTTGTATCGACAGGCATCTCCATGGTAACAGACAACAAACAAACCCAGTGTAGTCTGGACCTATAGACATTCTTCTGTTCATCTGCCCCTACTTCTTGCTAACCTACCAAATGTATGTTACTATAAAATTGGGAACAAATAGAAGGGAGTATGACTGGAGGATCGGACTGACCTTCACTGAGTAGGACCGCCCACTGGACTCCTGAGCATAGAAGGAGCGGTCACAAGTTACACTGAATCTTTTCCCCACAAAACAGTATATCGATCTGCTCAGCTCCTCCTGCTGTATACCATGATGCCCAATATTGGGTGACAGTTTTTGTAGGTCAAGCTCCTAGCTTACCGCACCAAAGAGGTCCTGTTCAGTTGAAAGACCCTGGTGGGATCTGGCCAGGTTGCAGTCAAAGAAGGAGAAGATTCATTACTGATAGGAGGCTTTCCTTCTTCAAGAGGAGGACCAGCTGGCAATACACACCTCACCAGCTGCAGAACCTCATAAACAGCTCAGCTGCTGCAGAACCTCATCATACACACCTCAGCTGCTGCAGAACCTCATCATACACACCTCAGCTACTGCAGAACCTCATCATATACACCTCAGCTACTGCAGAACCTCATCATACACCACAGCTACTGCAGAACCTCATCATACACACCTCAGCTACTGCAGAACCTCATCATATACACCACAGCTACTGCAGAACCTCATCATATACACCTCAGCTACTGCAGAACCTCATCATACATACCTCAGCTACTGCAGAACCTCATCATATACACCACAGCTACTGCAGAACCTCATCATACACACCTCAGCTACTGCAGAACCTCATCATACACATCACAGCTACTGCAGAACCTCATCATATACACCTCAGCTACTGCAGAACCTCATCATATACACCACAGCTACTGCAGAACCTCATCATATACACCTCAGCTACTGCAGAACCTCATCATACACACCTCACCAGCTGCAGAACCTCATAAACAGCTCAGCTGCTGCAGAACCTCATCATACACATCACAGCTACTGCAGAACCTCATCATACACACCTCAGCTGCTGCAGAACCTCATCATACACACCTCACCAGCTGCAGAACCTCATAAACAACACAGCTGCTGCAGAACCTCATCATACACACCTCAGCTGCTGCAGAACCTCATCATACACATCACAGCTACTGCAGAACCTCATCATACACACCACAGCTGCTGCAGAACCTCATCATATACACCACAGCTGCTGCAGAACCTCATCATACACACCTCAGCTGCTGCAGAACCTCATCATACACATCACAGCTACTGCAGAACCTCATCATACACACCACAGCTGCTGCAGAACCTCATCATAAGACCTCAGCTACTGCAGAACCTCATCATATACACCACAGCTGCTGCAGAACCTCATCATACACACCTCAGCTGCTGCAGAACCTCATCATACACCACAGCTACTGCAGAACCTCATCATATACACCTCAGCTACTGCAGAACCTCATCATACACACCTCAGCTGCTGCAGAACCTCATCATATACACCTCAGCTGCTGCAGAACCTCATCATACACCACAGCTACTGCAGAACCTCATCATACACACCACAACTACTGCAGAACCTCATCATACACACCTCAGCTACTGCAGAACCTCATCATACACACCTCAGCTACTGCAGAACCTCATCATACACACCTCAGCTGCTGCAGAACCTCATCATACACACCTCAGCTGCTGCAGAACCTCATCATATACACCACAGCTGCTGCAGAACCTCATCATACACACCTCAGCTGCTGCAGAACCTCATCATACACACCTCAGCTACTGCAGAACCTCATCATACACACCACAGCTGCTGCAGAACCTCATCATACACACCTCAGCTGCTGCAGAACCTCATCATACACACCTCAGCTACTGCAGAACCTCATCATACACACCACAGCTACTGCAGAACCTCATCATACACACCTCAGCTACTGCAGAACCTCATCATATACACCTCATCTGCTGCAGAACCTCATCATACACACCACAGCTACTGCAGAACCTCACAATACACACCTCAGCTGCTGCAGAACCTCATCATACACACCACAGCTACTGCAGAACCTCATCATACACACCTCAGCTACTGCAGAACCTCATCATATACACCTCAGCTGCTGCAGAACCTCATCATACACACCTCAGCTGCTGCAGAACCTCATCATACACACCACAGCTACTGCAGAACCTCATCATACACACCTCAGCTGCTGCAGAACCTCATCATACACACCTCAGCTACTGCAGAACCTCATCATACACACCTCAGCTACTGCAGAACCTCATCATACACACCACAGCTACTGCAGAACCTCATCATACACACCTCAGCTACTGCAGAACCTCATCATACACACCTCAGCTGCTGCAGAACCTCATCATACACCTCAGCTACTGCAGAACCTCATCATATACACCTCAGCTACTGCAGAACCTCATCATACACACCACAGCTGCTGCAGAACCTCATCATATACACCTCAGCTACTGCAGAACCTCATCATATATACCTCAGCTGCTGCAGAACCTCATCATACACACCTCAGCTGCTGCAGAACCTCATCATACACACCTCAGCTGCTGCAGAACCTCATCATACACACCTCAGCTGCTGCAGAACCTCATCATACACCTCAGCTACTGCAGAACCTCATCATACATACCTCAGCTACTGCAGAACCTCATCATACACACCTCAGCTACTGCAGAACCTCATCATACACACACAGCTACTGCAGAACCTCATCATACACACCACAGCTGCTGCAGAACCTCATCATACACACCTCAGCTACTGCAGAACCTCATCATACATACCTCAGCTACTGCAGAACCTCATCATACAACCACAGCTACTGCAGAACCTCATCATACACACCTCAGCTACTGCAGAACCTCATCATACACACCTCAGCTGCTGCAGAACCTCATCATACACACCTCAGCTACTGCAGAACCTCATCATACACACCTCAGCTGCTGCAGAACCTCATCAATACACACCTCAGCTACTGCAGAACCTCATCATATACACCTCAGCTACTGCAGAACCTCATAAGTACACACCACAGCTACTGCAGAACCTCATCATACACACCTCAGCTACTGCAGAACCTCATCATACACACCTCAGCTGCTGCAGAACCTCATCATACACACATCAGCTACTGCAGAACCTCATCATACACACCTCAGCTACTACAGAACCTCATCATACACACACAGCTACTGCAGAACCTCATCATACACACCTCAGCTGCTGCAGAACCTCATCATACACACCTCAGCTGCTGCAGAACCTCATCATACACACATCAGCTACTGCAGAACCTCATCATACACACCTCAGCTGCTGCAGAACCTCATCATACACACCTCAGCTGCTGCAGAACCTCATCATACACACCTCAGCTGCTGCAGAACCTCATCATACACACCACAGCTACTGCAGAACCTCATCATACACACCACAGCTACTGCAGAACCTCATCATACACACCTCAGCTGCTGCAGAACCTCATCATACACACCTCAGCTACTGCAGAACCTCATCATACACACCTCAGCTGCTGCAGAACCTCATCATACACACCTCAGCTGCTGCAGAACCTCATCATATACACCACAGCTGCTGCAGAACCTCATCATACACACCTCAGCTACTGCAGAACCTCATCATATATACCCTGGTTACTGCAGAACCTCATCATATACACCTCAGCTGCTGCAGAACCTCATCATACACACCTCAGCTGCTGCAGAACCTCATCATATACACCTCAGCTGCTGCAGAACCTCATCATACACACCTCAGCTGCTGCAGAACCTCATCATACACACCTCAGCTACTGCAGAACCTCATCATACACACCACAGCTACTGCAGAACCTCATCATACACCACAGCTGCTGCAGAACCTCATCATATACACCTCAGCTACTGCAGAACCTCATCATACACACCTCAGCTACTGCAGAACCTCATCATACACACCTCAGCTACTGCAGAACCTCATCATACACACCTCAGCTGCTGCAGAACCTCATCATACACACCTCAGCTACTGCAGAACCTCATCATACACACCACAGCTACTGCAGAACCTCATCATATACACCTCAGCTACTGCAGAACCTCATCATACACACCTCAGCTACTGCAGAACCTCATCATACACACCACAGCTACTGCAGAACCTCATCATACACACCACAGCTACTGCAGAACCTCATCATACACACCTCAGCTACTGCAGAACCTCATCATACACACCACAGCTACTGCAGAACCTCATCATATACACCTCAGCTACTGCAGAACCTCATCATACACACCTCAGCTGCTGCAGAACCTCATCATACACACCTCAGCTGCTGCAGAACCTCATCATACACCTCAGCTGCTGCAGAACCTCATCATACACACCTCAGCTACTGCAGAACCTCATCATATACACCACAGCTGCTGCAGAACCTCATCATATACACCTCAGCTGCTGCAGAACCTCATCATACACACCTCAGCTACTGCAGAACCTCATCATACACACCTCAGCTACTGCAGAACATCATCATACACACCTCAGCTGCTGCAGAACCTCATCATACACACCTCAGCTACTGCAGAACCTCATCATACACCACAGCTGCTGCAGAACCTCATCATACACACCACAGCTGCTGCAGAACCTCATCATATACACCACAGCTACTGCAGAACCTCATCATACACACCTCAGCTACTGCAGAACCTCATCATACACACCTCAGCTGCTGCAGAACCTCATCATACACACCTCAGCTACTGCAGAACCTCACATACACACCTCAGCTGCTGCAGAACCTCATCATACACACCTCAGCTACTGCAGAACCTCATCATACACACCTCAGCTGCTGCAGAACCTCATCATACACACCACAGCTACTGCAGAACCTCATCATACACACCCCAGCTACTGCAGAACCTCATCATACACACCTCAGCTACTGCAGAACCTCATCATACACACCACAGCTACTGCAGCCACGCAGAACCTCATCATACACACCTCAGCTACTGCAGAACCTCATCATACACACCTCAGCTACTGCAGAACCTCATCATACACACCACAGCTACTGCAGAACCTCATCATACACACCTCAGCTACTGCAGAACCTCATCATACACACCTCAGCTACTGCAGAACCTCATCATACACACCTCAGCTACTGCAGAACCTCATCATATACACCTCAGCTGCTGCAGAACCTCATCATACACACCTCAGCTGCTGCAGAACCTCATCATACACACCTCAGCTGCTGCAGAACCTCATCATACACACCTCAGCTGCTGCAGAACCTCATCATATACACCTCAGCTACTGCAGAACCTCATCATATACACCTCAGCTACTGCAGAACCTCATCATACACATCACAGCTACTGCAGAACCTCATCATACACACCACAGCTGCTGCAGAACCTCATCATACACACCTCAGCTGCTGCAGAACCTCATCATACACACCTCAGCTACTGCAGAACCTCATCATACACACCACAGCTGCTGCAGAACCTCATCATACACACCTCAGCTGCTGCAGAACCTCATCATATACACCTCAGCTACTGCAGAACCTCATCATACACACCTCAGCTGCTGCAGAACCTCATCATACACACCTCAGCTGCTGCAGAACCTCATCATATACACCTCAGCTACTGCAGAACCTCATCATATACACCTCAGCTGCTGCAGAACCTCATCATATACACCTCAGCTGCTGCAGAACCTCATCATACACACCTCAGCTACTGCAGAACCTCATCATACACACCACAGCTACTGCAGAACCTCATCATATACACCACAGCTACTGCAGAACCTCATCATACACACCTCAGCTACTGCAGAACCTCATCATACACACCTCAGCTACTGCAGAACCTCATCATACACACCTCAGCTGCTGCAGAACCTCATCATACACACCTCAGCTACTGCAGAACCTCATCATACACACCTCAGCTACTGCAGAACCTCATCATACACACCACAGCTACTGCAGAACCTCATCATATACACCTCAGCTACTGCAGAACCTCATCATATACACCTCAGCTACTGCAGAACCTCATCATACACACCACAGCTACTGCAGAACCTCATCATACACACCTCAGCTACTGCAGAACCTCATCATACACACCTCAGCTACTGCAGAACCTCATCATACACACCTCAGGTACTGCAGAACCTCATCATATACACCTCAGCTGCTGCAGAACCTCATCATACACCACAGCTACTGCAGAACCTCATCATATACACCTCAGCT
>CAMRHE010000372.1:450000-615000 GCA_947044405.1 Leptodactylus fallax | reverse complement strand
GATAGATAGATAGATAGATAGATAGATAGATAGATATGAGATAAATAGATAGATAGATATGAGATAGATAGATAGATATGAGATAGATAGATAGATAGATAGATAGATATGAGTTAAATAGATAGATAGATAGATAGATAGATAATGAGATAGATATACATGACAGATAGATAATAGATATATAGATAGATAATAGTCTCCTCTCTCAGATGTGACACCGCAGCAAAGTGAAGACAATTAAACATCAAATATTGACATGTAGCGGAGGCGGCAGAGAGATATGATGTGCCTCCATGCTGGCGACCTCCCCGGCTCCTGCATAATATACAGAAATATAGACATATCCGTCTTGTGTGTTGCTGCCCCCTCCTCCCCCATAATCTCTGGACAAACATCACAATCTCATCTCATCTTCATCCGAGATGGACAAATCCTTAGGACAAATAATGGAGTGAGTGGAGAAGACATTAGTTATACAGACAGATAATGTGTCCTTTATTTCCCAATATTAATGTCTGGATGTGGATATTACAGCTGGGCTACTGACATGCTGTATCTAAGCCTATCATGTGGGACACTGACTGATGAGCTTCTGTATCTAAGCCTATCATGTGGGACACTGACTGATGAGCTGCTGTATCTAAGCCTATCATGTGGGACACTGACTGATGAGCTGCTGTATCTAAGCCTATCATGTGGGACACTGACTGATGAGCTTCTGTATCTAAGCCTATCATGTGGGACACTGACTGATGAGCTGCTGTATCTAAGCCTATCATGTGGGACACTGACTGATGAGCTGCTGTATCTAAGCCTATCATGTGGGACACTGACTGATGAGCTGCTGTATCTAAGCCTATCATGTGGGACACTGACTGATGAGCTGCTGTATCTAAGCCTATCATGTGGGATAGTGACTGCTGAGCTGCTGTATCTAAGCCTATCATGTGGGATAGTGACTGCTGAGCTGCTGTATCTAAGCCTATCATGTGGGATAGTGACTGCTGAGCTGCTGTATCTAAACCTGTCATGTGGGATCCTGTCCTGTTTTTTTAGGTGACACGTCCTTCACAACTTACTTCCTAGTCTCGCCACTAGGTGGCAGTAAAGCCTGTGGATGGATATGTAAAATAATCAAAAAGCATAAATTAAACCCAACATAACAAAAAACACATAAAATAACAATATATGTAATAATAATAATACATGTCATTTCTACAGCGCCAACATATTCCGCAGCAGTGTACAAATCGCCGGGTTAAAGTAGAGACAAAAAGAGACATTCTCTATATAAATGAAGTATTTTGTTTTATTTTATTAGTCACTGTCAGATACGCAGCTTTGTCGCTCGACATATGAAAAAAAAAAGCTAAAAAAATAAAATGAAAAATAAAAAAAATCAAATACACTGACAAAGCGTTAAATGTGTTTTTTCCCTTGTTACCTGTGCACACGTATGTGATATGTGACATGTCTGTCATACACGCGGCGACTTCTGTTCCACGACAAAGACGTTGATTGAAAAATGTTTAAAAATTTTTTAAAAAATTCATGAAAGAATGAAACAGTTTCTGAATAATTTGTCGTTAGTTCTTCTTATTCACAGCCTGGAGAGGGAGAGGTTAATAAATACACGACATCGGTTTATTCTTCATATTTTGATTTTTATCATCTTTTAATATTTTACCAACATAAAAAAAGATGTACAAATAAAGGAACAGCCGAATATCTGAATATCTGTCGGGTATTTCACACTTTATCACCTTCTTCTCTTTATCATCGTCTTCCAGGTCACCAACTAAATAAACTGAAAGAAATAAAAAAGAAACAAATTTTACTATTTTTCCATTTCTTAACAATTTTAAGATTCTTTTTTATATAATAATATCAAATCAACAGAAAAGTGATACAAATAATAACAGCTGATAATAAAGACTGATAATAATAATGGCTGCTCCGGATCCACCATCGAGAAAGCTGAAGGTCTTAGGAGCAGCAGACCACCCTGTATCCCCCCATTTAGGAGCAGCAGACCCCTCGCTATTCCCCCATTTAGGAGCAGCAGACCCCTCTCTTTCCCCCCATTTAGGAGCAGCAGACCCCTCTCTATCCCCCATCTCGGAGCAGCAGACCCCTCTCTATCCTCCCCATTTAGGAGCAGCAGACCCCTGTCTATCCCCCCCATTTAGGAGCAGCAGACCCCTCTGTATCCCCCCATTCGGAGCAGCAGACCCCTGTCTATCCCCCCATTTCGGAGCTGCAGACCCCTCTCTATCCCCCATCTCGGAGCAGCAGACCCCTCCCTATCCTCCCCATTTAGGAGCAGCAGACCCCTCTCTATTCCCTCATTTAGGAGCAGCAGACCCCTCTGTATCCCCCCATTTAGGAGCAGCAGACCCCCCTGTATCCCTCCATTTAGGAGCAGCAGACCCCTCTCTATTCCCCCATTTAGGAGCAGCAAAACCCTTCTCTATCCCCCAATTTAGGAGCAGCAGACCCCTCTCTATCCCCCCATTTAGGAGCAGCAGACCCTTCTGTATCCCCCCATTTAGGAGCAGCAGACCCCTCTCTATCCCCACATTTAGGAGCAGCAGACCCCCCTGCATCCCCCCATTTAGGAGCAGCAGACCCCTCTCTATTCCCCCATTTAGGAGCAGCAGACCCCCCTGTATCCCCCCATTTAGGAGCAGCAGACCCCCTTGCATCCCCCCATTTAGGAGCAGCAGACCCCTCTCTATCCCCACATTTAGGAGCAGCAGACCCCCCTGCATCCCCCCATTTAGGAGCAGCAGACCCCTCTCTATTCCCCCATTTAGGAGCAGCAGACCCCCCTGTATCCCCCCATTTAGGAGCAGCAGACCCCTCTCTATTCCCCCATTTAGGAGCAGCAGACCCCTCTGTATCCCCTCATCTCGGAGCAGCAGACCCCTCTGTATCCCCCCATTTAGGAGCAGCAGCAGACCCCTCTCTATCCCCCCCATTTAGGAGCAGCAGACCCCTCTCTATCCCCACATTTAGGAGCAGCAGACCCCTCTCTATCCCCCCATTTAGGAGCAGCAGACCCCTCTCTATTCCCCCATTTAGGAGCAGCAGACCCCTCTCTATTCCCCCATTTAGGAGTAGCAGACCCCTCTCTATCCCCCCCATTTAGGAGCAGCAGACCCCTCTCTATTCCCCCATTTAGGAGCAGCAGACCCCCCTGTATCCCCCCATTTAGGAGCAGCAGACCCCTCTGTATGTTGAGGATATAGCCGGGTTAGCGGAGGGGGTGTGGGAGTTCATTATTTTTCTGATTAGACTCATTGGCGGTGTTTTACGTCTCCTTCTTGCCTTATCTCACATCCGCTCCTGTTTGATCTTGCTTGGCTGCCATTTATAGCCGCTCCCTGCAATGACTTCTGCTGAAAGCCTCTGGGCTAGGTAAGGCGAGGGCCATAAAATGAGTCAAGTGATTGAGGGGGCAGCAATTCCGCACAACATCATTTAGATGGCTATCTCTGCTTATTTCATGCCCCCTGCCCCTCCTATAGAGGACCCCTACCTATAGATATATACATACAGTACATAGACATGTACACTTAGTGTGGCAGGTTCCTTACGTGTCTCTTGGCACATGGAAGCGCTTACGGGGTCCTGAGCTCTATTAGACTAATCCCATATTAATTTGTCTGGAGAAGATAAAGGGTTAAGACGCTGCGTCTCAGCAGAGGATGGCATCTTCATTAGCCGGGGGGCGCTATACCAGGAGTTAATCAGGCTCTTACGTTTATCAGTTTTACTAATAGAAGCGACGTAATTACATGGCAGACATTAGGGAGGGCACGGCCACTATAATTACTTGGAGCCGAACGTCTCATCGCCCCGAGGATCCCGATAAATATTGTGAACCCCATAAACATCACATCGTGAATACCAACCAGTGCCAAGACCGCACAGAATCCGGCGGCCATCAGCAGCGACAAACCGACCCACCCAGAGACCACTCAATGGCCAAAGATAGTCAGAATAGCAGAAAGCAAGACCCCCTGCGAAGGGTTAAAGGAAATTTATAGAAATAAAATAAAATTAGTATAAAAATTCTGATCAAATCACTTTATTAATATGTCAGGCTGATGTTCTGATACACAGCGCCAAATCCCCTGCACATTATACAATTGTGTCTGCCTTTAGCCACCACCAGAGGGAGCTAACTATATACTGTATGTACATAGAACTCCATAATAGCACAGTATGAAGGCGCTGCCTCTAGTGGTGGCTACAGGAAGAAAGGTGCAGACTACACAGCTGTCAAGGGCCCAGTATGCTAAGGAGGCCCCATCACCTTAACAGCACCTTACTAATGGCTATACATACAGCTGGTATAAGTTATACATCTTCTTGTATATAGTGGTATTGGCCATACAGGTATAACCTGGGTATCTTCTGTATATAATTATATACATACAGCTGGTATAACCTGGGTATCTCCTGTATATAATATATATGTACAGCTGGTATAACCTGGGCATCTCCTGTATATAATTATATATGTACAGCCGGTATAAGTTATACATCTTCTTGTATATAGAGATATGGGCCATGCCGGTATAACCTGGGTATCTCCTGTATATAATTATATATGTACAGCCGGTATAACCTGGGTATCTCCTGTATATAATTATATATGTACAGCTGGTATAACCTGGGTATCTCCTGTATATAATATATATGTACAGCTGGTATAACCTGGGCATCTCCTGTATATAATTATATATGTACAGCCGGTATAAGTTATACATCTTCTTGTATATAGAGATATGGGCCATGCCGGTATAACCTGGGTATACACTGTATATAATTATATATGTACAACTGGTATAAGTTATACATCTTTTTGTATATAGTGGTATTGGCCATACAGGTATAACCTGGGTATCTTCTGTATATAATTATATACATACAGCTGGTATAACCTGGGCATCTCCTGTATATAATTATATATGTACAGCTGGTATAACCTGGGCATCTCCTGTATATAATTATATATGTACAGCCGGTATAAGTTATACATCTTCTTGTATATAGAGATATGGACCATGCCGGTATAACCTGGGTATCTCCTGTATATAATTATATATGTACAGCTGGCATAACCTGGGTATCTCCTGTATATAATTATATATGTACAGCTGATATAAGTTATACATCTTCTTGTATATAGTGATATGGACCGTGCCGGTATAACCTGGGTATCTCCTGAATATAATTATATATGTACAGCTGGTATAAGTTATACATCTTCATGTATATAGTGATATGGAGCATGCTGGTATAACCTGGGCATCTCCTGTATATAATTATATATGTACAACTGGTATAAGTTATACATCTTCTTGTATATAGTGATATGGACTGTGCCGGTATAACCTGGGTATCTCCTGTATATAATTATATATGTACAGCTGGTATAACCTGGGTATACACTGTATATAATTATATATGTACAGCTGGTATAACCTGGGTATACACTGTATATAATTATATATGTACAGCTGGTATAAGTTATACATCTTCTTGTATATAGTGATATGGACCGTGCCGGTATAACCTGGGTATCTCCTGAATATAATTATATATGTACAGCTGGTATAAGTTATACATCTTCTTGTATATAGTGATATGGACCATGCTGGTATAACCTGGGCATCTCCTGTATATAATTATATATGTACAACTGGTATAAGTTATACATCTTCTTGTATATAGTGATATGGACCATGCTGGTATAACCTGGGTATCTCCAGTATATAATTATATATGTACAGCCGGTATAACCTGGGCATCTCCTGTATATAATTATATATGTACAGCTGGTATAAGTTATACATCTTCTTGTATATAGTGATATGGACCATGCCGGTATAACCTGGGTATACACTGTATATAATTATATATGTACAGCTGGTATAACCTGGGTATCTCCTGTATATAATTATATATGTACAGCCGGTATAACCTGGGTATACACTGTATATAATTATATATGTACAGCTGGCATAACCTGGGTATCTCCTGTATATAATTATATATGTACAGCTGGTATAAGTTATACATCTTCTTGTATATAGTGATATGGACCGTGCCGGTATAACCTGGGTATCTCCTGAATATAATTATATATGTACAGCTGGTATAAGTTATACATCTTCTTGTATATAGTGATATGGACCATGCTGGTATAACCTGGGCATCTCCTGTATATAATTATATATGTACAACTGGTATAAGTTATACATCTTCTTGTATATAGTGATATGGACCATGCTGGTATAACCTGGGTATCTCCAGTATATAATTATATATGTACAGCCGGTATAACCTGGGCATCTCCTGTATATAATTATATATGTACAGCTGGTATAAGTTATACATCTTCTTGTATATAGTGATATGGACCATGCCAGTATAACCTGGGTATACACTGAATATAATTATATATGTACAGCTGGTATAACCTGGGTATCTCCTGTATATAATTATATATGTACAACTGGTATAAGTTATACATCTTCTTGTATATAGAGATATGGGCCATGCCGGTATAACCTGGGTATACACTGTATATAATTATATATGTACAGCTGGTATAAGTTATACATCTTCTTGTATATAGTGATATGGACCGTGCCGGTATAACCTGGGTATCTCCTGTATATAATTATATATGTACAGCTGATATAAGTTATACATCTTCTTGTATATAGTGATATGGACCATGCTGGTATAACCTGGGTATCTCCTGTATATAATTCTATATGTACAGCTGGTATAACCTGGGTATCTCCTGTATATAATTCTATATGTACAGCTGGTATAACCTGGGTATCTCCTGTATATAATTCTATATGTACAGCTGGTATAAGTTATACATCTTCTTGTATATAGTGATATGGACCATGCTGGTATAACCTGGGTATCTCCTGTATATAATTCTATATGTACAGCTGGTATAACCTGGGTATCTCCTGTATATAATTATATATGTACAGCTGGTATAACCTGGGTATCTCCTGTATATAATTATATATGTACAGCTGGTATAAGTTATACATCTTCTTGTATATAGTGATATGGGCCATGCCGGTATGACCTGGGTATCCCCTGTATATAATTCTATATGTACAGCTGGTATAACCTGGGTATCTCCTGTATATAATTATATATGTACAGCTGGTATAAGTTATACATCTTCTTGTATACAGTGATATGGACCATGCCGGTATAACCTGGGTATCTCCTGTATATAATTATATATGTACAGCTGGTATAACCTGGGTATCTCCTGTATATAATTATATATGTACAGCCGGTATAACCCGGGTATCTCCTGTATATAATTATATATGTACAGCTGGTATAACCTGGGTATCTCCTGTATATAATTATATATGTACAGCTGGTATAACCTGGGTATCTCCTGTATATAATTATATATGTACAGCTGGTATAAGTTATACATCTTCTTGTATATAGTGATATGGGCCATGCCGGTATAACCTGGGTATCTCCTGTATATAATTATATATGTACAACTGGTATAACCTGGGTATCTGCTGTATATAATTATATATGTACAGCTGGTATAAGTTATACATCATCTTGTATATAGTGATATGGGCCATGCTGGTATAACCTGGGTATCTCCTGTATATAATTATATATGTACAGCTGGTATAACCTGGGTATCTCCTGTATATAATTATATATGTACAGCTGGTATAACCTGGGTATCTCCTGTATATAATTATATATGTACAGCCGGTATAACCTGGGTATCTCCTGTATATAATTATATATGTACAGCTGGTATAACCTGGGTATCTCCTGTATATAATTATATATGTACAGCTGGTATAAGTTATACATCTTCTTGTATATAGTGATATGGGCCATGCCGGTATAACCTGGGTATCTCCTGTATATAATTATATATGTACAACTGGTATAACCTGGGTATCTGCTGTATATAATTATATATGTACAGCTGGTATAAGTTATACATCATCTTGTATATAGTGATATGGGCCATGCTGGTATAACCTGGGTATCTCCTGTATATAATTATATATGTACAGCTGGTATAACCTGGGTATCTCCTGTATATAATTATATATGTACAGCTGGTATAACCTGGGTATCTCCTGTATATAATTATATATGTACAGCCGGTATAACCTGGGTATCTCCTGTATATAATTATATATGTACAGCTGGTATAACCTGGGTATCTCCTGTATATAATTATATATGTACAGCTGGTATAAGTTATACATCTTCTTGTATATAGTGATATGGACCATGCTGGTATAACCTGGGTATCAGGAGCCCTGCAGGGGTTAATTATTAGTAATGACTAATCTGCGGTCATTAGTATATGGTCACTAATGGGCACAGTCACAGTAAGTGCCCAATCAGCCTCTCTATCTCTGGTTATGGGGCTGAGAGCGGTCAGGCAGCTGCAGTCATTACAGATAATGTCTGATCGCTCCCAGATAGTAGAAGGTTCCGCCATGTTCCCTAAATACTCATTATAAGAAATGTAAGATGTGTGCTTAATCTGGGAGATCAGACTGCAGTCATCCTGCACCGGGTGTAATAATGGCGGTGCGCTCAGCCATGGAACGCCTCAAGGCCTCCCAACTCTTTAGTTTATGTGGACAACTTTTTGGAAACAATAGACAAATGAGTGATCACAAGATTAGGAAAGTGGAAGAGGGGGGCAATGCTCATGTGCTGAAATTCACAGCATCAGGCGGCCATATTGTCAGCTGACAACTCTATGAGGATATAAAGTGGCTGCTCTATACTTAGAAAACTGTCCAGGTCATGGCATAGAAAACAATAGAAAAAGATAGATAGATAGATAGATAGATAGATAGATAGATAGACAATAGATAGACATTAGATAGATAGATAGATAGATAGATAGACAGACAATAGACAGACAGATATATAGATAGATAGATAGATAGATAGATAGACAATAGATAGATATAAGATAGATAGATAGATAGATAGATAGATAGATAGAAATGAGATAGATAGATAGATAGATAGATAGATAGATAGATAGATAGATAGATAGGAGATAGATAGATATGAGATAAATATGAGATAGATAGATAGATAGATATGAGATAGATAGATATGAGATAGATAGATAGGAGATAGATAGATAGATAGATAGATAGATAGATAGATATGAGATAGATAGATAGATAGATAGATAGATAGATAGATATGAGATAGATATGAGATAGAAATGAGATAGATAGATAGATAGATATGAGATAGATAGATATTAGATAGATAGATAGATAGATAGATAGATAGATAGATAGATAGATAGATATGAGATAGAAATGAGATAGATAGATATGAGATAGATAGATAGGAGATAGATAGATAGATAGATAGATAGATAGATAGATAGATAGATAGATATGAGATAGATAGATAGATAGATAGATATGAGATAGATATGAGATAGAAATGAGATAGATAGATAGATAGATATGAGATAGATAGATATTAGATAGATAGATGATGATAGATAGATAGATAGATAGATATGAGATAGAAATGAGATAGATAGAAATGAGATAGATAGATATTAGATAGATAGATAGATAGATAGATAGATAGACAGACAATAGACAGACAGATACGCAGTATATAGATACCTGGATATTATTCTTCCCGTGTATCAGACATGAAGCCTTGAGACTATGTAGAAGTATCCGCTGCTGCCGCTGCGGCCTGTACCGCTCTGTGTAATTATTGCTAATGATGATGAGCTGGCACGCTGCTGTCACTGTTTACTAGGATGATATCCTGAGTATATATTCTACAGGAGAAGAGACTAATGACAACAAATCCCCTACTTATGGCGGATCCGCCACATCACTGCCACTTCTACCATATTATCGTGCGCCCTACGAGACACCCGCAGGACTCCCTGCCAAAAACACAGACACAACAGGAGCACAATAGATACAGAGAAACAGCAAGAAATCCAAAGCAAACCACAAAGACTCCATATTTATCTGCAGACAGAACATGCGCCCCATTGTATTTACCTTCAGGGGCTGTACACCTGCCCTGGCTGTGTTCTGCTCGCACAGCTGCATGCTTTGTTACATTGGGTCACCTTAGACAGCCTATAGTAGTTGGTCCGTACAGCATATCCTCAGTTCTTATCTGTTAGGCTTTATTCAGACTGTTGTATTGTGACCACTCTTTAGTGTCCATATTAGGGGCGCAAAATCCCAACCCCCCACCCCCCCAAAAAAAAAAAAAAAAGTTAGGAATACTGATTTTTTTTAATGGCTGTTTTTTATTACATATTTTATCTCTTAAAGGGACTGTCCATAAAGGTTACACCCATTGGGTGCTGCGTGGGGTCACCGCCCACTACTGGCTCCATATGTCCTACTGGCTATATCAGTCCTATGATAAACATTTATACATCTCCTCACTAGAATATCTCAGGCGCCTTATGCCAAAATCTACTATAACACTGAATTTTTAGCCTAAATTCACATTTTTTATATTTCTATTTTTTATGTTTTCTAGACCAAATCCACGTAGAAGTTCTCTCCTGTGATAATAATCTGGTGACATCATCAGAACAAATCAGGAATAATCCGCAGCTGCTTCTTCTCACCACTGCAGCCATTCACCAGGAGGATACAGTGAAGAGCCTGAGGCCACCAGGGGGCAGTGTAACCACAGAGGAAGGCAACTGACAATTACAGAAAAGTCTAGATAAAAGATTGGATGGGATAAATGGATTATTACATGGTGTGTGATGTATTACATCAGTATGGGATATGTAGTTATACGGGGTAGATGGAAGGCAGAGAAACAAGAGAGAGAGAGATAGATAGATAGATAGATAGATAGATAGATAGATATGAGATAGATAGATAGATAGATAGATAGATAGATAGATATGAGATAAATAGATAGATAGATATGAGATAGATAGATAGATATGAGATAGATAGATATGAGATAGATAGATAGATAGATAGATATGAGATAGATAGATAGATAGATAGATATGAGATAGATAGATAGGAAATAGATAGATATGAGTTAGATAGATAGATAGATATGAGATAGATAGATAGATAGATAGATAGATAGATAGATAGATAGATAGATATGGGATAGATAGATATGAGATAGATAGATAGATAGATAGATAGATATGAGATAGATAGATAGATAGATAGATAGATAGATAGATAGATAGATAGATAGATATGGGATAGATAGATATGAGATAGATAGATAGATATGGGATAGATAGATAGATATGGGATAGATAGATAGATATGAGATAGATAGATAGATAGATATGAGATAGATAGATAGATAGATAGATAGATAGATAGATAGATATGGGATAGATAGATAGATAGATATGAGATAGATAGATAGATAGATAGATAGATAGATAGATAGATAGATATGAGATAGATAGATAGGAAATAGATAGATATGAGTTAGATAGATAGATAGATAGATAGATAGAACAGATAAAAATTACCGAGGACAAAAGTACTAATAATAACCACTGTAATTGGCAGATAGATAGATAGATAGATAGATAGATAGATAATAAACATTAACATCTTCTTTCATTCTGGTAAATTGACAGGTGACCTGTGGTCCTTGTTGGTGACAGATTTGTATAAGCAGGTGACAGGGCGCACAGTATGGCGGGGAGGAAGGATTTTTGCTCATCTATTATCAGATACACGTTGTGTGACCTGCAGTGTTATATACAATACACCATTACTTATATAAGGATAAAGATATACAACTAACAGCTCACAGAATCTTCTATATGTCCATAGATATACACTGTGTGTATAACCATTATATAATGTATACTTCACCAATATGTATGAGATGCTGTATAATAATAAGTAATACTGTAACATATAGAACCTATAGAATCTGGAGAGATAATCTTACTGAAGGTAGAAGAACATCCTGAGATAAAGAGTGTTGGATAATAGACCGGGAGATGCAAATATTATACTATAGTCTTATTATTATTATTATTATTATTATTATTATTATTACTTTTACTCTTTTATTATTTTTTTCTGTTTTATTATTTTATTATTTATCTTGTTTTTATCAGACTGACTATAATTCAATAAATCATTATTCGCGATAATCCATACCACAAGCGATACATGATTATTTTACAATATATCTACAGAAACATAAGAATAATATTAAAGATAAAAGAGTGAGGAAGGAAAACGCCATAGATAATACTGAGCAGAGGGAAAGTGATCGAAGTGGCCATAATATAATAAAAAATGACACAGATATTACACTCCATACTGACGATACATCCCTGAATGAGCACAACACAAAAAATGTCTAAAATAAACAATTTTTGGATGGTGTCATGTAGAGGTCATATAAATAGGTGGAATATAATAATAATAATAATAATAATAATAATAATAATAACAAATAATAGCATTATAATAATATCAAGTAAGAATTGTCACAAAATAATAAAATAAAATCCAACCATTTGAAATTAACAATTGGAAGAATTTATTTTCCCCACATTTATATTTTTTTCCTTTTGCATTTAAATTTAAGAAAAACAAATATAATAAAAAATAGAAATAAAAACAACGTTATTAAAACAACATTAATATTAAACAACAAAACAAAATGACATAAAATATAAGTAATAGTGATACAATAATAACTTAAAATATTATAAGTAATTGTGATACAATAATATAAAATATAAGGAATAGTGATACAATCATATCATAAAATAATGTGACATTGGCAAATGATAATAACATAAAATAATATGAATAGCCAAATAATAATAACATAATAGCAGAAAATAATATGAAATAGTGACATAATAATGTAATAAAATAATATGACATAGCAACAAAATAATGTCAAAATAACATAAAATGTTGAGATAATAATAACATAAAAATTAAAAAAATAATATAAAATAGTCAGTGCATCTAATAATATAAAAGTCACAAAATAATAACATTTTATAAAATAATATAAATTAGTAATAAAATAACAATTTTAAAATACTGACATAACAAAATAATGATATCAATAATTATAATTTAATTATTGTAATTAGAATTATTAGTAACTTGTTTAATAAATAATATTAATAAGTAATAAATAATAATAATAACCCCCCCTGTAGATTTTAGAAGCAGATCCAGCGCATAACTATTACTATTATTATAACTATTACTATCACATCATAAATGTTATGTGTATTTAATAGAAGCATTTTAGATGGATTTTTTTGGGGGGTTTTGTTGGCGTCTTTTTTTTTTACTAGTCTTTGCTCATTTACATATAGAAATAAATCTGTGCATTTTTTTATAATTATACATACACGTAGAATAAAATATAACATATAGATACATTTAAATACATAAAAAAATAATTCCACATTTTTTTATAACTAAACTTCAAAAGATACCATCCAAAAATCTTTGAATTGATTCATTCATGTTTTATTTTTATTTTTTATGAATTGTTTTCCATTAATATAGATTTTTTTTAATTGTATTAAGTTGTATCAGATGATTATTAGGTAAGATGATACTATGGCCTTTTTTTATTTTACACTTTATATTTTTTTACTTAAATTGTTCCAAAAATGCTCCGTGTTTAAATCCATTTACATATTTCTTTAAATAAAAAAAATTCCAGTTCCCTATTTTATTACATTTCCCAGTTCTGTACATCTATGTGATCCCATTGAAAAGAAAAAAAAAATTAAAAAAGCAAGTTTGAGAAAACATAAAGAGATTTTATTCATTTCAGATGAGAATGTCCATGACACATGTAGATACAATACAAGTAATACCGGAGCTCCAGGTGCTGCGACTCCACATATAAGGGCATGTTCACACACGCAGATTTTAATCAGTTTTTTTTTTCTCTTTTTTTTTACGCCAAAACCAGGAGTGAATTCACAATCGAGGTCTGTCCTTTCTGCTTTCTGTCCCTTTATGATCCACACTTGATTTTGGCTTCAAAAACTGCATCAAAAAACCTGCAGAAACCCTTCTCATGTGTATGCGAGCCCAGGAAATCTCTGCACCCACCCTGAGGTTTTGCAGGTAAGAGCAGAGATTTCCATCCTCTCCCTCCACTGACCTTCATGGCTTCGCCTCCTCGTCCTCCTCATCCTTGTCTTCACATCTAGAAATAACACAAAATCAAAAAATTGTAAGAAATTCCTAAGGGGAACGTCAAGGTGGTGACAGCTGTCAGTTCCACCGGCCTACACTAGAGGGCGCCAGCAGTACGTCCACTCCCACTGTCAATCTAATTGGGTTTTCCTTATTAAAATGAGTAGAGACATGTGCCCCGGGGGCAGTTGCTGGTACAGATTTGAGGATTATATGTGAATTAGAGGAATATAAAGACGATTGGCACCTAGGACAATGGGCATGAATAAATGAGCTGGATCAAAGAGAAGCGGGGAGTCCAACTGGCAAGTTCAGGATTAACCTCTCGCTTGCCACGGGGGTTGCAATCTCTAGAAAGGCTAATGCCGTGCAGACCATAAGTTCCCTATCAAGGGGTTAAGACCGCACTTCAAAGCCTGGCTGCAATCCCTGCTATTCAATGCAAGGGCTGAAAAGACAGGGAAGCGGCAGACAATGAGCCATTATCGCCCTGCAAATAAACAGATTGACACCCCGTTCTGGGCACTGGTCGGGGCGCTGACGTCACACCCCTGGAATACCACTGACCACAAGACGCCCTTTCATGGCGTTATCCTTTAATTCCCAAATTTTTGTTTTCCATAATTGGGGGAAATTTGCAGAAAATGAAGAAGTTGCGCGGAGGCCTCTAGGTGGAGGCCCCTTCACAAGGCGGCATATGGTGTGAGGGATCGCTATACATTACATATCATGTCATTGACTTTGATCATTTTTTAGCACCTCAGACTTTTGATGCTTCTCATTGTTTGTACCAACTGCTTTCTTAAAGTCGCAGCTACCATCTGCGAGGCTGGTGCCAAATTGGCAACTGGGAGAGGGTGGTGCGGGCCACATGCAGGTCCTTGGAGCCGGCCCAGCCTTTCATAAGAAGAGGGTGAGGGTCAACAGGCAAACACAAGGCAAGGGATAGGATGTAAGCAAACAGTGCCATGATGGTGAGGGGCACACAATTAAGGTTGAGGGGCACACTGTGATGGTAATGGGCACACTGTGATGGTGAGGGGCATAACATGATGGCGAGGGGCACACTGTGATGGTGAGGGGCACACCATGATGGCGAGGGGCACACTGTGATGGTGAGGGGCACGCAATTAAGGTTGAGTTGCACACCGTGATAGTAAGGGGCACACTGTGATGGTGAGGCTCATACCATAATGACAAGGGGAAGACCATGATGGTGAGGGGCATAACATGATGGCGAGGGACATACTGTGATGGTGAGGGGCACACCATGATGGCGAGGGGCACACTGTGATGGCGAGGGGCACACTGTGATGGTGAGGGGCATAACATGATGGCGAGGGACATACTGTGATGGTGAGGGGCACGCAATGATGGTGAGGGGCACGCTGTGATGGTAAGGGGCATAACATGATGGCGAGGGGCACACCATGATGGTGAGGGGCACACCGTGATGGTAAAGGGCATAACATGATGGTGAGGGACACGTTGTGATGGTGAGGGGCATACAATGATGGTGAGGGGCACATATAGATATTTCAGGGCACACCATGATAGCAGGTACCAGAGAGTGATAGATCACACACATAACAGCACATGGCTAGTGGTGCAGAGTGATGTCAGTAACACATAGAGATACATGACATGGCACAGGATGACTAGTGGGGCATCGCCTGAATACACCGCATTATGGGATATAACGTGTTCATTACATGTTATTAAGAAATACAATAATCATTGTAGTTGCTGTAAAACTGTTCATTTGTTCCATATAAAAAGGGTTGTGGGTGATTTATCCAACAAAATAGTTTATAGTACATAGATAGATAGACAGATAGAGAAATAGATATGGGATAGATAGATAGATAGATAGATAGATAGATAGATAGATAGATAGATAGATATGAGATAGATAGATAGATAGATATGAGATAGATAGATAGATAGATAGATAGATAGATATGAGATAGATAGATAGATAGATAGATAGATAGATATGAGATAGATAGATAGATAGATATGAGATAGATAGATAGATAGATAGATATGAGATAGATAGATAGATATGAGATAGATAGATAGATAAGAGATAGATAGATAGATAGATAGATAGATATGAGATAGATAGATAGATAGATAGATAGATAGATAGATAGATATGAGGTAGATAGATAGATAGATATGGGATAGATAGATATGAGATAGATAGGTAGATAGATATGAGATAGATATGAGATAGATAGATAGATAGATATGAGATAGATAGATAGATAGATAGATAGATAGATAGATAGATAGGGGGGATAGATAGATATGAGATAGATATATAGATAGATAGATATGAGATAGATAGATATGAGATAGATAGATAGATAGATAGATATGAGATAGATAGATATGAGATAGATAGATATGAGATAGATAGATAGATAGATAGATAGATAGATATGAGATAGATAGATATGAGATAGATAGATAGATATGAGATAGATAGATAGATAGATAGATAGATAGATATGAGATAGATAGATAGATAGATAGATAGATATATAGATATGAGATAGATAGATAGATAGATAGATGGATAGATAGATGGATAGATAGATAGATAGATATGAGATAGATAGATAGATAGATATGAGATAGATAGATAGATAGATAGATATGAGATAGATAGATATGAGATAGAAAGATATGGGATAGGTAGATATGAGATAGATAGATAGATAGATAGATAGATAGATAGATAGATTAGATATGAGATAGATAGACAGATATGAGATAGATATGAGATAGATAGATAGATGATAGATAGATAGATAGATAGATAGATAATGATTGATAGATAGATAGATAGTTATGAGACAGATATGAAATAGATAGGTAGATACATGGGTAGATAAATAGATAGATAGATAATGGATAGATAGATAGATATGAGATAGATAGAAAAGAAAAATGTAGTAGCACTTTAATATAGCACAAGGGTATATAAAGAACTGAGATAAAACCTGCATGATTGTTAGTATAAAGATATATAAACTAATATAACTATAAATAAATTTATAAATGTGAGGTTCTTCGTTATACATATTTGATCAAAGAGTAAAAAGCCCTGTACCTGCCCCGACAAGGCGACCTCGTTCAGGTAGGACCCTACACTAATGCCTCTATTTGACTCCAAATAAGTCTACAGTGTAAACACATTTTGCCCCAGGCTATTTTAAGTTGGGTATGCTCTGGATCCTATTTGCCCTGTGTTTACACTGTAGACTTATGTTGAGTCAAATAGAGGCATTAGTGTAGGGTCCTACCTGAACGAGGTCGCCTTGTCGGGGCAGGTACAGGGCTTTTTACTCTTTGATCAAATATGTATAACGAAGAACCTCACATTTACAGTGCTGGCCAAAAGTATTGGCACCCCTGCAATTCTGTCAGATAATATTCAATTTCTTCCAGAAAATGATTGCAATCACAAATGCTTTGGTCATAATATCTTCATTTATTTTGCTTGCAATGAAAAAACACAAAAGAGAATGAAAAAAAAAGTCAAATCATTGATCCTTTTACACAAAACTCCAAAAATGGGCCGGACAAAAGTATTGGCACCCTCAGCCTAATACTTGGTAGCACAACCTTTAGACAAAATAACTGCGAACAACCGCTTCCGGTAACCATCAATGAGTTTCTTCCAATGCTCTGCTGGAATTTCTCCAGGTCCCTGAGATGTGAAGGGCGCCTTCTCCAAGCTGCCATTGTGAGATCTCTCCTTGGGTGTTCTATGGGATTCAGGTCTGGACTCATTGCTGCCACTTTACAAGTCTCCAGTGCTTTCTCTCAAACCATTTTCTAGGGCTTTTTGAAGTGTGTTTTGGGTCATTGTCCTGCTGGAAGACCCATGACCTCTGAGGGAGACCCAGCTTTCTCACACTGGGCCCTACATTATGCTGCAGACTTCATAATGCCATGCACACGGTCAAGCAGTCCAGTGCCAGAGGCAGCAAAGCAACCCCAAAACATCAGGGAACCTCCGCCATGTCTGACTGTAGGGACCGTGTTCTTTTCTTTGAAGGCCTCTTTTTTTTCCTGTAAACTCTATGTTGATGCCTTTTCCCAAAAAGCTCTACTTTTGTCTCATCTGACCAGAGAACATTCTTCCAAAAAGTTTTTGGCTTTCTCAGGTAAGTTTTGGCTTTTTTCTGTCTCTGGGTCAGAAGTGGGGTCTTCCTGGGTATCCTACCATAGAGTCCCTTTTCATTCAGACGCCGACGGATAGTACGGGTTGACACTGTTGTACCCTTGGACTGCAGGGCAGCTAGAACTTGTTTGGATGTTAGTCGAGGTTCTTTAGCCACCATCCGCACAATGTTTCTTTTGCGTCCACACCTAGGGAGGTTAGCCACAGTGCCATGGGCTTTACACTTCTTGATGACACTGCGCACGGTAGACACAGGAACATTCAGGTCTTTGGAGATGGACTTGTAGCCTTGAGATTGCTCATGCTTCCTCACAATTTTGCTTCTCAAGTCCTCAGACAGTTCTTTGGTCTTCTTTCTTTTCTCCATGCTCAATGTGGTACACACAAGGACACAGGACAGAGGTTGAGTCAACTTTAATCATTTCAACTGGCTGCAAGTGTGATTTAGTTATTGCCGCCACCTGTTATGTGCCACAGGTAAGTAACAGGTGCTGTTAATTACACAAATTAGAGAAGCATCACATGATTTTTCAAAGGGTGCCAATACTTTTGTCCACCCCCTTTTTTATGTTTGGTGTGGAATTATATCCAATTTGGCTTTCTGACAATTCTTTTTGTGGTTTTCCATTGAAGACAAATTAAATGAAGATATTATTACCAAAGCATTTGTGATTGCAATCATTTTCAGGAAGAAATTGAGTATTATCTGAAAGAATTGCAGGGGTGCCAATACTTTTGGCCAGCACTGTATACATTTATTTATAGTTATATTAGTTTATATATCTTTATACTAACAATCATGCAGGTTTTATCTCAGTTCTTTATATACCCTTGTGTTATATTAGAGTGTTACTACATTTTTCTTTTCTATATTGTGCCACAGTAGTTTGCACCTATTCACATTGGGAGGTGCTGTCTGACTTCTCCTTGTCTAGATAGATAGTCTGACAATGTGTGTAAAGCGCTGCAGAATATGATGGCGCTATATAAGTAAGCATAATAAATAAATAAATAGATATGAGATAGATGGTCCAATGGTCATGGAAATATACAATAGACCCTTCCATCTTTTTGGCTACAGTAGGTGCCATAATGATAGCCACTTTCGGCAGTGGTATATTCTAGGCCCCTTCTTTGCTATGTACATCCCTGGCTCTTGCTCCTAGTTATACCCTAATAGTAGAGCCCATTACCAGATCCCTATGACAGGACTGTACAGCGCTGAGAACATCAGTGTCCTCATAGTGAGGGTAAGAAAGTAACACCCTGCAGGGGGGATACAATCCCCAAGCCCTCTGTACTGGGTGATGAGTCCGGGCACCATAGCGGGCAGGCTATTTTGGTGCTTACTATTGGGCTCCCTCTTCTTGTCATGTATGTTTAATCCAAGTATCTGTAACATGTAAACCAGGGCACACTAGAGGGCACTCTCACCAAATCATAACAAGGGTGGGGGACAGTACAGGTCCAGGAGGTAGGGGGCTTAGTCTATGAATATTCACATTTAGGAGGATTTATGTCTATTTTACACTCAACAGGATTGGGTGTTAGGCAATAAAGGAACCTCATATAACAATAATGTTATTTATATAGCGCCAACATATTCCAACACGTTACAAACCAGAAGGTTCATGTCAAAATCATACAGAGTAATTCATTCATTAAGACAATTGGGGTGAGGGCCCTGCTCACAAGAGCTTACAATCTACAAAGAAGAAGGGGTTAAGCAAGAGGTAACCATGTGGTAACCATTGTACAGTGGTCCAGGGTGATGGGTAACAGAGCTGCAGGAGCCGTCACTAGCCGCTACCTGTGTGCACATATACATAATACCGTCACCAGCCGCTACCTGTGTGTACATATACATAATACCGTCACCACCCGCTACCTGTGTGTACATATACATAATACCGTCACCAGCCGCTACCTGTGTGTACATATACATAATACCGTCACCAGCCGCTACCTGTGTGTACATACACATAATACCGTCACCAGCCGCTACCTGTGTGTATGTATACATAATACCGTCACCAGCCGCTACCTGTGTGTACATATACATAATACCGTCACCAGCCACTACCTGTGTGTACATATACATAATACCGTCACCAGCCGCTACCTGTGTGTACATACACATAATACCGTCACCAGCCACTACCTGTGTGTACATATACATAATACCGTCACCAGCCGCTACCTGTGTGTACATACACATAATACCGTCACCAGCCACTACCTGTGTGTACATATACATAATACCGTCACCAGCCGCTACCTGTGTGTACGTATACATAATACCGTCACCAGCCACTACCTGTGTGTACATATACATAATACCGTCACCAGCCACTACCTGTGTGTACATACACATAATACCGTCACCAGCCGCTACCTGTGTGTACATATACATAATACCGTCACCAGCCGCTACCTGTGTGTACATATACATAATACCGTCACCAGCCGCTACCTGTGTGTACATATACATAATACCGTCACCAGCCGCTACCTGTGTGTACGTATACATAATACCGTCACCAGCCGCTACCTGTGTGTACATATACATAATACCATCACCAGCCGCTACCTGTGTGTACGTATACATAATACCGTCACCAGCCGCTACCTGTGTGTACATATACATAATACCGTCACCAGCCGCTACCTGTGTGTACGTATACATAATACCGTCACCAGCCGCTACCTGTGTGTACATATACATAATACCGTCACCAGCCGCTACCTGTGTGTACGTATACATAATACCGTCACCAGCCGCTACCTGTGTGTACATATACATAATACCGTCACCAGCCGCTACCTGTGTGTACGTATACATAATACCGTCACCAGCCGCTACCTGTGTGTACGTATACATAATACCGTCACCAGCCGCTACCTGTGTGTACATATACATAATACCGTCACCAGCCGCTACCTGTGTGTACATATACATAATACCGTCACCAGCCGCTACCTGTGTGTACATATACATAATACCGTCACCAGCCGCTACCTGTGTGTATGTATACATAATACCATCACCAGCCGCTACCTGTGTGTACGTATACATAATACCGTCACCAGCCGCTACCTGTGTGTATGTATACATAATACCGTCACCAGCCGCTACCTGTGTGTACGTATACATAATACCGTCACCAGCCGCTACCTGTGTGTACATATACATAATACCGTCACCAGCCACTACCTGTGTGTACATATACATAATACCGTCACCAGCCGCTACCTGTGTGTACATATACATAATACCGTCACCAGCCGCTACCTGTGTGTACATATACATAATACCATCACCAGCCGCTACCTGTGTGTACATATACATAATACCGTCACCAGCCGCTACCTGTGTGTACATATACATAATACCGTCACCAGCCGCTACCTGTGTGTACATATACATAATACCGTCACCAGCCGCTACCTGTGTGTATGTATACATAATACCATCACCAGCCGCTACCTGTGTGTACATATACATAATACCGTCACCAGCCGCTACCTGTGTGTACGTATACATAATACCGTCACCAGCCGCTACCTGTGTGTACATATACATAATACCGTCACCAGCCGCTACCTGTGTGTACGTATACATAATACCGTCACCAGCCGCTACCTGTGTGTATATATACATAATACCGTCACCAGCCGCTACCTGTGTGTACATATACATAATACCGTCACCAGCCGCTACCTGTGTGTACATATACATAATACCGTCACCAGCCGCTACCTGTGTGTACATATACATAATACCGTCACCAGCCGCTACCTGTGTGTACATATATATAATACCATCACCAGCCGCTACTTGTGTGTACATATACATAATACCGTCACCAGCCGCTACCTGTGTGTACATATACATAATACCGTCACCAGCCGCTACCTGTGTGTACATATACATAATACCGTCACCAGCCGCTACTTGTGTGTACATATACATAATACCGTCACCAGCCGCTACCTGTGTGTACATACACATAATACTGTCACCAGCCGCCATCTCTGTGTACATATACAAAGTACACTGACATACAGATTGATCCTATGGAAGTGTGTGCTAATGTGACTGACCAGGGTAATGCAATCCAGAGAATAGGTGCAACGTGGGAGAAGTCATAGAGGTGGAAGTAGCAGGTTTGGATTATGGAGGATGTTAGTAGTAGATCACTGGTAGAATGCATAGGGTGGTGGACAGAGATTAGGGAGGAGATGAAGGGATCTGTACTGCGAGGAAGAGCTTCAAGGATAAGAATGAGAAGCTTAAAGGGGTTGTGCAGGATTAGAAAACATGGCTGCTTTCTTCTTCTCATGAAGTGACCTCATGTCTGCTGGTCACATCGCAGTGCTTCATCTCAGTCCCATTAAAATAAGACGCAGCATGTCCAACAGACATGAGGTCACTTCCTTAGAAGAAGAAAGCAGCCATGTTTTCTAATCCTGCACAACCCCTTTAAATTGTATTCTAAATTGGATAAGAAACCAGCGCAGTGACTGGCACAGACTGGAGACATAGCTGTAGTGACTGGTACAGACTGGAGACATCGGTGCAGTGACTGGTACAGACTGGAGACATTGCTGCAGTGACTGGTACAGACTGGAGACATTGCTGCAGTGACTGGTACAGACTGGAGACATCGGTGCAGTGACTGGTACAGACTGGAGACATCGGTGCAGTGACTGGTACAGACTGGAGACATCGGTGCAGTGACTGGTACAGACCGGAGACATCGGTGCAGTGACTGGTACAGACCGGAGACATCGGTGTAGTGACTGGTACAGACTGGAGACATCGGTTCAATGACTGGTACAGACTGGAGACATCGGTGCAATGACTGGTACAGACTGGAGACATCGCTGCAGTGACTGGCACAGACCGGAGACATCGGTGCAGTGACTGGTACAGACCGGAGACATCGGTGCGGGGACTGGTACAGACTGGAGACATCGGTGTAGTGACTGGTACAGACTGGAGACATTGGTGCGGGGACTGGTACAGACCGGAGACATCGGTGTAGTGACTGGTACAGACTGGAGACATCGGTGTAGTGACTGGTCCAGACCGGAGACATCGGTGTAGTGAACGGTACAGACCGGAGACATCGGTGTAGTGTCTGGTACAGACCGGAGACATCGGTGCGGGGACTGGTACAGACCGGAGACATTGGTGTAAGGACTGGTACAGACCGGAGACATCGGTACAGTGACTGGTACAGACCGGAGACATCGGTGCAGTGACTGGTACAGACTGGAGACATCGGAGCAGTGACTGGTACAGACTGGAGACATCGGTGTAGTGACTGGTACAGACCGGAGACATCGGTGTAGTGACTGGTACAGACTGGAGACATCGGTGTAGTGACTGGTACAGACTGGAGACATCGGTGTAGTGACTGGTACAGACCGGAGACATCGGTGTAGTGACTGGTACAGACTGGAGACATCGGTGTAGTGACTGGTACAGACCGGAGACATCGCTGTAGTGACTGGTACAGACCGGAGACATCGGTGTAGTGACTGGTACAGACTGGAGACATTGCTGTAGTGACTGGTACAAACCGGAGACATCGGTGTAGTGACTGGTACAGACCGGAGACATCGGTGCAATGACTGGTACAGACTGGAGACATCGGTGTAGTGACTGGTACAGACTGGAGACATCGGTGTAGTGACTGGTACAGACTGGAGACATCGCTGTAGTGACTGGCACAGACCGGAGACATCGGTGCAGTGACTGGTACAGACCGGAGACATCGGTGCGGGGACTGGTACAGACCGGAGACATCGGTGTAGTGACTGGTACAGACTGGAGACATCGGTGTAGTGACTGGTACAGACCGGAGACATCGGTGTAGTGACTGGTACAGACTGGAGACATCGGTGTAGTGACTGGTACAGACCGGAGACATCGGTGCAGTGACTGGTACAGACTGGAGACATCGGAGCAGTGACTGGCACAGACCGGAGACATCGGTGTAAGGTCTGGTACAGACTGGAGACATCAGTGCAGTGACTGGTACAGACTGGAGACATCGGTGCAGTGACTGGTACAGACCGGAGACATCAGTGCAGTGACTGGTACAGACCGGAGACATCGGTGCAGTGACTGGTACAGACTGGAGACATCGGTGCAGTGACTGGTACAGACCGGAGACATCGCTGTAGTGACTGGTACAGACTGGAGACATCGCTGTAGTGACTGGTACAGACTGGAGACATTGCTGTAGTGACTGGTACAGACTGGAGACATTGCTGTAGTGACTGGTACAGACCGGAGACATCGGTGCAGTGACTGGTACAGACCGGAGACATTGCTGTAGTGACTGGTACAGACTGGAGACATTGCTGTAGTGACTGGTACAGACTGGAGACATTGCTGTAGTGACTGGTACAGACTGGAGACATCGGTGTAGTGACTGGTACAGACCGGAGACATCGGTGTAGTGACTGGTACAGACTGGAGACATCGGTGTAGTGACTAGTACAAACCGGAGACATCGGAGCAGTGACTGGTACAGACCGGAGACATTGGTGTAGTGACTAGTACAGACCGGAGACATCGGTGTAAGGTCTGGTACAGACTGGAGACATCAGTCCAGTGACTGGTACAGACTGGAGACATCGGTGTAGTGACTGGTACAGACCGGAGACATCGGTGTAGTGACTAGTACAGACCGGAGACATCGGTGTAAGGTCTGGTACAGACTGGAGACATCAGTGCAGTGACTGGTACAGACTGGAGACATCGGTGTAGTGACTGGTACAGACTGGAGACATCGGTGTAGTGACTGGTACAGACTGGAGACATCAGTGCAGTGACTGGTACAGACTGGAGACATCGGTGTAGTGACTGGTATAGACTGGAGACATCGGTGCAGTGACTGGTACAGACCGGAGACATCGGAGTAGTGACTGGTACAGACCGGAGACATCGGTGTAGTGACTGGTACAGACCGGAGACATCGGTGTAGTGACTAGTACAGACCGGAGACATCGGTGTAAGGTCTGGTACAGACTGGAGACATCAGTGCAGTGACTGGTACAGACTGGAGACATCGGTGTAGTGACTGGTACAGACTGGAGACATCGGTGTAGTGACTGGTACAGACTGGAGACATCGGTGTAGTGACTGGTACAGACTGGAGACATTGCTGTAGTGACTGGTACAGACTGGAGACATCGGTGCAGTGACTGGTACAGACTGGAGACATCGGTGTAGTGACTGGTACAGACTGGAGACATCAGTGCAGTGACTGGTACAGACTGGAGACATCGCTGTAGTGACTGGTACAGACTGGAGACATCGGTGTAGTGACTGGTACAGACTGGAGACATTGCTGTAGTGACTGGTACAGACTGGAGACATCGCTGCAGTGACTGGTACAGACTGGAGACATCGGTGTAGTGACTGGTACAGACTGGAGACATCGGTGTAGTGACTGGTACAGACCGGAGACATCGGTGAGAGTTCAGACTGATAGATTGCACCAGCAAGTGTTACACTAAATGAGCGGTCAGAAAGATAGGAAGAAAACCAAAGGAGTGCAGTGTCCCTGAGGCCCATAGAGCGGAGCATAGTGGATGAGGAGTCAACAGTGTCACATGCTGCTGAGAGATCCAGAAGAATAAGAAGAGAGAAGTCACCATTAGATTTAGCCGTCAGGAGATCATTGGAGACTTTTGTCAGGGCCGCTTCAGTAGAGTGCAGAGTGCAAAGACCAGATTGTAAGGGGTCAAGAAGAGAGTTAGCAGGGAGATAGCGGATTAGACTGGAATAGACCAAGCGTTCCAGGAGTTTAGAAGGGGAGGTTACAGACAGGTCGATAGTTAGTAGCACAAGACAGGTCGAGGGAGGATTTCTCAGAAGTGGAAATATAACAGCTTGTTTAAAAGAAGAAGGAAAAATTTCAGAAAAAAGAGAGGAATTTGGTAAGGCAGAAAAATCTGATTCAGGAATTCCAAAAGGTGAAGAGACTCCCAATTGAGGCCACTATCTTGGTCTATATTGACTATACACAGCCTTTTCTACACTGATGGAAGACTAAAGGAGCTGGGTACAGCCCTAGCCCAAATTTAAGAATTAATCTTGGCCTTAAATTGACGAAAGGACACCCCACATGACTGCTGAGGCCCAATCACAGGTATTAGCAGACCCCCAGAGCCCATGATGTCACCCAGGTGGCCAGAAGAGGCCAGAAGATGACCAAAGAGGACCCCTAGGAAGTGCTAGAATTATCAGAGTTTATTATTCTTCCGCACCTCAGCTGGACCTCCACGTATTAGACTCCGTGGTCTCTTCAGACCCTTTAAAAATATCACTTCTTGGCTGGACCTAACAAGTTTGTTTTCCAAAGCAAAACAGGTGGACAATTTTCGTGTATATTCACGGGACTCGCCCATCTCTAGCGGCAACGAACAAACTGGAGGAGAGCTTGTAATGCACAGCAGAGCTCTGACACTGGAGCAGTGATGTCTGGAGAAGACGCTTCAGCTCCGAGTGGAAGTGGGTGGCGGCGTGTTGGTGCATGTGTGTGCATTGTGCACTGGATTCAGAGCTCACTTACCATATCAAGAGTGATACAGGAGACATTAGAACAGCCTGAGAATCTGCCAACAACAAATACATCAGGACCAGAGCTGGCTGCATACTGCAATTATCAATGGCAAGCAATATGGGAGCGAGCCCCTAAACCAATAGGAAAAGAAGGACTGAACAGCACAACAAGGCCATACTCCTGGTGTACAGAGAGGATGATCACAGCAAGAGGTAAAGGAGTCAAGTTCCAAGAATATCTCGTGTAGGAGTGCCGTTTGTCTACAAGAGACTGTTATTATCACATAGACTCCTACATGTTGGCTCCCAGCTGGACACCACAATGTCTACTGCACTACTTTGCCCTACTACGTCCAGTACGCTTTGGCAAGGACTCTAAGACCTGTCATGAATTAGCCAGTGAATAGTGAATTGAGCTTTGTCCTCAACCGTTTTCCATCACAGGGTGACAATATCATACATATTTGCCATAAATGCTTGAGCCTGGGTGTTTTCTTTGACTTTCCTCTTCTGCTCAGTCTTTGATGAAATAACTTGAGTCCATTTAGCCAATGCTTTCCTTCATCTGACACAGGGCACCTAGAGAATGGAACAATGTGCCGTCAAGTTAAGAACCTTGGAATCTGAGATGTCTTTACATGATGTGGCCTTCTACCTTCTATGCCAGGTTGTTCCCATTCAGCCACTGACATTTTCCAGTATCTTGGACTTTGGCAGTGGTACAATATGTCATCGAGTTCCTTGATCTGGGCTTTCATGACATGATGAGGCCACATGGGCTAATGTTTAGATTGTGTTCTTTGGATGTATTAAGGAATGAGTTGCCAGGATGAGATCCCCTTACTTCTCTAGTTGAGTTGGTCTCTTTGGCTACTAAAGTGGACTAATGATTCAAGGTGAGCAATTGGAAAAAAAAATCACTAATCATTAATTTCTTTCTTCTGGTCTCCATTTCCAATTTTCCTCCAAGGGAAAGCTGCATGGAACCCATGGAACTTGGTAGGTCTTCCTTAATGCATCAGAACAGGCCTTGTTGTGTGTATCTGGGACAAAGCCTATAGTGTGGACAAGAAGGACCTCTTTGCTCTCACACTGTCCACTGCATCTTGAGAAGCAGGAAATCTTTCAAGCCTTAGTGACTATGGAAAGATCAACTTGGGCCCAAAGCTGACCATATACATTAGATTTCAGATAGGTGTGAAGTGGTTACCCAATCGATGATGGGACATTTGTACGGACAGTCCTACCATCAACATCAACTGAAGAAAGTAAAAATATATCTTGCAGCTTCTTCTGAAATAACATTCAGTGATTGTGAATCCCTGACAGTGAAGCTGGCCTTGGAAAAATATCCAGAAATCTCCTTGAAGGAGCCAAGCAGATTGAGGCATGATGGACACTCGATTTCTCTCGTTTTGACTTTGTCCTCACCTGGATCTCTGGGGAGAAGATCTGTAGAGCTGATGCGCTTTCCAGATTCTTTTGAATGAAATCCCAGCTCAAGTCATTGACCCAAACTGTATTTTGGTAGCTACCAGAACTTCTCCAGATGAACCATGGAATGGATGCTCTGCTAAGTGATGACTTGGACTCATTCCTTCAATCTGTTTGGTCATCCTGTAGTTAATACTGTTATTTCTGGTGGATGAACTAAAGACAAGTCAAAGAATAAGTAGAATCCTTTTCTGTTTGTGTCCAATTCGAGCCCTCTCAGCAGGTACCAGCAGATCTTCTCCTGCCTCTGCTCATTCGAAGATCTGAGATGTCTATCAATTTCATTACTGATTCACCAAGGATTCACTAACATCTGGGTAGTAGTGGGTCAGTTCCCTAAGACCATTTTCTGTTTTTCATCTGCCCCTTAATTCTCTTGGGTCTTGTCTAGAAGACTCTTCCGTCTTCATGGCCTTCCCACTCACATTGTTTCTGATGTGTGGTTTGCCTCTAAATTCTCTAAAGCTTTGTACAAAGCTCTGAAATTTTCTCTGGACTTCTCATCAGCTTATCCTTCTCAGGGTAAAGCTCACACAGAGCGGATGAAACAGATTCTCAAGAATTTCTCTGTATGTACAGTACATGAATATTCACCAGGATAATTGTTCCGAACTCTTATTTGGTCAGAATTTGCCTACATAACCCAGTCTTCGAGTCCTCTGGAAAGTTACCGTTTGTGACTGACTGCCTGTTCTCCAGTATTCTTCTGTCTCTGACCACTCTCCATGGCCTGCTGATGAGGGTGTCAAAACATTCAGGACATCTGGACGGGTCTAAAAGGGGTTTAGAGTAATTACAGGAGACTCAGGGGCTGTCGGAGGGGGTGTAAAACAAAAAAGCCACACTCATCTATTCCCGGCGCTCTGTTAGCTCTCCCATGCTAGAATCACTGAGCCAGAAATGGAGAGGTTCACATGAACAGTGAGAGCAACAAGTGGCCTCAGCAGTCACCGGTAAGGAACTAGTGACTGAGTGACATCACTGGTCCGTCACCACCGACTGCTGAGGACACAGATTGGTACAGGAATGAAAGGGTACCTGGACTGTACAACAGAGTGCCAAGGATAGGCGAGTAGAATTTTATTTTTTGTCTCACACCCATGCTGGCTGCCTCCCATAGTTCCTGGACAACCGCTTTAATTTTTAATAGTGGCTGTCTACTTAGGTCTGCAAGATTCTAAGGGTCCAATGGTGTGGGGCAGCCTGTCCCAGGCTACAAACTAACTCACCGCCCAAGACCAGGCTAGACTACTCTTGGATGGTATAATCCTTTCTTAAAGGCACAGGATAATGATATAGAATACTCTTCCACAGGTAGTGCTGTTTTGGGGCACCATACTCTGTTCCTTGCTACCCTACTCTTCATTATTCTGTCCCTGACACTGCACTCAATGTGTTCTCCATCTATAGGCATCATCATCGGACAGGTGGTAACCTTAACCGTTGCCGGGTAGTTTGACTTTTTTCATATTTTCCATCTCCGCCTTCCAAACTTCATTTCTGTCTACATAGCCCTATGAGGGCTTAGTTTTTGCAAGTCGTACTTTTAGTTGGCACCATTTTGGAGTACACTTAATGTTTTTGGGAGGACGGTATGAAAAAAAAAGAATAATTCTATCATTATTATGCTTACTTATACAGCGCCATCATATTCACAGCGCTTTACAGACATTGTCAGTCACTGTCCCATATAGGGCTCACAATCTACATTCCCTATCAGTATGTCTTTGGAGTGTGGGAGGAAACCGGAGTACCCGGAGGAAACCCACGCAAACACGGGGAGAACATACAAACTCCTTACAGATGTTGTCCTTGGCAGGCTACAGTGCTAACCACTGAGCCACTGTGCTATGTGTTTCATTTTTACAGAGTTCCCTCTGCATTAAAAATGACAACTGAGTTATAACCATTATGGCCATACTGTATATACATATACAATAACATATTCATATTGGTTTTATTATGTTTCCCCATTATTACTGAATAAAGCAACATTTTGGCAAAATAAACCATTTGCCTGGGGTCACTGTGTTCTGACATCCATCATTTTTCACCTTTTGTTGACAGAGCTTTGTTTTTTGCAGGGTAAGTTGTAATTTTCATTGGTACCATAATATGCACCACTTTTTCATGGAGACGAGGTGACCGACACTTTTGTTCATTGCGGTATTTATATATTTTTGTGACATTACCATACAGGATATGTAACGTTATTTTTGGATAGTGCCGATACACACGGGGATATCTAGCATTTTTTGTTTCTTTGTCTACATTATCTATTTTTGAAATAAGTAAAGTTTTTTCATCATTTTTTTTTCTTTTTTCTTTTTAATTTTTATACAGTCTCACAAGGGGACTTGAATCTGGGATCGCTTGATCACCTGTACAATGTACTGCAATACTTCTGTATTGCAGTATATGGTACAATACATGCCTATGTCTGTGAGGGTGTGGACAAGGCAGCTAGGAGGCCATTGATTGGTGTCCTGGCTGCCATAACAGACCCTTGGAAGTACACAATCGCTTCTTGGGGGGCTGAGGGGGTGAAAGAAGGGGTGCCCCACGCCCTATCCTCCCATGTGCCATGATCACTCTTGACCATCTCATGTAAGGCACTAATCTGCCAGAGTCAGAATATTTTCCAACTCCTGCAGTTAATCCCTGGACCTGGCTATATAAGACAAGTGATGTAGCAGACTCAGCTCTTCTCTTCTCTCCACTTTCAGGACGAGCTGAGCATGCATGTGTATGGAGGAATCCGACAAGATTACCTGCAGACCTAATACTACACACGCAGTGTGAGCAGATCCATATGTGCACTGGGCATATGTCTGCACTGTCTTCAGGCCTCGTGTCTGTACATGCCACATTCCTTCTAAGATCATGCACAGTCTGCACACTGCTTTATGATGAGCAGAGGGCAGGGCAGGGCTGGCAGGCTGGAGATCTCATCCACATTGTTACTGACCTTACTGACTGTGTTATTAAGGCTACGATCACACTACCATTATCAATGTCCATCGCTGTCATCCGTCATAGGAGCCCCCTCCGTCTGTGTCTGATCCCATTAACTCTAGTGTAAAGAACATGACGGAGTATTTCTTCCATCAAAAGAATAAAAAACATGACAAAGGTTCTGTCATGTTTTTTACATGGGGTGAATGCGGACGGACACCCTACAGAGGAGGCGCTGTCTTCATCATCGTTTGTCATTGTTAGCCCATCCGAAGGGACATGTGGCCAGAAAGGACAATGGTAGCCACTAAGGTGACAGGTTTATTAGGAGAGGAATGCCTTAAAGGGTACATTCACACAGGGCAGATTTATCTGCAGAAATGAAGACATTTAGATGTAAAGAAATTATTTTAGTAGCAGAAGCTTTTACAACAAATCTGACATATGTGAATATCCTCTAAGAGCTCCTTCACACAATGAGGCGGTCTCTTCCCCACCACTCTATAGTACTATCTCTATATCTCTACAGTCTCTTCCCCACCACTCTATAGTACTACCTCTGTATCTCTACAGTCTCTTCCCCACCACTCTATAGTACTACCTCTATATCTCTACAGTCTGTTCCCCACCACTCTATAGTACTACCTCTGTATCTCTACAGTCTCTTCCCCACCACTCTATAGTACTACCTCTATATCTCTACAGTCTCCTCCCCACCACTCTATAGTACTACCTCTATATCTCTACAGTCTCTTCTCCACCACTCTATAGTACTACCTCTATATCTCTACAGTCTCTTCTCCACCACTCTATAGTACTACCTCTGTATCTCTACAGTCTCTTCCCCACCACTCTATAGTACTATCTCTATATCTCTACAGTCTCTTCCCCACCACTCTATAGTACTACCTCTATATCTCTACAGTCTGTTCCCCACCACTCTATAGTACTACCTCTATATCGCTACAGTCTCTTCCCCACCACACTATAGTACTACCTCTATATCTCTACAGTCTCTTCCCCACCACACTATAGTACTACCTCTATATCTCTACAGTCTCTTCCCCACCACTCTATAGTACTACCTCTGTATCTCTACAGTCTCTTCCCCACCACTCTATAGTACTACCTCTATATCTCTACAGTCTCCTCCCCACCACTCTATAGTACTACCTCTATATCTCTACAGTCTCTTCTCCACCACTCTATAGTACTACCTCTATACCTCTACAGTCTCTTCTCCACCACTCTATAGTACTACCTCTGTATCTCTACAGTCTCTTCCCCACCACTCTATAGTACTATCTCTATATCTCTACAGTCTCTTCCCCACCACTCTATAGTACTACCTCTATATCACTACAGTCTGTTCCCCACCACTCTATAGTACTACCTCTGTATCTCTACAGTCTCTTCCCCACCACTCTATAGTACTACCTCTATATCTCTACAGTCTCCTCACCACCACTCTATAGTACTACCTCTATATCTCTACAGTCTCTTCTCCACCACTCTATAGTACTACCTCTATATCTCTACAGTCTGTTCCCCACCACTCTATAGTACTACCTCTGTATCTCTACAGTCTCTTCCCCACCACTCTATAGTACTACCTCTATATCTCTACAGTCTCCTCCCCACCACTCTATAGTACTACCTCTATATCTCTACAGTCTCTTCTCCACCACTCTATAGTACTACCTCTATATCTCTACAGTCTCTTCTCCACCACTCTATAGTACTACCTCCATATCTCTACAGTCTCTTCCCCACCACTCTGTAGTACTACCTCTATATCTCTACAGTCTGTTCCCCACCACTCTATAGTACTACCTCTATATCACTACAGTCTCTTCCCCACCACTCTATAGTACTACCTCTATATCTCTACAGTCTCCTCCCCACCACTCTATAGTACTACCTCTGTATCTCTACAGTCTCTTCCCCACCACTCTATAGTACTACCTCTATATCTCTACAGTCTCTTCTCCACCACTCTATAGTACTACCTCTATATCTCTACAGTCTCTTCCCCACCACTCTATAGTACTACCTCTATATCTCTACAGTCTCTTCTCCACCACTCTATAGTACTACCTCTATATCTCTACAGTCTCTTCCCCACCACTCTATAGTACTACCTCTATAACTCTACAGTCTCTTCCCCACCACTCTATAGTACTACCTCTATATCTCTACAGTCTCTTCTCCACCACTCTATAGTACTACCTCCATATCTCTACAGTCTCTTCCCCACCACTCTGTAGTACTACCTCTATATCTCTACAGTCTCTTCCCTACCACTCTATAGTACTACCTCCATATCTCTACAGTCTCTTCCCCACCACTCTGTAGTACTACCTCTATATCTCTACAGTCTCTTCCCTACCACTCTATAGTACTACCTCTATATCTCTACAGTCTCTTCCCCACCACACTATAGTACTACCTCTATATCTCTACAGTCTCTTCCCCACCACTCTATAGTACTACCTCTGTATCTCTACAGTCTCTTCCCCACCACTCTATAGTACTACCTCTATATCTCTACAGTCTCCTCCCCACCACTCTATAGTACTACCTCTATATCTCTACAGTCTCTTCTCCACCACTCTATAGTACTACCTCTATATCTCTACAGTCTCTTCTCCACCACTCTATAGTACTACCTCTGTATCTCTACAGTCTCTTCCCCACCACTCTATAGTACTATCTCTATATCTCTACAGTCTCTTCCCCACCACTCTATAGTACTACCTCTATATCTCTACAGTCTGTTCCCCACCACTCTATAGTACTACCTCTGTATCTCTACAGTCTCTTCCCCACCACTCTATAGTACTACCTCTATATCTCTACAGTCTCCTCCCCACCACTCTATAGTACTACCTCTATATCTCTACAGTCTCTTCCCCACCACTCTATAGTACTACCTCTATATCACTACAGTCTGTTCCCCACCACTCTATAGTACTACCTCTGTATCTCTACAGTCTCTTCCCCACCACTCTATAGTACTACCTCTATATCTCTACAGTCTCCTCCCCACCACTCTATAGTACTACCTCTATATCTCTACAGTCTCTTCTCCACCACTCTATAGTACTACCTCTATATCTCTACAGTCTCTTCTCCACCACTCTATAGTACTACCTCTGTATCTCTACAGTCTCTTCCCCACCACTCTATAGTACTATCTCTATATCTCTACAGTCTCTTCCCCACCACTCTATAGTACTACCTCTATATCACTACAGTCTGTTCCCCACCACTCTATAGTACTACCTCTGTATCTCTACAGTCTCTTCCCCACCACTCTATAGTACTACCTCTATATCTCTACAGTCTCCTCCCCACCACTCTATAGTACTACCTCTATATCTCTACAGTCTCTTCCCCACCACTCTATAGTACTACCTCTGTATCTCTACAGTCTCTTCCCCACCACTCTATAGTACTACCTCTATATCTCTACAGTCTCCTCCCCACCACTCTATAGTACTACCTCTATATCTCTACAGTCTCTTCTCCACCACTCTATAGTACTACCTCTATATCTCTACAGTCTCTTCTCCACCACTCTATAGTACTACCTCTGTATCTCTACAGTCTCTTCCCCACCACTCTATAGTACTATCTCTATATCTCTACAGTCTCTTCCCCACCACTCTATAGTACTACCTCTATATCACTACAGTCTGTTCCCCACCACTCTATAGTACTACCTCTGTATCTCTACAGTCTCTTCCCCACCACTCTATAGTACTACCTCTATATCTCTACAGTCTCCTCCCCACCACTCTATAGTACTACCTCTATATCTCTACAGTCTCTTCTCCACCACTCTATAGTACTACCTCCATATCTCTACAGTCTCTTCCCCACCACTCTGTAGTACTACCTCTATATCTCTACAGTCTCTTCCCTACCACTCTATAGTACTACCTCCATATCTCTACAGTCTCTTCCCCACCACTCTGTAGTACTACCTCTATATCTCTACAGTCTCTTCCCTACCACTCTATAGTACTACCTCTATATCTCTACAGTCTCTTCCCCACCACTCTATAGTACTACCTCTATATCTCTACAGTCTGTTCCCCACCACTCTATAGTACTACCTCTGTATCTCTACAGTCTCTTCCCCACCACTCTATAGTACTACCTCTATATCTCTACAGTCTCCTCCCCACCACTCTATAGTACTACCTCTATATCTCTACAGTCTCTTCCCCACCACTCTATAGTACTGCCTCTATATCTCTACAGTCTCTTCCCTACCACTCTATAGTACTACCTCTATACCTCTACAGTCTCTTCCCCACCACTCTATAGTACTACCTCTATATCTCTACAGTCTCTTCCCCACCACTCTATAGTACTACCTCTATATCTCTACAGTCTCTTTCCCACCACTCTATAGTACTACCTCCATATCTCTACAGTCTCTTCCTCACCACTCTATAGTACTACCTCTGTATTTCTACAGTCTCTTCCCCACCACTCTATAGTACTAACTCCATATCTATACAGCCTCTTCCCCACCACTCTATAGTACTACCTCTATATCTCTACAGTCTCTTCCCCACCACACTATAGTACTACCTCTATATCACTACAGTCTCTTTCCTACCACTCTATAGTACTACCTCTATATCTCTACAGTCTCTTCCCCACCACACTATAGTACTACCTCTATATTTCTACAGTCTCTTCCCCACCACTCTATAGTACTACCTCTATATCTCTACAGTCTCTTCCCCACCACTCTATAGTACTACCTCTATATCTCTACAGTCTCTTCCCCACCACACTATAGTACTACCTCTATATCTCTACAGTCTCTTCCCTACCACTCTATAGTACTACCTCTATATCTCTACAGACTCTTCCCCACCACACTATAGTACTACCTCTATATCTCTACAGTCTCCTCCCCACCACTCTATAGTACTACCTCTATATCTCTACAGTCTCTTCCCCACCACTCTATAGTACTACCTCTATATCTCTACAGTCTCTTCCCCACCACTCTATAGTACTACCTCTATATCTCTACAGTCTCTTCCCCACCACTCTATAGTACTACCTCTATATCTCTACAGTCTCTTCCCTACCACTCTATAGTACTACCTCTATATCTCTACAGACTCTTCCCCACCACACTATAGTACTACCTCTATATCTCTACAGTCTCCTCCCCACCACTCTATAGTACTACCTCTATATCTCTACAGTCTCTTCCCCACCACTCTATAGTACTACCTCTATACCTCTACAGTCTCTTCCCCACCACTCTATAGTACTACCTCTATATCTCTACAGTCTCTTCCCCACCACTCTATAGTACTACCTCTATATCTCTACAGTCTCTTTCCCACCACTCTATAGTACTACCTCCATATCTCTACAGTCTCTTCCTCACCACTCTATAGTACTACCTCTGTATTTCTAGTCTCTTCCCCACCACTCTATAGTACTAACTCCATATCTATACAGTCTCTTCCCCACCACTCTATAGTACTACCTCTATATCTCTACAGTCTCTTCCCCACCACTCTATAGTACTACCTCTATATCTCTACAGTCTCTTCCCCACCACTCTATAGTACTACCTCTATATCTCTACAGTCTCTTCCTCACCAATCTATAGTACTACCTCTATATCACTACAGTCTCTTTCCTACAACTCTATAGTACTACCTCTATATCTCTACAGTCTCCTCCCCACCACTCTATAGTACTACCTCTATATCTCTACAGTCTCTTCCCCACCACTCTATAGTACTACCTCTATATCTCTACAGTCTCTTCCCCACCACTCTATAGTATTACCTCTATGTCTCTACAGTCTCTTCCCCACCACTCTATAGTACTACCTCCATATCTCTACAGTCTCTTCCTCACCACTCTATAGTACTACCTCTATATCTCTACAGTCTCCTCCCCACCACTCTATAGTACTAACTCTATATCTCTACAGTCTCTTCGCCACCACACTATAGTACTACCTCTATATCTCTACAGTCTCTTCCCCACCACTCTATAGTACTACCTCTATAACTCTACAGTCTCTTCCCCACCACTCTATAGTACTACCTCTATAACTCTACAGTCTCTTCCCCACCACTCTATAGTACTACCTCTGTATCTCTACAGTCTCTTCCCTACCACTCTATAGTACTACCTCTATATCTCTAGTCTCTTCCCCACCACTCTATAGTACTAACTTAATATCTCTACAGTCTCTTCCCCACCACTCTATAGTACTACCTCCATATCTCTACAGTCTCTTCCCCACCACTCTATAGTATTACCTCCATATCTCTACAGTCTCTTCCCCATCACTCTATAGTACTACCTTTATATCTCTACAGTCTCTTCCCCACCACTCTATAGTACTACCTCTATATCTCTACAGTCTCTTCTCCACCACTCTATAGTACTACCTCTATATTTCTACAGTCTCTTCCCCACCACTCTATAGTACTACCTCTATAACTCTACAGTCTCCTCCTCACCACTCTATAGTACTACCTCTATATTTCTACAGTCTCCTCCCCACCAATCTATAGTACTACCTCTATATCTCTACAGTCTGTTCCCCACCACTCTATAGTACTACCTCTATATATCTACAGTCTCTTCCCCACCACTCTATAGTACTACCTCTATATCTCTACAGTCTGTTCCCTACTACTCTATAGTACTACCTCTATATCTCTACAGTCTCTTCCTCATCACTCTATAGAACTACCTCTATCTCTCTACAGTCTCTTCCCCACCACTCTATACTACTACCTCTATATCTCTACAGTCTCTTCCCCACCACTCTATAGTACTACCTCTATAACTCTATAGTCTCCTCCCCACCACTCTATAGTACTACCTCTATATCTCTACAGTCTCCTCCCCACCACTCTGTAGTATTACCTCTATATCTCTACAGTCTATTCCCCACCACTCTATAGTACTACCTCTATATCTCTACAGTCTCTTCCCCACCACACTATAGTACTACCTCTATATCTCTACAGTCTCTTCCCCACCACTCTATAGTACTACCTCTATATCTCTACAGTCTCTTCCCCACCACTCTATAGTACTACCTCTATATCTCTACAGTCTCTTCTCCACCACTCTATAGTACTACCTCCATATCTCTACAGTCTCTTCCCCACCACTCTGTAGTACTACCTCTATATCTCTACAGTCTCTTCCCTACCACTCTATAGTACTACCTCCATATCTCTACAGTCTCTTCCCCACCACTCTGTAGTACTACCTCTATATCTCTACAGTCTCTTCCCTACCACTCTATAGTACTACCTCTATATCTCTACAGTCTCTTCCCCACCACTCTATAGTACTACCTCTATATCTCTACAGTCTGTTCCCCCCCACTCTATAGTACTACCTCTGTATCTCTACAGTCTCTTCCCCACCACTCTATAGTACTACCTCTATATCTCTACAGTCTCCTCCCCACCACTCTATAGTACTACCTCTATATCTCTACAGTCTCTTCTCCACCACTCTATAGTACTACCTCTATATCTCTACAGTCTCTTCTCCACCACTCTATAGTACTACCTCTGTATCTCTACAGTCTCTTCCCCACCATTCTATAGTACTACCTCTATATCTCTAAAGTCTGTTCCCCACCACTCTATAGTACTACCTCTATATCACTACAGTCTCTTCCCCACCACTCTATAGTACTACCTCTATATCTCTACAGTCTCCTCCCCAACACTCTATAGTACTACCTCTGTATCTCTACAGTCTCTTCCCCACCACTCTATAGTACTACCTCTATATCTCTACAGTCTCTTCTCCACCACTCTATAGTACTACCTCTATATCTCTACAGTCTCTTCCCCAACACTCTATAGTACTACCTCTATATCTCTACAGTCTCTTCTCCACCACTCTATAGTACTACCTCTATATCTCTACAGTCTCTTCCCCACCACTCTATAGTACTACCTCTATAACTCTACAGTCTCTTCCCCACCACTCTATAGTACTACCTCTATATCTCTACAGTCTCTTCTCCACCACTCTATAGTACTACCTCCATATCTCTACAGTCTCTTCCCCACCACTCTGTAGTACTACCTCTATATCTCTACAGTCTCTTCCCCTACCACTCTATAGTACTACCTCCATATCTCTACAGTCTCTTCCCCACCACTCTGTAGTACTACCTCTATATCTCTACAGTCTCTTCCCTACCACTCTATAGTACTACCTCCATATCTCTACAGTCTCTTCCCTACCACACTATAGTACTACCTCTATATCTCTACAGTCCCTTCACCACTCTATAGTACTACCTCTATACCTCTACAGTCTCTTCCCCACCACTCTATAGTACTACCTCTATATCTCTACAGTCTGTTCCCCACCACACTATAGTACTACCTCTATATCTCTACAGTCTCTTCCCCACCACTCTATAGTACTACCTCTATATCTCTACATCTCTTCCCCACCACTCTATAGTACTACCTCTATATCTCTACAATCTCTTCCCTACCACTCTATAGTACTACCTCTATATCTCTACAATCTCTTCCCCACCACTCTATAGTACTGCCTCTATATCTCTACAGTCTCTTCCTACCACTCTATAGTACTACCTCTATACCTCTACAGTCTCTTCCCCACCACTCTATAGTACTACCTCTATATCTACTACAGTCTCTTCCCCACCACTCTAATAGTACTACCTCTATATCTCTACAGTCTCTTTCCCACCACTACTATAGTACTACCTCCATATCACTACAGTCTCTCCCACCCCTACTATAGTACTACCCTCTGTATTTCTACAGTTACTCTTCCCCACCACTCTATAGTACTAACTCCATATCTATACAGCCTCTTCCCCACCACTCTATAGTACTACCTCTATATCTCTACAGTCTCTTCCCCACCACACTATAGTACTACCTCTATATCACTACAGTCTCTATCCATACCACTCTATAGTACTACCTCTATATCTACTACAGTATACTCTATAATACCCCACCACACTATAGTACTAACTCTATATTTCTACAGTCTCTTCCCCACCACTCTATAGTACTACCTCTATATCTCTACAGTCTCTTCCCCACCACTCTATAGTACTACCTCTATATCTCTACAGTCTCTTCCCCACCACACTATAGTACTACCTCTATATCTCTACAGTCTAACTTCCCTACCACTCTCTAGTACTACCTCTATATCTCTACTAGACTCTTCCCCACCACACTATAGTACTACAACTCTATATCTCTACAGTCTCCAAGAATCACCACTCTATAGTACTACCTCTATATCTCTACAGTCTCTACCCCACCACTAATAGTACTACCTCTATACCAGAATCTACAGTCTCTTCCCCACCACTCCTATAGTACTACCTCTATATCTCTACAGTCTCTTCCCCAACACACTATAGTACTACCTACTATATCTCTACAGTCTCTTTCCCACCACTACTATAGTACTACCTCCATATCTCTACAGTCTAACTACCACACCACTCTATAGTACTACCTCTGTATTTCTACAGTCTCTTCCCCACCACTCTATAGTACTAACTCCATATCTACTACAGTCTCTTCCCCACCACTCTATAGTACTACCTACTATATCTCTACAGTCTCTGTCCCCACCACTACTATAGTACTACCTCTATATCTCTACAGTCTCTTCCCCACCACTCTATAGTACTACCTCTATATCTCTACAGTCTCTTCCTCACCAATCTATAGTACTACCTCTACATCACTACAGCTACTATCCTACTACTCTATGTACTACCTCTATATCTCTACTATAATACTCCTCCCACCACCTATAGTACAACCACTATATCTCTACAGTCTCTTCCCCACCATGTATAAGTACTACCTCTATATCTCTACAGTCTCCTCCGCACCACTCTATAATACTACCTATATGCTCTACAGTCTCTTCCCCACCACTACTATAGTACTACCTCCATATCTACAACAATCTACTTACTCTAATACTCTCTAGTACAAATTACCTACTATATTACTGCTCCTCCTCCCCACCACTCTATAGTACTAGACTTATATCTACTACAGTCTCCTCCGCACCACACTATAGCTACTACCATACTATATCTCTACAGTCTCTTCCCCACCACTCTATAGTACTACCTCTATAACTACTACAGTCTCTTCCCCTATGTACAACACTATAGACTACCTATAATACTCTACAGTCTCTTCCCCACAACAATATAACTACTATAATACTGTATCCATGTACAAGACTATAACTACTATAGTACTACCTCTATATCTCTAAGTCTAACTTCCCCACCACTCTATAGTACTACAATATAACTACTCTACATACTCTTCCCCATCTACAAGAATATAACTACTATATCTCTACAGTCTCTATGCCTACCACACTATATTACTACCTATAATCTCTACAGTCTCCTCCGTACCAGACTATAGTACTACCTCTATATCTCTACAGTCTCTTCCCCACCACTCTATAGTACTACCTCTATGTACAAGAATATAACTCTATCCCCACCACTATAGTACTAACTACTATAACTACTGCTCCTATGTACAGTACTACTACTCTCCTATGTACAACAATATAACTACTATAATACTACCCCTATGTACAAGAATATAACTACTATAATCTCTCCAGTGTACAACACTACCACTACTATAGTACTACCCCTATGTACAAGAATCTAACTACTATAGTACTACTCCTATCTACAAGAATATAACTACTATAATACTACTACCTCCTATGTACTACAGAATCTAACTACTATAATACTACTCCATATGTACAACAATATAACTACTATAATACTTCTCCTATCTACTTAAGAATACTACCTACTATAATCTCTCCTATGTCTCAACACTACAACTACTATAGTACTACCTCTATGTACAAGAATATACCACTACTATAATACTACCTCTATGTCTCTACAAGACTATAACTACTATAATACTACTACCTCTGTATCACGAATATAACTACTATACTACTACTCCTATGTACAAGCATATAACTACTATAATACTCCTCCTATACAAGAATATAACTACCTCTAATATCTCCTACGTCTCAACCCCACCACTACTATAGTACTACCTCTATATCTACAAGAATATAACTACTATAATACTCTCCTATGTACAACCACTATAACTACTACAGTACTGCTCCCCATGTACAAGAATATAACTACTCTAATATCTCCTACGTCTCAACCCCACCACTACTATAGTACTACCCCTATGTCTCAACAGTCTAACTACTACACCACTCCTATGTACTACCACTATAACTACTATAATCAGTCTCCTATGTACAAGAATATAACTACTATAATACTGCTCCTATGTACAAGAATATAACTACTATAATACTACCTCCTATGTACAAGAATATAACTACTATAATACTGCTCCTATGTACAAGAATATAACTACTATAATACTGCTCCTATGTACAAGAATATAACTACTATAATACTGCCCCTATGTCCAAGAATATAACTACTATAATACTGCTCCTATGTACAAGAATATAACTACTATAATACTGCTCCTATGTACAAGAATATAACTACTATAATATCTCTATGTCTCTTCCCTACCACTACTATAATACTACCTCTATATCTCAACAATATAACTACTATAATACTACTCCTATGTACAAGAATATAACTACTATAATACTGCCTCCTATGTACAAGAATATAACTACTATAATACTGCTCCTGTACAAGAATATAACTACTATAATACTACTCCTATGTACAAGAATATAACTACTATAATACTGCTCCTATGTACAAGAATATAACTACTATAATACTACCTCCTATGTACAAGAATATAACTACTATAATACTGCTCCTATGTACAAGAATATAACTACTATAATACTGCTCCTATGTACAAGAATATAACTACTATAATACTACTCCTATGTACAAGAATATAACTACTATAATACTACTCCTATGTACAAGAATATAACTACTATAATACTCCTCCTATGTACAAGAATATAACTACTATAATACTACTCCTATGTACAAGAATATAACTACTATAATACTCCTCCTATGTACAAGAATATAACTACTATAATACTGCTCCTATGTACAAGAATATAACTACTATAATACTACCTCCTATGTACAAGAATATAACTACTATAATACTGCCCCTATGTACAAGAATATAACTACTATAATACTACTCCTATGTACAAGAATATAACTACTATAATACTGCTCCTATGTACAAGACTATAACTACTATAATACTACCCCTATGTACAAGAATATAACTACTATAATACTGCCTCCTATGTACAAGAATATAACTACTATAATACTGCTCCTATGTACAAGAATATAACTACTATAATACTGCTCCTATGTACAAGAATATAACTACTATAATACTGCCTCCTATGTACAAGAATATAACTACTATAATACTGCTCCTATGTACAAGAATATAACTACTATAATACTGCTCCTATGTACAAGAATATAACTACTATAATACTGCCTCCTATGTACAAGAATATAACTACTATAATACTGCTCCTATGTACAAGAATATAACTACTATAATACTGCTCCTATGTACAAGAATATAACTACTATAATACTGCTCCTATGTACAAGAATATAACTACTATAATACTGCTCCTATGTACAAGAATATAACTACTATAATACTACCTCCTATGTACAAGAATATAACTACTATAATACTGCTCCTATGTACAAGAATATAACTACTATAATACTGCTCCTATGTACAAGAATATAACTACTATAATACTGCTCCTATGTACAAGAATATAACTACTATAATACTGCTCCTATGTACAAGAATATAACTACTATAATACTGCTCCTATGTACAAGAATATAACTACTATAATACTGCTCCTATGTACAAGAATATAACTACTATAATACTGCTCCTATGTACAAGAATATAACTACTATAATACTGCTCCTATGTACAAGAATATAACTACTATAATACTACCCCTATGTACAAGAATATAACTACTATAATACTGCTCCTATGTACAAGAATATAACTACTATAATACTGCCTCCTATGTACAAGAATATAACTACTATAATACTGCTCCTATGTACAAGAATATAACTACTATAATACTGCTCCTATGTACAAGAATATAACTACTATAATACTACCTCCTATGTACAAGAATATAACTACTATAATACTACTCCTATGTACAAGAATATAACTACTATAATACTGCCTCCTATGTACAAGAATATAACTACTATAATACTGCTCCTATGTACAAGAATATAACTACTATAATACTGCTCCTATGTACAAGAATATAACTACTATAATACTACCTCCTATGTACAAGAATATAACTACTATAATACTGCTCCTATGTACAAGAATATAACTACTATAATACTGCCTCCTATGTACAAGAATATAACTACTATAATACTACCCCTATGTACAAGAATATAACTACTATAATACTGCTCCTATGTACAAGAATATAACTACTATAATACTACCTCCTATGTACAAGAATATAACTACTATAATACTGCCTCCTATGTACAAGAATATAACTACTATAATACTGCTCCTATGTACAAGAATATAACTACTATAATACTGCTCCTATGTACAAGAATATAACTACTATAATACTGCTCCTATGTACAAGAATATAACTACTATAATACTGCTCCTATGTACAAGAATATAACTACTATAATACTGCCCCTATGTACAAGAATATAACTACTATAATACTGCCTCCTATGTACAAGAATATAACTACTATAATACTGCCTCCTATGTACAAAGAATATAACTACTATAATACTGCTCCTATGTACAAGAATATAACTACTATAATACTGCTCCTATGTACAAGAATATAACTACTATAATACTGCTCCTATGTACAAGAATATAACTACTATAATACTACCCCTATGTACAAGAATATAACTACTATAATACTACTCCTATGTACAAGAATATAACTACTATAATACTGCTCCTATGTACAAGAATATAACTACTATAATACTACTCCTATGTACAAGAATATAACTACTATAATACTGCTCCTCCTATGTACAAGAATATAACTACTATAATACTGCTCCTATGTACAAGAATATAACTACTATAATACTGCTCCTATGTACAAGAATATAACTACTATAATACTGCCTCTATGTACAAGAATATAACTACTATAATACTGCTCCTATGTACAAGAATATAACTACTATAATACTACTCCTATGTACAAGAATATAACTACTATAATACTACCCCTATGTACAAGAATATAACTACTATAATACTGCTCCCTATGTACAAGAATATAACTACTATAATACTGCTCCTATGTACAAGAATATAACTACTATAATACTACTCCTATGTACAAGAATATAACTACTATAATACTGCTCCTATGTACAAGAATATAACTACTATAATACTGCTCCTATGTACAAGAATATAACTACTATAATACTGCTCCTATGTACAAGAATATAACTACTATAATACTGCTCCTATGTACAAGAATATAACTACTATAATACCTCCTCCTATGTACAAGAATATAACTACTATAATACTGCTCCTATGTACAAGAATATAACTACTATAATACTGCTCCTATGTACAAGAATATAACTACTATAATACTGCCTCCTATGTACAAGAATATAACTACTATAATACTGCCTCCTATGTACAAGAATATAACTACTATAATACTGCTCCTATGTACAAGAATATAACTACTATAATACTGCTCCTATGTACAAGAATATAACTACTATAATACTACTCCTATGTACAAGAATATAACTACTATAATACTGCCTCCTATGTACAAGAATATAACTACTATAATACTGCTCCTATGTACAAGAATATAACTACTATAATACTGCTCCTATGTACAAGAATATAACTACTATAATACTGCTCCTATGTACAAGAATATAACTACTATAATACTGCTCCTATGTACAAGAATATAACTACTATAATACTGCTCCTATGTACAAGAATATAACTACTATAATACTGCCTCCCTATGTACAAGAATATAACTACTATAATACTACCTCCTATGTACAAGAATATAACTACTATAATACTGCCTCCTATGTACAAGAATATAACTACTATAATACTGCCTCCTATGTACAAGAATATAACTACTATAATACTACTCCTATGTACAAGAATATAACTACTATAATACTGCTCCTATGTACAAGAATATAACTACTATAATACTGCTCCTATGTACAAGAATATAACTACTATAATACTGCTCCTATGTACAAGAATATAACTACTATAATACTGCTCCTATGTACAAGAATATAACTACTATAATACTACCTCCTATGTACAAGAATATAACTACTATAATACTGCTCCTATGTACAAGAATATAACTACTATAATACTGCTCCTATGTACAAGAATATAACTACTATAATACTGCTCCCTATGTACAAGAATATAACTACTATAATACTGCTCCTATGTACAAGAATATAACTACTATAATACTGCCCCTATGTACAAGAATATAACTACTATAATACTGCTCCTATGTACAAGAATATAACTACTATAATACTGCTCCTATGTACAAGAATATAACTACTATAATACTGCTCCTATGTACAAGAATATAACTACTATAATACTGCCTCCTATGTACAAGAATATAACTACTATAATACTACCCCTATGTACAAGAATATAACTACTATAATACTGCTCCTATGTACAAGAATATAACTACTATAATACTACTCCTATGTACAAGAATATAACTACTATAATACTACCCCCTATGTACAAGAATATAACTACTATAATACTGCTCCTATGTACAAGAATATAACTACTATAATACTGCCTCCTATGTACAAGAATATAACTACTATAATACTACTCCTATGTACAAGAATATAACTACTATAATACTGCTCCTATGTACAAGAATATAACTACTATAATACTGCTCCTATGTACAAGAATATAACTACTATAATACTGCTCCTATGTACAAGAATATAACTACTATAATACTATACTGCTCCTATGTACAAGAATATAACTACTATAATACTGCCTCCTATGTACAAGAATATAACTACTATAATACTGCTCCTATGTACAAGAATATAACTACTATAATACTGCTCCTATGTACAAGAATATAACTACTATAATACTGCTCCTATGTACAAGAATATAACTACTATAATACTACCTCCTATGTACAAGAATATAACTACTATAATACTACTCCTATGTACAAGAATATAACTACTATAATACTGCTCCTATGTACAAGAATATAACTACTATAATACTGCTCCTATGTACAAGAATATAACTACTATAATACTACTCCTATGTACAAGAATATAACTACTATAATACTGCCTCCTATGTACAAGAATATAACTACTATAATACTACCTCCTATGTACAAGAATATAACTACTATAATACTGCTCCTATGTACAAGAATATAACTACTATAATACTGCTCCTATGTACAAGAATATAACTACTATAATACTGCTCCTATGTACAAGAATATAACTACTATAATACTGCCCCTATGTACAAGAATATAACTACTATAATACTGCTCCTATGTACAAGAATATAACTACTATAATACTGCTCCTATGTACAAGAATATAACTACTATAATACTGCTCCTATGTACAAGAATATAACTACTATAATACTGCTCCTATGTACAAGAATATAACTACTATAATACTGCTCCTATGTACAAGAATATAACTACTATAATACTGCTCCTATGTACAAGAATATAACTACTATAATGCTACCTATGTACAAGAATATAACTACTATAATACTGCTCCTATGTACAAGAATATAACTACTATAATACTGCCTCCTATGTACAAGAATATAACTACTATAATACTGCTCCTATGTACAAGAATATAACTACTATAATACTACCTCCTATGTACAAGAATATAACTACTATAATACTGCTCCTATGTACAAGAATATAACTACTATAATACTGCTCCTATGTACAAGAATATAACTACTATAATACTGCTCCTATGTACAAGAATATAACTACTATAATACTACTCCTATGTACAAGAATATAACTACTATAATACTGCTCCTATGTACAAGAATATAACTACTATAATACTGCTCCTATGTACAAGAATATAACTACTATAATACTGCTCCTATGTACAAGAATATAACTACTATAATACTGCTCCTATGTACAAGAATATAACTACTATAATACTACCTCCATATGTACAAGAATATAACTACTACTATAATACTACTCCTCCTATGTACAAGAATATAACTACTATAATACTACTCCTATGTACAAGAATATAACTACTATAATACTGCTCCTATGTACAAGAATATAACTACTATAATACTGCTCCTATGTACAAGAATATAACTACTATAATACTGCTCCTATGTACAAGAATATAACTACTATAATACTGCTCCTATGTACAAGAATATAACTACTATAATACTGCTCCTATGTACAAGAATATAACTACTATAATACTGCTCCTATGTACAAGAATATAACTACTATAATACTACTGCTCCTATGTACAAGAATATAACTACTATAATACTGCCTCCTATGTACAAGAATATAACTACTATAATACTGCTCCTATGTACAAGAATATAACTACTATAATACTGCTCCTATGTACAAGAATATAACTACTATAATACTACCTCCTATGTACAAGAATATAACTACTATAATACTGCTCCTATGTACAAGAATATAACTACTATAATACTACCTCCTATGTACAAGAATATAACTACTATAATACTGCTCCTATGTACAAGAATATAACTACTATAATACTACCCCTATGTACAAGAATATAACTACTATAATACTGCTCCTATGTACAAGAATATAACTACTATAATACTGCTCCTATGTACAAGAATATAACTACTATAATACTGCTCCTATGTACAAGAATATAACTACTATAATACTGCTCCTATGTACAAGAATATAACTACTATAATACTGCTCCTATGTACAAGAATATAACTACTATAATACTGCTCCTATGTACAAGAATATAACTACTATAATACTACCTCCTATGTACAAGAATATAACTACTATAATACTGCTCCTATGTACAAGAATATAACTACTATAATACTGCTCCTATGTACAAGAATATAACTACTATAATACTGCTCCTATGTACAAGAATATAACTACTATAATACTGCTCCTATGTACAAGAATATAACTACTATAATACTACCCCTATGTACAAGAATATAACTACTATAATACTGCTCCTATGTACAAGAATATAACTACTATAATACTGCTCCTATGTACAAGAATATAACTACTATAATACTGCTCCTATGTACAAGAATATAACTACTATAATACTGCTCCTATGTACAAGAATATAACTACTATAATACTACTCCTATGTACAAGAATATAACTACTATAATACTGCTCCTATGTACAAGAATATAACTACTATAATACTGCTCCTATGTACAAGAATATAACTACTATAATACTACTCCTATGTACAAGAATATAACTACTATAATACTGCTCCTATGTACAAGAATATAACTACTATAATACTACTCCTATGTACAAGAATATAACTACTATAATACTGCTCCTATGTACAAGAATATAACTACTATAATACTACCTCCTATGTACAAGAATATAACTACTATAATACTGCTCCTATGTACAAGAATATAACTACTATAATACTACCCCTATGTACAAGAATATAACTACTATAATACTGCCTCCTATGTACAAGAATATAACTACTATAATACTGCTCCTATGTACAAGAATATAACTACTATAATACTACCCCTATGTACAAGAATATAACTACTATAATACTGCTCCTATGTACAAGAATATAACTACTATAATACTGCTCCTATGTACAAGAATATAACTACTATAATACTGCCTCCTATGTACAAGAATATAACTACTATAATACTGCCTCCTATGTACAAGAATATAACTACTATAATACTACCTCCTATGTACAAGAATATAACTACTATAATACTGCTCCTATGTACAAGAATATAACTACTATAATACTGCTCCTATGTACAAGAATATAACTACTATAATACTACTCCTATGTACAAGAATATAACTACTATAATACTACTCCTATGTACAAGAATATAACTACTATAATACTGCTCCTATGTACAAGAATATAACTACTATAATACTGCTCCTATGTACAAGAATATAACTACTATAATACTGCTCCTATGTACAAGAATATAACTACTATAATACTGCTCCTATGTACAAGAATATAACTACTATAATACTACTCCTATGTACAAGAATATAACTACTATAATACTGCCTCCTATGTACAAGAATATAACTACTATAATACTACCTCCTATGTACAAGAATATAACTACTATAATACTGCTCCTATGTACAAGAATATAACTACTATAATACTACTCCTATGTACAAGAATATAACTACTATAATACTGCTCCTATGTACAAGAATATAACTACTATAATACTACTCCTATGTACAAGAATATAACTACTATAATACTGCTCCTATGTACAAGAATATAACTACTATAATACTACTCCTATGTACAAGAATATAACTACTATAATACTGCTCCTATGTACAAGAATATAACTACTATAATACTGCTCCTATGTACAAGAATATAACTACTATAATACTGCTCCTATGTACAAGAATATAACTACTATAATACTGCTCCTATGTACAAGAATATAACTACTATAATACTACCTCCTATGTACAAGAATATAACTACTATAATACTGCCTCCTATGTACAAGAATATAACTACTATAATACTGCTCCTATGTACAAGAATATAACTACTATAATACTGCCTCCTATGTACAAGAATATAACTACTATAATACTACCTCCTATGTACAAGAATATAACTACTATAATACTGCTCCTATGTACAAGAATATAACTACTATAATACTACTCCTATGTACAAGAATATAACTACTATAATACTGCTCCTATGTACAAGAATATAACTACTATAATACTGCTCCTATGTACAAGAATATAACTACTATAATACTGCCTCCTATGTACAAGAATATAACTACTATAATACTACTCCTATGTACAAGAATATAACTACTATAATACTACTCCTATGTACAAGAATATAACTACTATAATACTACTCCTATGTACAAGAATATAACTACTATAATACTACCCCTATGTACAAGAATATAACTACTATAATACTGCTCCTATGTACAAGAATATAACTACTATAATACTGCCCCTATGTACAAGAATATAACTACTATAATACTGCTCCCTATGTACAAGAATATAACTACTATAATACTACCTCCTATGTACAAGAATATAACTACTATAATACTGCTCCTATGTACAAGAATATAACTACTATAATACTGCCCCTATGTACAAGAATATAACTACTATAATACTGCTCCTATGTACAAGAATATAACTACTATAATACTGCTCCTATGTACAAGAATATAACTACTATAATACTGCTCCTATGTACAAGAATATAACTACTATAATACTGCCCCTATGTACAAGAATATAACTACTATAATACTGCTCCTATGTACAAGAATATAACTACTATAATACTGCCTCCATATGTACAAGAATATAACTACTATAATACTGCTCCTATGTACAAGAATATAACTACTATAATACTGCTCCTATGTACAAGAATATAACTACTATAATACTGCTCCTATGTACAAGAATATAACTACTATAATACTGCCTCCTATGTACAAGAATATAACTACTATAATACTGTACTCCTATGTACAAGAATATAACTACTATAATACTGCCTCCTATGTACAAGAATATAACTACTATAATACTGCTCCTATGTACAAGAATATAACTACTATAATACTGCTCCTATGTACAAGAATATAACTACTATAATACTGCCCCCTATGTACAAGAATATAACTACTATAATACTAGCTCCTATGTACAAGAATATAACTACTATAATACTGCCTCCTATGTACAAGAATATAACTACTATAATACTGCTCCTATGTACAAGAATATAACTACTATAATACTGCTCCTATGTACAAGAATATAACTACTATAATACTACTCCTATGTACAAGAATATAACTACTATAATACTGCTCCTATGTACAAGAATATAACTACTATAATACTACCCCTATGTACAAGAATATAACTACTATAATACTACCTCCTATGTACAAGAATATAACTACTATAATACTGCTCCTATGTACAAGAATATAACTACTATAATACTACCTCCTATGTACAAGAATATAACTACTATAATACTGCTCCTATGTACAAGAATATAACTACTACTATAATACTGCTCCTATGTACAAGAATATAACTACTATAATACTGCTCCTATGTACAAGAATATAACTACTATAATACTGCTCCTATGTACAAGAATATAACTACTATAATACTACTCCTATGTACAAGAATATAACTACTATAATACTACTCCTATGTACAAGAATATAACTACTATAATACTGCTCCTATGTACAAGAATATAACTACTATAATACTGCTCCTATGTACAAGAATATAACTACTATAATACTACCTCCTATGTACAAGAATATAACTACTATAATACTGCTCCTATGTACAAGAATATAACTACTATAATACTGCCTCCTATGTACAAGAATATAACTACTATAATACTGCCCCTATGTACAAGAATATAACTACTATAATACTGCTCCTATGTACAAGAATATAACTACTATAATACTGCCCCTATGTACAAGAATATAACTACTATAATACTGCTCCTATGTACAAGAATATAACTACTATAATACTACCTCCTATGTACAAGAATATAACTACCTTATAACTCTACGTCTCTTCCCCACCATATAACTACTATAATACTGCTCCTATGTACAAGAATATAACTACTATAATACTACCTACTATGTACAAGAATATAACTACTATAATATCTACCCCTATGTACAAGAATATAACTACTATAATACTACTCCTATGTACAAGAATATAACTACTATAATACTACCTCCTATGTACAAGAATATAACTACTATAATACTGCTCCTATGTACAAGAATATAACTACTATAATACTACCTCCATATGTACAAGAATATAACTACTATAATACTGCTCCTATGTACAAGAATATAACTACTATAATACTACTCCTCTGTACAAGAATATAACTACTATAATACTACCTCCTATGTACAAGAATATAACTACTATAATACTACCCCCTATGTACAAGAATATAACTACTATAATACTACTCCTATGTACAAGAATATAACTACTATAGTACTACCTCCTATGTACAAGAATATAACTACTATAATACTACTCCTATGTACAAGAATATAACTACTACAATCTCTTCCCTACCACTCTATGTACAACCTCTATAACTACTATAATACTCCTCCTATGTACAAGAATATAACTACTATAATACTACTCCTATGTACAAGAATATAACTACTATAATACTCCTCCTATGTACAAGAATATAACTACTATAATACTACCTCTATATCTCAAGAATATAACTACTATAATACTACCTCCTATGTACAAGAATATAATCTACTATAATACTCTTCCCCCTATGTACAAGAATATAACTACTATAATACTACCCCTATGTACAAGAATATAACTACTATAATACTCCTCCATATGTACAAGAATATTACTACTATAATACTACTACCTGTATAACAATATAACTACTATAATACTACTCCTATGTACAAGAATATAACTACTATAATACTGCTCCTATGTACAAGAATATAACTACTATAATACTCCTCCTATGTACAAGAATATAACTACTATAGTACTACCTCTATATCTCTACAGAATATAACTACTATAATACTGCTCCTACGTACACGACTATAACTACCATACTATATCTCTATGTACAAGAATATAACTACTACAATACTGCTCCTATGTACAACAACTATAACTACTATAATACTCCTCCTATGTACAAGAATATAACTACTATAATATCTGCTCCATATGTACAAGAATATAACTACTATAATACTACTCCTATGTACAAGAATATAACTACTATAATACTACCTCTATATACAAGAATCTAACTACTATAATACTAACTCCATATGTACAAGAATATAACTACTATAATACTACTCCTATGTACAACAATATAACTACTATAATCTCTTCCCCACTACTCCTATGTACTACAATATAACTACTATAATACTACCTCCTATGTACAAGAATATAACTACCCTATAATACTACTCTCTATGTACAAGAATATAACTACTATAATACTACCTCCTATGTCTACAAGAATATAACTACTATAATACTCCTCCTATGTACAACAATATAACTACTATAATACTACCCCACACCTATGTACAAGAATATAACTACTATATCTACAGTCTCCTATGTACAAGAATATAACTACCTATAATACTACCTCTATATCTCTACAATATAACTACTATAATACCACTCCTATGTACAACAACTATAACTACTATAATACTGCCCCTATGTACCACAATATATACTACTATAATACTACAGTCTCCTACGTACAAGAATATAACTACCTATATATACTGCTCCATATGTACACGAATATAACTACTATAGTACTACCCCTATATCTCTACAATATAACTACTACAATACTACCTCCTATGTACAACAATATATCTACTACAGTACTGCTCCTATGTACAAGAATATAACTACTATAATACTACCCCTATGTCTCTACAATCTAACTACTATAGTACTACCCCTATGTACAACAATCTAACTACTATACCACTACTCCTATGTACAACAACTATAACTACTACAATACTCCTCCCCATTACAAGACTATAACTACCTATATATCTCTACAGTCTCTGCCCAACCACTATATACTACTATACTACTATATCTCTACAAGAATATAACTACTCTACTACTACTCCTATGTACAACCACTATAACTACTACAGTACTCCTCCCATGTACAAGAATATAACTACTATAATCTCTACATCATCTACACCACCATAACTACTATAGTACTACCTCTATGTCTCTACAATCTAACTTCTCCACCACTACTCCTATGTACAACCACTATAACTACTACAATACCTGCCCCTATGTACAAGCATATAGACTACCTATATCTCTACAGTCTCCTATGCACAAGAATATAGTACTACCTCTAATATCTGCTCGTATGTACAAGAATATAACTACTATAGTACTACCTCTATATCTCTATAATCTAACTACTCTACCACACTATAGTACTACCTCTATATCTACTACAGTCTCTTCCCTACCACTCAAGAGTACTACCTACTATATCTCTACAGCCTCTGTCCAAGAACATAACTACTATAGTACTACCTCTATGTCTCTACAATATAACTTCCCTACCACTCTCCTAGTACAACAACTATAACTACTAGTCTCTTCCCCTATGTACCACAATATAACTACTATAGTACTACCTCTATATGTCACAGTCTCCAGAATCCCACCACTACTATAGTACTACCTCTATATCTCTACAGTCTCTTCCTCACCACTCTATAGTACTACCTCTATATCTCTACAGTCTCTTCCTCACCACTCTGTAGTACTACCTCTGATCTCTACAGTCTCTACACCACCACTCTATAGTACTACCTCTATATCTCTACAGTCTCTTCCTCACCACTCTATAGTACTACATCTATAACTCTACAGTCTCTTCCCCACCACTCTATAGTACTACCTCTATAACTCTACAGTCACTTCTCCACCACTCTATAGTACTACCTCTATATCTCTACAGTCTCTTCCCCACCACTCTATAGTACTACCTCTATATCTCTACAGTCTCTTCCCCACCACTCTATAGTACTACCTCTATATCTCTACAGTCTCTTCCCCACCACTCTATAGTACTACCTCTATATCTCTACAGTCTCTTCCCCACCACACTATAGTACTACCTCTATATCTCTACAGTCTCTTCCCCACCACTCTATAGTACTACCTCTATATCTCTACAGTCTCTTCTCCACCACTCTACAGTACTACCTCTATATCTCTACAGTCTCTTCCCCACCACTCTATAGTACTACCTCTATATCTCTACAGTCTCTTCCCCACCACTCTATAGTACTAACTCCATATCTCTACAGTCTCTTCCCCACCACTCTATAGTACTACCTCCATATCTCTACAGTCTCTTCCCCACCACTCTATAGTACTACCTCTATATCTCTACAGTCTCTTCCCCTCCACTCTATAGTACTACCTCTATATCTCTAGTCTCTTCCTCACCAGTCTATAGTACTACCTCTATATCAATACAGTCTCTTCTCCACCACTCTATAGTACTACTTCTATATCTCTACAGTCTCTTCCCCTCCACTCTATAGTACTACCTCTATATCTCTAGTCTCTTCCTCACCAGTCTATAGTACTACCTCCATATCTCTACAGTCTCTTCCCCACCACTCTATAGTACTACCTCTATATCTCTACAGTCTCTTTCCTACCACTCTATAGTACTACCTCTATATCTCTAGAGTCTCTTCCCCACCACTCTATAGTACTACCTCTATATCTCTACAGTCTCTTCCCCACCACTCTATAGTACTACCTGTATATCTCTACAGTCTCTTCCCCACCACTCTATAGTACTACCTCTATATTTCTACAGTCTCTTCCCTACCACTCTATAGTATTACCTCTATGTCTCTACAGTCTCTTCCCTACCACTCTATAGTACTACCTCCATATCTCTACAGTCTATTCCCCACCACTCTATAGTACTACCTCTATATCTCTACAGTCTCTTCCCCACCACTCTATAGTACTACCTCTATATCTCTACAGTCTCTTCTCCACCACTCTATAGTACTACCTCTATATCTCTACAGTCTCTTCCCCACCACTCTATAGTACTACCTCTATATCTCTACAGTCTCCTCCCACCACTCTATAGTACTACCTCTATATCTCTACAGTCTCTTCCCCACCACTCTATAGTACTACCTCTATAACTCTACAGTCTCTTCCCCACCACTCTATAGTACTACCTCCATATCTCTACAGTCTCTTCCCCACCACACTATAGTAGTACTCTATATCTCTACAGTCTCTTCCCCACCACACTATAGTAGTACCTCTATATCTCTACAGTCTCTTCCCCACCACTCTATAGTACTACCTCTATATCTCTACAGTCTCTTCCCACCACTTTATAGTACTACCTCTATAACTCTACAGTCTCCTCCCCACCTATAGTACTACTTCTATATCTCTACAGTCTCCTCCCCATCACGCTATAGTACTACCTCTATATCTCTACAGTCTCTTCCCACCACACTATAGTACTACCTCTATATCTCTACAGTCTCTTCCCCACCACTCTATAGTACTACCTCTATAACTCTACAGTCTCTTCCCCACCACTCTATAGTACTACCTCCATATCTCTACAGTCTCTTCCCCACCACACTATAGTAGTACCTCTATATCTCTACAGTCTCTTCCCACCACACTATAGTAGTACCTCTATATCTCTACAGTCTCTTCCCCACCACTCTATAGTACTACCTCCATATCTCTACAGTCTCTTCCCCACCACACTATAGTAGTACCTCTATATCTCTACAGTCTCTTCCCACCACCTATAGTAGTACCTCTATATCTCTACAGTCTCTTCCCCACCACTCTATAGTACTACCTCTATATCTCTACAGTCTCTTCCCACCACTCTATAGTACTACCTCTATATCTCTACAGTCTCTTCCCCACCACTTTATAGTACTACCTCTATAACTCTACAGTCTCCTCCCACCACTCTATAGTACTACTTCTATATCTCTACAGTCTCCTCCCCACCACTCTGTAGTACTACCTCTATATCTCTACAGTCTCTTCCCACCACACTATAGTGCTACCTCTATATCTCTACAGTCTCTTCCCCACCACTCTATAGTACTACCTCTATAACTCTACAGTCTCTTCCCCACCACACTATAGTACTACCTCTGTATCTCTACAGTCTCTTCCCTACCACACTATAGTACTACCTCTATATCTCTACAGTCTCTTCCCTACCACTCTATAGTACTACCTCTATATCTCTAGTCTCTTCCCCAACTCTATAGTACTAACTCCATATCTCTACAGTCTCTTCCCCACACTCTATAGTACTACCTCCATATCTCTAGTCTCTTCCCCACCACTCTATAGTACTACCTCCATATCTCTACAGTCTCTTCCCCAACCCTCTATAGTACTACCTCTATAACTCTACAGTCTCTTCTCCACCACTCTATAGTACTACCTCTATATCTCTACAGTCTCTTCCCACCACTCTATAGTACTACCTCTATATCTCTACAGTCTCTTCCCCACTATATAGTACTACCTCTATATCTCTACAGTCTCTTCCTCACCACTCCATAGTACTACCTCTATATCACTACAGTCTCTTCCCTACCACTCTATAGTACTACCTCTATATCTCTAGTCTCTTCCCTACCACTCTATAGTACTACCTCTATATCTCTACAGTCTCTTCCCCACCACACTATAGTACTACCTCTATATCTCTACAGTCTCTTCCCACCACTCTATAGTACTACCTCTGTATCTCTACAGTCTCTTCTCCACCACTCTATAGTACTACCTCTATATCTCTACAGTCTCTTCCTCACCACTCTATAGTACTAACTCTATATCTCTACAGTCTCTTCCCCACCACTCTATAGTACTACCTCTATATCTCTACAGTCTCTTCCCCACCACTCTATAGTACTACCTCCATATCTCTACAGTCTGTTCCTACTACTCTATAGTACTACCTCTATATCTCTACAGTCTCCTCCCCACCACTCTGTAGTACTACCTCTATATCTCTACAGTCTCTTCCCCACCACTCTGTAGTACTACCTCTATATCTCTACAGTCTCTTCCCCACCACTCTATAGTACTACCTCTATAACTCTACAGTCTCTTCCCACCACACTATAGTACTACCTCTGTATCTCTACAGTCTCTTCCCTACCACACTATAGTACTACCTCTATATCTCTACAGTCTCTTCCCTACCACTCTATAGTACTACCTCTATATCTCTAGTCTCTTCCCCACCACTCTATAGTACTAACTCCATATCTCTACAGTCTCTTCCCCACCACTCTATAGTACTACCTCCATATCTCTAGTCTCTTCCCCACCACTCTATAGTACTACCTCCATATCTCTACAGTCTCTTCCCCACCACTCTATAGTACTACCTCTATAACTCTACAGTCTCTTCTCCACCACTCTATAGTACTACCTCTATATCTCTACAGTCTCTTCCCCACCACTCTATAGTACTACCTCTATATCTCTACAGTCTCTTCCCCACCACTCTATAGTACTACCTATATATCTCTACAGTCTCTTCCCCACCACTCTATAGTACTACCTCTATATCTCTACAGTCTCTTCCTCACCACTCTATAGTACTACCTCTATATCTCTACAGTCTCTTCCCCACCACTCTATAGTACTACCTCTATATCACTACAGTCTCTTCCCTACCACTCTATAGTACTACCTCTATATCTCTAGTCTCTTCCCTACCACTCTATAGTACTACCTCTATATCTCTACAGTCTCTTCCCCACCACACTATAGTACTACCTCTATATCTCTACAGTCTCTTCCCCACCACTCTATAGTACTACCTCTATATCTCTACAGTCTCCTCCACCACTCTGTAGTACTACCTCTGTATCCCTACAGTCTCTTCTCCACCACTCTATAGTACTACCTCTGTAGCTCTACAGTCTCTTCCTCACCACTCTATAGTACTAACTCTATATCTCTACAGTCTCTTCCCCACCACTCTATAGTACTACCTCCATATCTCTACAGTCTGTTCCCTACTACTCTATAGTACTACCTCTATAACTCTACAGTCTCTTCTCTACCACTCTATAGTACTACCTCTATATCTCTACAGTCTCTTCCCCACCACTCTATAGTACTACCTCTATATCTCTACAGTCTGTTCCCTACTACTCTATAGTACTACCTCTATAACTCTACAGTCTCTTCTCCACCACTCTATAGTACTACCTCTATATCTCTACAGTCTCTTCCCCACCACTCTATAGTACTACCTCTATATCTCTACAGTCTCTTCTCCACCACTCTATAGTACTACCTCTATATCTCTACAGTCTCTTCCCACCACTCTATAGTACTACCTCTATATCTCTACAGTCTCTTCCTCACCACTCTATAGTACTACCTCTATATCTCTACAGTCTCTTCCCCACCACTCTATAGTACCAACTCCATATCTCTAGTCTCTTCCCCACCACTCTATAGTACTACCTCTATATCTCTACAGTCTCTTCCTCACTACTCTATAGTACTACCTCTATATCTCTACAGTCTCTTCCCCACCACTCTATAGTACTAACTCCATATCTGTACAGTCTCTTCCCCACCACTCTATAGTACTACCTCTATATCACTACAGTCTCTTTCCTACCACTCTATAGTACTACCTCTATATCTCTGCAGTCTCCTCCCCACCACTCTATAGTACTACCTCTATATCTCTACAGTCTCTTCCCCACCACTCTATAGTACTACCTGTATATCTCTACAGTCTCTTCCCCACCACTCTATAGTACTACCTCTATATCTCTACAGTCTCTTCCCTACCACTCTATAGTACTACCTCTATATCTCTACAGTCTCTTCTCCACCACTCTATAGTACTACCTCTATATCTCTACAGTCTCTTCCCTACCACTCTATAGTACTACCTCTATGTCTCTTCAGTCTCTTCCCCACCACTCTATAGTACTACCTCCATATCTCTACAGTCTCTTCCCCACCACTCTATAGTACTACCTCTATATCTCTACAGACTCTTCCTCACCACTCTATAGTACTACCTCTATATCTCTACAGTCTCTTCCCCACCACTCTATAGTACTACCTTTATATCTCTACAGTCTCTTCCTCACCACTCTATAGTACTACCTCTATATCTCTACAGTCTCTTCCCCACCACTCTATAGTACTACCTCCATATCTCTACAGTCTCTTCTCCACCACACTATAGTACTACCTCTATATCTCTACAGTCTCTTCCCCACCACTCGATAGTACTACCTCTATATCTCTACAGTCTCTTCCCTACCACTCTATAGTACTACCTCTATATCTCTACAGTCTCTTCCCCACCACTCTATAGTACTACCTCTATATCTCTACAGTCTCTTCCCCACCACTCTATAGTACTACCTCTATATCTCTACAGTCTCTTCCCTACCACTCTATAGTACTACCTCTATATCTCTACAGTCTCTTCCCCACCACTCTATAGTACTACCTCTATATCTCTACAGTCTCCTCCCCACCACACTATAGTACTACCTCGATAACTCTACAGTCTCTTCCCCACCACTCTATAGTACTACCTCTATATCTCTACAGTCTCTTCCCCACCACACTATAGTACTAACTCCATATCTCTACAGTCTCTTCCTCACCACTCTATAGTACTACCTCTATATCTCTACAGTCTCTTCCCCACCACTCTATAGTACTACCTCTATATCTCTACAGTCTCTTCCCCACCACTCTATAGTACTACCTCTATATCTCTACAGTCTCTTCCCCACCACTCTATAGTACTAACTCCATATCTCTACAGTCTCTTCCCCACCACTCTATAGTACTACCTCTATAACTCTACAGTCTCCTCCCCACCACTCTATAGTACTACTTCTATATCTCTACAGTCTACTCCCCACCACTCTATAGTACTACCTCTATATCTCTACAGTCTCTTCCCCACCACACTATAGTACTAACTCCATATCTCTACAGTCTCTTCCCCACCACTCTATAGTACTACCTCTATATCTCTACAGTCTCTTCCCCACCACTCTATAGTACTACCTCTATATCTCTACAGTCTCTTCCCCACCACTCTATAGTACTACCTCTATATCTCTACAGTCTCTTCCCCACCACTCTATAGTACTACCTCTATATCTCTACAGTCTCTTCCCCACCACACTATAGTACTACCTCTATATCTCTACAGTCTCTTCCTCACCACTCTATAGTACTAACTCTATATCTCTACAGTCTCTTCCCCACCACTCTATAGTACTACCTCTATATCTCTACAGTCTCTTCCCCACCACTCTATAGTACTACCTCTATATCTCTACAGTCTCTTCCCCACCACTCTATAGTACTACCTCTATATCTCTACAGTCTCTTCCCCACCACACTATAGTACTACCTCTATATCTCTACAGTCTCTTCCCCACCACTCTATAGTACTACCTCTATATCTCTACAGTCTCTTCCCCACCACACTATAGTACTACCTCTATATCTCTACAGTCTCTTCCCCACCACTCTATAGTACTATCTCCATATCTCTACAGTCTCTTCCCCACCACACTATAGTACTACCTCTATATCTCTACAGTCTCTTCCCTACCACTCTATAGTACTACCTCTATATCTCTACAGTCTCTTCCCCACCACTCTATAGTACTACCTCTATATTGTGGCATCCCCGAGCTGGCTATGGCTGGGCTGAGGGTGATCTCTGTGCATTGTATTATTTCCTGTTGCTTCATAGCCTGTGTGACATAGCAGGGGGTCCTGAGTCTCACACAACACAGCGCCACCTAGTGAGCCTCACACATGCATTACACCTCCCATAGGATTGAATAGTAACCAAATGTCCAATGGGAGGACATCGCCTGGGAAAAGGGGAGGAGTCAGCTGATCACTGGGTCCCCATGGTAACACCCCTGCAGGAAGGTCCTGCGTGTGAGGAGTTAGAAGTGTGGAGTGTTAGGAGGAGGAGGTGAGGAGATAAGTGTGATGTCCTGTGAAGAAAGCAGTGAGTTTAGTGCAGGAATCTCAAGCCCCCCCCCACACCGGCCCGGGGGGGTGGGGGGCCCACCCACCCCAGCCATTCAGAAGATCCCGCCCCCCGCCCGCCTAGCCACCGCCCTGAAGGAAGTCAAGCATCATCATCTTGTCAGCCTGAGACTGTGGAGAGAACATTCTGGAACACGTGCTCCATAGCAAGTATCACAGGATCCAGGGGCCAAGGCCAGACCTGTGGAATATCCTGCCACCCTGACTATTGCACCCCGAAACTCTGAGCTATCAGGACCACATAACGTGAGTGGGGAATATTATGTACTAGTATCATGGTGGGCATCCTCCTATGTGCCAAATAGGAGCCCAGACGCACCTTAGGGCTGTAACACTGAAGTATAAGGGGCTAGGAACACCTTTCATCAAGTCTACCCTGCACCCCAGGACTTTGCTGTGTCACCAGGCGTACCCCGTTGTTTTGTATTGAGTAAACTGTTTAAGCATTTGTGCATCCACACCCATGGAAGTAAAAGTTCAACTTTACAACCGTTTCTGTGTCTGACTCTGCACCGACAACATCAGGGCGCCCCAAACACCACCAGTCGGCACAGTATAGGGGAAGCGCCCCGGGGGGAACAATCACCACCAACATTTGTGCAGCCCCCTCATCACCGGTACCAGTGGTGGTAACGTGGGACAGCACCAGCGCTGCGCCCTCGTGCCCAGAGACCGTGACAAGTCTGCGCTGTTTGCACCCCGCAATCCCAACTGCAGCGTTACCTTCCATCTGGTCACCGCAAGAAAAACTGGCATCACGAACAGGATACGGGTGTGTGCCATTTTGAGAAAGTCGCCACGAAAAGTGCGCCAAATTGTCTCCAGAGCATCGGTCTTTATTGTGGACTTTGCTAAGATCAAGTTTATTCCCTGAGAGTGCTTGCCACAAAGAGGGGGAACCCTATACCCCTGAAGTAAGCCCTAAAGACTGTCCTCTCAGTGTGTTACAGCCCTGGAAGAGTTAAAACGCCCAGGACTTGTTTGCTGCGCCACATCGCTGTGTATTAACGCCCACAAAGGGTTAACTGTACCTTGCAAAAGTGCGGGAGATTTTTAGCACTGCCCATGAGGCCAGGAGACCCATCTGCCGCCATCTTAGGAGAGCCCAGAATGCTGAGCGCAATGCTCCAGCGCACCCATACAAGAAAGTGAAAGGCGAACGTGCCAGCGCCATTTCTGACTCTCCGGTGCCACATCACCGTCCCTGCTGTGCACCGCTGATCTCTGGTCCACGCTGCAGTTGCTGTCAGTGAGTACTGTGCCTCCCTGTCCTTGTCTTCAGTCCTCCCACGGCCCCAGCGAGTGTTTTCCGTGTACAGTACAGTGTCCGTGGGGAGTGCCACCATTAAAGAGGGGGAGCACACCGTCAGCCTGCATCACAGTGACTCTGTTAATAGCTACAGCATTCTTAAAGGGACAGCATTCCAAGTTGTAGTCTCCATTCCCTGCCAGCAAGCAGTTGAGTTTCTTAAAGAGACGGCGACCTAATTTCAGTCATACCTGCAAACAACATGACTGAGCAAAGTGACATTGTGCCATCTGTTTCTAGTGATCCAGCAGTGCCCATGGCGAGCAGCCTACCATTCTCCATGCCATTTTACCCTGGCGCACCATGGCTGCCGCGCTACAAAGGGGAGGCGCATACCCTCAGGGACTTTCGTGAGAAGATGCTGTCTCTCTTCCAGTTCTATCCTCTGAATACAGAACAGCAGATACAGATCCTGCTGGGCCAGCTTGAGGGTGCTGCAGCTAGGGAGGTCAAATCCTGGCCTGCCTCTGACAAAAGAACCCCTGGGCAAATTCTGGACAAACTCCATGTGAACTTTGACGTGCGATCTGTCTCCGAGGTAAAGATGCGCTTCTTTTCCAGACGACAACTACCTGGTGAGACCCTGCGAGACTATGCTTTATCCCTCCAAGAGGCGTTCAGAGCTGTGGTGCAAGTGGATCCACGTGAAAATGTGGACTCTGATAAAATCTTGCTTGACCGCTTCATAGAAGGGGCGGGTACCACATTGCTCCAGAGTCAGTTGCGAATGCTTGCTGCACAACATCCCAGCATCACGTTTGCTGACTTAAAGGCCCTTGCCATCCAGGTCTTGGGACAGGAGCAGCCCCAGCCGAGCCCAGTCATCTGTGCTCCCTCACCTGGACCCTCAACAAGCATTGCTCCAGTTGTCCTGCCACTACCTCTGGGTACCTCACCTGCTGCCCAAACTGCGCAGACTACACCAGCAGACTCCAGAGATGACCTTCTGGCCCGAGTGGATCATCTGACCCGTGCCATGGAACAGATCACCGCCCGTCTAGATCGTCTGACCCAGCCGTCTTCATCGTCCAGTGATCCTTTGCGAAGTCTCAACATCTCACCTGAGTCGCCGCCCAGACGTCCGTCTTCAGTGAAACCTCCGCAGAGTGAGAGGCCATACTGTACCTATTGCCATAGATATGGACACACCAGGCCTCAGTGTTTTCAGTTAAACGGGCCACCCCCGAGGCAGCGGGCCGCCCCTCGGGAGGAAAGAAGAAGGGCCCAGGTGAATCTTCAGTGCCATTGTCACGCTTCGTCTCAGCCTGCCCACACATCACAATCCGGGTGAACGGCGTCCCTCTGACAGCGTTGGTGGACACTGGATCTCAGGTAACAACCCTGCGCAAGCAGGTGTTCCTTGAACATTGGGACTTAGGTGTGTTGAATAGAACACCTGACACATGGATAAATCTGTGTGGCAGCAATGGACAGCCCATACCACAGCAGGGTTATTGGGAACCCACTATCCAGATTGGGGACTTGAAACTGCCTAGACAGGGTGTAATTGTCACTGATGTAGAGGATGATAGGTTTGCAGTTGTAATATTAGGCATGAATGTTTTACGCCATTGCTTTGCAGAAGTGTTGGATGCCTTGCATGCCTCTCTCCTTACAGCTTCTCCCAGTGACCAGCAGACCATTCAGCGGGCCATTCGTGTACTCAATGCCCAGCACAAGTTCGCCAACAAACAAGGTGAAATTGGTCGAGTCCGGATCCAAGATACCCGTCCAGTAACCCTACAGCCTGGAACAGAAACTATGGTGTGGTGCCGTGTCCGTCCGGGCATAGAAAATCAGGACTACGAGGCCTTGCTACAACCCATACAGGTAGATGGCCAACCACTTGTCATGGCTGCCCGCAGCCTTGTCACAGTTTCCAATGGACGTGTTCCTGTCCGCTTAGTCAACTTGGGCGATGCTCCGGTGAACCTCCACAAGTTCCACTCTGTGGCCCTGCTACACCGGTTAGCACCAGAAGACATTCTCTCTGGTGATTCTACTGCCACACAGCGTTCCACCCAAGCTGCTGAGAACATTCAAAATGGAGCCACGAAGTCCTGGTGGGATGAATTGAACGTGGAAGACGCCAATACCCCTATAGAGCATATCAATGGGGTTCGCAATGTGGCCAAGCGTTACCAACAGGCATTCAGCAAACACCCATTGGACTTTGGTAAGACCACGACCATACAACATCGCATTCTGACTGGCGACCACCATCCAATCAAGGAGCGTCACCATCCAATACCACCAGCGATGTAGCAACCGGTGAAAAAGTTGATCCAAGAGATGCGAGATGCTGATGTCATCCGGGAGAGTAACAGCCCCTGGGCAGCCCCGCTAGTCCTTGTCAAGAAGAAAGACGGAACCCTACGATTTTGTGTGGACTATCGTAAACTCAACAACGTCACGCACAAAGACGCATACCCATTGCCGCGTATTGAGGAATCTCTAACGGCTTTGGGATCAGCTACCTGTTTCTCGACCCTGGACTTAACCAGTGGATACTGGCAAGTCCCTATGGCGCCTGAAGATCGTGAAAAGACTGCGTTTACGACCCCGATGGGACTCTTTGAATTCAATAGTATGCCATTTGGGCTATGTAATGCCCCAGCCACATTCCAACGGCTTATGGAGAGGTGCCTCGGCCATGAGAATTTCCAGAGTGTGCTACTGTACCTGGACGATGTTATTGTATTCTCCCGGACATACCAAGAACACCTTCGTCACCTGTCCGAGGTATTCAAGGTACTTATACAGCACGGCCTAAAGGTGAAGCCCTCCAAGTGCTACCTGTTGAAACCCCAAGTTCACTACCTTGGGCATGTCGTGAGCGCACAAGGCGTCCAACCTGATCCTGAAAAGATCACTGCAGTCCAGAACTGGCGAAGACCAACTACCGTCAAAGAAGTCCGAAGCTTCCTTGGATTCGCAGGTTACTACCGGCGTTTCATACCACACTTCGCCCAAGTAGCCGAGCCTCTGAACGAGTTGTTGCGCGGTTGTCCCAGAGAAAACTACAACCGAAAGCTTCCGGTAGACTGGACAGCACGTCAAGAGGAAGCCTTTCAAGCGCTTAAAGCACTTCTGACGCAACCACCAATTCTAGCCTATCCCGACTACAGTCAGCCATTCCGCTTGTACACAGATGCAAGTCACCAAGGTTTGGGTGCAGTGTTGTCCCAGGTTCAGGACAACAAAGAGCGAGTCATCGCCTACGCCAGCAGGAGTCTGAGAGGCGCGGAGAAGAACGACCAGAACTATAGTTCTTTCAAACTCGAACTTCTGCCGCTTGTCTGGACCATGTGAAGTTGGGTCCCACACGTTCCGGCTACAGCTACGCTCTGACAATGGTGGATCATTACTCCAAGTTCCTTGTCATCGTGCCTGTCAGAGATCTTACAGCAAGAACTACGGCTGAGACCTTCTACGCAGAGTTTGTCCGCCATTACGGTTGTCCTGAGCATATCCTCACCGACCATGGATCGGCGTTTGAATCCCAATTGTTCCGTGAGCTGTGTCAGTTCCAAGACTGCAAGAAGTTGTGAACCACAGCGTATCACCCTCAAGGGAATGGTATGTGCGAGAAGGCAAATCAAGTGATCATCGGCATGCTAAGAAAAGCCGCAGTTACACCTGGTGTTGAGTGGCCTGAGCGTATCAAGGACTTGGCCTATATTTACAACAACACACCCCAAACATCTACGGGATACGCACCATTTTATCTAATGTTTGGAAGACAAGGTCAACTTCCTTCAGACTTAACCCTTGGTGTGAAGGTCCCTGTTTCGGGGGGGGAAGGGTTACGCGCTGGTGGGTTCGGGAGACGACCCCCACCAACCCCCCACCCCAAACAGCCTGGGTTGTTGACCACCGCCGGCGCTTGGGGGGAGCTAAAGAGATAGTTGGAACGCGCCTGGGTGGGGTTCGTAGGAGACAACAGGAGGATTACAACCATCACGCCCATGCAGCGCCCCTGAAAGTTGGCGACCGTGTATGGTTAAGGAATAACCATCGGAATGGGAAATTGGATCCATTCTGGGAGAAAGAACCATACAGTGTCATCTCCATACCATATCCTGAATCCGACGTGTATGAGATCTCTAAACCTGGGAGACAGCCCCAAGTAGTACACCGAAACCGTCTGAAGCTGTGCCTTAAAGAAGGACTACCCACAGAGGTGCCCCCAGCTGAGACAACGAGTACAGAGATCTTGTCACCTTCTGAAGCGAAAGAGAGACCCCCAACGTTAACTGAGCTTATGTGGGCGCCTAAACTACTACCATTTAGCTGTTATCCACCAATTGCTCTAGTGCAAGAGAATCCTTCGACAGATGATTTAATTGATTTCAGTGACTCTGTTCCTGATTCAAATCTCGTTCCACTTAGGCGTTCTGAGCGTACCACAAAAGGCATACCTCCAACACGCTATAGTGATGCCATGGCTGTCCTTGGGTACAAGAGGTTAACTGTCTCTGCTTCTGTATATATGTTATTCCTGCTCTGATTACATTAATGTTTTTCCTGTGTGTATATACAGTATATATATAATATCTTGCCATGTAATATAGTATTTACATTTATATGCAACAATCCAAGCCATAGTGCCTGGCTCACCGAGCCAAGGAAGTTCTGTTACCCCATTGCGGTATGGACATTGGTGCTAGAGTGCCTACTCTTCCTTACAGAAAGGACTGTTTATTGTTTCTCAGAGAGACTCTCATGATAATGGACACTCACGAAATTTGTGCCAGAGAGCCTCTGGACCCATTTGCACTACTGTTGTTTCTATATGGACTGTCTGATGGTACCGCCAAAAGGTTCCATAAGTCTGAGTTTAATTATCTCTCCGTTACCCTTCAGACTTCTCATGGACATTCCAGGACTATGCCGGGAGGTCTTACCTCAAGTTTCTAAGTATTATATTTTTCTAAACTGTTAGTGACATTTGCACTTTATTCGTATTTATTAACGTTATGTTACATTTCTCACCTTCACCCCAGCCCGTCGCTGAGGTCGGCTCAGTGAAAGAGGGGGGAGTATGTGGCATCCCAGAGCTGGCTATGGCTGGGCTGAGGGTGATCTCTGTGCATTGTATTATTTCCTGTTGCTTCATAGCCTGTGTGACATAGCAGGGGGTCCTGAGTCTCACACAACACAGCGCCACCTAGTGAGCCTCACACATGCATTACACCTCCCATAGGATTGAATAGTAACCAAATGTCCAATGGGAGGACATCGCCTGGGAAAAGGGGAGGAGTCAGCTGATCACTGGGTCCCCATGGTAACACCCCTGCAGGAAGGTCCTGCGTGTGAGGAGTTAGAAGTGTGGAGTGTTAGGAGGAGGAGGTGAGGAGATAAGTGTGATGTCCTGTGAAGAAAGCAGTGAGTTTAGTGCAGGAATCTCAAGTCCTAGACAGGCCCAGGAAGGTTGGAGAGCTGACATACTCCAGCTATTCAGAAGATCCTGTCCCCTGTCTGCCTAGCCATCGCCCTGAAGGAAGTCAAGCATCATCATCTTGTCAGCCTGAGACTGTGGAGAGAACATTCTGGAACACGTGCTCCATAGCAAGTATCACAGGATCCAGGGGCCAAGGCCAGACCTGTGGAATATCCTGCCACCCTGACTATTGCACCCCGAAACTCTGAGCTATCAGGACCACATAACGTGAGTGGGGAATATTATGTACTAGTATCATGGTGGGCATCCTCCTATGTGCCAAATAGGAGCCCAGACGCACCTTAGGGCTGTAACACTGAAGTATAAGGGGCTAGGAACACCTTTCATCAAGTCTACCCTGCACCCCAGGACTTTGCTGTGTCACCAGGCGTACCCCGTTGTTTTGTATTGAGTAAACTGTTTAAGCATTTGTGCCTCCACACCCATGGAAGTAAAAGTTCAACTTTACAACCGTTTCTGTGTCTGACTCTGCACCGACAACATCAGGGCGCCCCAAACACCACCAGTCGGCACAGTATAGGGGAAGCGCCCCGGGGGAACAATCACCACCAACATTTGTGCAGCCCCCTCATCACCGGTACCAGTGGTGGTAACGTGGGACAGCACCAGCGCTGCGCCCTCGTGCCCAGAGACCGTGACAAGTCTGCGCTGTTTGCACCCCGCAATCCCAACTGCAGCGTTGCCTTCCATCTGGTCACCCCACTCCCCTCCCCCCCCCCCCCCCCCCACTTTATATTCCTCTATATCTCTACAGTCTCTTCCCCACCACTCTATAGTACTACCTCTATATCTCTACAGTCTCTTCCCCACCACTCTATAGTCCCCCTTACAGTCTCTTCCCCACTACTACCTCTATATCTCTACAGTCTCTTCCCCACCACTCTATAGTACTACCTCTATATCTCTACAGTCTCTTCCCCACCACTCTATAGTACTACCTCTATATCTCTACAGTCTCTTCCCCACCACTCTATAGTACTACCTCTATATCTCTACAGTCTCTTCCCCACCACTCTATAGTACTACCTCTATATCTCTACAGTCTCCTCCCCACCACTCTATAGTACTACCTCTATATCTCTACAGTCTCTTCCCCACCACTCTATAGTACTACCTCTATATCTCTACAGTCTCTTCCCCACCACACTACAGTACTACCTCTATATCTCTACAGTCTCCTCCCCACCACTCTAGTAGTACTATCTCCATATCTCTACAGTCTCTTCCCCACCACACTATAGTACTATCTCTATATCTCTACAGTCTCTTCCCCAGCACTCTATAGTACTACCTCTATATCACTACAGTCTCTTCCCCACCACACTATAGTACTACCTCTATATCTCTACAGTCTCTTCCCCACCACTCTATAGTACTACCTCTATATCTCTACAGTCTCTTCCCCACCACTCTATAGTACTACCTCTATATCTCTACAGTCTCTTCCCCACCACTCTATAGTACTACCTCTATATCTCTACAGTCTCTTCCCCACCACTCTATAGTACTACCTCTATATCTCTACAGTCTCCTCCCCACCACTCTATAGTACTACCTCTATATCTCTACAGTCTCTTCCCTACTACTCTATAGTACTACCTCTATATCTCTACAGTCTCTTCCCCACCACTCTATAGTACTACCTCTATATCTCTACAGTCTCTTCCCCACCACTCTATAGTACTGACCTCTATAACTCTACAGTCTCTTCCCCACCACACTATAGTACTGACCTCTATAACTCTACAGTCTCTTCCCCACCACTCTATAGTACTACCTCTATATCTCTACAGTCTCTTCCCCACCACTCTATAGTACTACCTCTATATCTCTACAGTCTCTTCCCCACCACTCTATAGTACTACCTCTATATCTCTACAGTCTCCTCCCCACCACTCTATAGTACTACCTCTATATCTCTACAGTCTCTTCCCTACCACTCTATAGTACTACCTCTATATCTCTACAGTCTCTTCCCCACCACACTACAGTACTACCTCTATATCTCTACAGTCTCCTCCCCACCACTCTATAGTACTATCTCCATATCTCTACAGTCTCTTCCCCACCACACTATAGTACTATCTCTATATCTCTACAGTCTCTTCCCCAGCACTCTATAGTACTACCTCTATATCACTACAGTCTCTTCCCCACCACACTATAGTACTACCTCTATATCTCTACAGTCTCTTCCCCACCACTCTATAGTACTACCTCTATATCTCTACAGTCTCCTCCCCACCACACTATAGTACTACCTCTATATCACTACAGTCTCTTCCCCACCACACTATAGTACTACCTCTATATCTCTACAGTCTCTTCCCCACCACTCTATAGTACTACCTCTATATCTCTACAGTCTCCTCCCCACCACACTATAGTACTACCTCTATATCTCTACAGTCTCTTCCCCACCACTCTATAGTACTACCTCTATACCTCTACAGTCTCCTCCCCACCACTCTATAGTACTACCTCTATAACTCTACAGTCTCCTCCCCACCACACTATAGTACTACCTCTATATCTCTACAGTCTCTTCCCTACCACTCTATAGTACTACCTCTATATCTCTACAGTCTCTTCCCCACCACTCTATAGTACTACCTCTATATCTCTACAGTCTCCTCCCCACCACTCTATAGTACTACCTCCATATCTCTACAGTCTCTTCCCCACCACTCTATAGTACTACCTCTATAACTCTACAGTCTCTTCCCCACCACTCTATAGTACTACCTCTATATCTCTACAGTCTCCTCTCCACCACTCTATAGTACTACCTCCATATCTCTACAGTCTCTTCCCCACCACTCTATAGTACTACCTCTATATCTCTACAGTCTCTTCCCCACCACTCTATAGTACTACCTCCATATCTCTACAGTCTCTTCCCCACCACTATGTAATACTACCTCCACATCTCTACAGTCCCTGCTCCAAAATTCCACCGCTACACACCAGTACGGTCCTGGGTCCACTTTACCTGTGTAGTCCTAGCCGGCCATTTTTGACACATGTTCATTGCATTTTCTGTTCATCTGATTCAACTAATGGCACTTTACTTTTACCGGCCCCTTCATTAGCCGCACCTTTCCTTAAAGTGACATGCCGCGTCTGTCATGTTGGTGCTGTGGATACCCTGCCACATAGAGGTCACATAGAGCACCCTTCCCCACCACCATCATCTTCTGCCTTGGTTCCTAATGATAAAGAGGTGACGAAGCTGCCGATAATTTTCTTGATTTTGTTTTCCACACACTCATAACTGAGAGAACGTGTCAAGTCTACGGCGCCATCTGCTTTCTGTGTATTCACTGATATTAATGAAATCTCTCACTTAATTAAAGTAGAATATTGGCTAAATACTTTCTGGAAGGAAGAAATACAAATAATGAGAGTAATGGAGGGGGGGGGCTCGGAGAACATCATCACAAACTTCTGTCTCCGTCACCTCGAATTACCTCAGACTGCGCAAACAGATTTGTTTGGGGCTGTTGTCAAGCTGTTGGGAAGAGGTATAGGAAGCAGGGAATGTAAACGCACGTGTTTAAGGGAAGACGGAAACCTGGATTGTGTAAGACGTGGCGCCATGTCCGTATTCGCTATACGTTATATGGTATTACATAATACGTAGCTCAATCCGACTTCTTTCGGAAAAGGGATTTTCCATTTTTAGTATAAAGCTTCGCCCCCTGCCATAATAACAAGCGGGTCATTTCCAAGCCCCATAACATTGTTATTTTTCATTCATTGGAAATCTACGAGGGCTTTAGCTTTTGTAGAAGGCCTTAGGTTTTTAATGGTACCATTTTGAGGAACTTTTTGTTTGCTTTCTATAAAATTTTTTCTGTTTCCAAAACACAAATACAATTCTCACGCTTAGATAATCCATTATCTAGACAATCTTTTAGGCTGTACCCCTTTAGTATAGGGATATACTAAAAGCAGTCCTAGGGGTCCTGGCTGCAATGTAAAGACATTGGCCCCCTGCAATAGAGCTATTTAAATGCCGCTGTGACAATTGCCTGCGGCATCTAAAGAGTTAAACACCCAGGATCAGAGGTTTCTCAGATCCAGGGTGTTAGGAGCAGGTGCCCATCTGCGAGTACACAGTTGGGCACCCACTTCACACAGCGCCGAAGACCCCAGCTTCTTCTGACGCAAGTGACGTAGAAAGCCATATGTGTCTGAATAAGGCCCATGATGACCGATATAGAAAGTCTATTGGACTAACAGGTTTAGTTCTATGTACCCAATAGGAGGCCAATAAAAACCATAACTCATCACAACAAAAACAAGCCCTTACATGACTGCACTGAAAGCAAAAAAGTGGCACAAATTTTTGTTTTCTATAATTACTGCAAAATTACTAAAACATAAATAAATCGTACGTATCTGGCGTAGTCGTAACCGTACCGACTCCAAGAATAAAGTTAAGACCTTTCCAGAAAAACAAGACCCCATTGAGATACATAGAGGGGGCAGCATGAGACAATGAAGAAATGGAGATAAACTGTATGTTATACTGTAAAAGGTTCTACAACTTTCTCATCTATCAGGTGTTTCCATTTCTCACCATTGCCAAAATATCGGGTGTCAGCGAATGAGAACATTCCGGTTTATCTTCAGGCAAACTAATGAGCTAAAAACATAAGGAGCACAAATAACTTTGTTGCAGTGATATTTTGTTACAATGTATCAGTGCAGTTAATATGTCCTGGAGCCCACTATCAATGTCACCTGAAAGCAAACCACAATGTTCCATCCCCAACTCTGTGCTAGTGGAGTCAAAACATTCCCAAAGTTCACTGGGGCACATATACTAGTCCTATACTGCACCAGATTTATCACAGTGGCTGATGCTGGATCGTAATCTGGCACCCCATCTACCTCCCTGAAGGACCTTTCCCTTTTCTGCTAAGTCCTGCCCCTTTGTCGGACAAGTGGAATAAGTGGGGTGGATTTAGTAATCCTGTATAATATTAGACAGTGTAAATACAGACTAGAGAATCCTATACTTTGCCAGATTTATCACAGTGGCTGATGCTGGATCATAAACCCGGTGCATTTCCAGAATGTCTAGCCTTGCAGCATCTTAATCCCCACTACCTGAAAGGCTTTCCCTTTTCTGCTAAGCTCGACCTCTTTGTCAAACAAATCTACTAAATAGGACAGATTTATTAATCTTATGTAATATAAGACAGTGCAAATAAAGACTAGGCAGTCCTGTGCTACACCAGATTTATCACAGTGGCTGATGCTGGATCATAATCTGGTGCCCCACATTCCTCCCTGAAGGCCCTTTCCCTTTTCTGCTAAGTTCTGCCCCTTTGTTGGACAAGTGGGGTGGATTTAGCAATCCTGTATAATATTAGACAGACTAGAGAATCGTATACTTTGCCACATTTATCACAGTGGCTGATGCTGGAAGATAAATCTGGTGCCTCTCCTGACTACCTTGTCGTGTCGTATTTTAATCCCCACCTATCTACCTGAAGGCCCCTCCCCTGTGCTAGCTGTGGTTAAAAACTGCAGTGTGAATGAAGCCTTAGACAGGACTCGTAAATCTGCCTTGCAGGGTGTATCTCAGCAGGGATACGCCTGATTTGTGTCTGGACTAGTCTTATTGTTTCTGGACACGTTTATTTAGATGGTTTCACGCTTTGTAGTAGTTTTTGATAGAATTTTTTGGCTATATTTCGCAAAGTGTTTGCAGCATGCGGGTGGCATCTGTCTGCTACCTGAGATGTGCACTGACCCTTACACTTTAAAGGACACGACTGGTCCCTAAAATGAACCAAAATAGGGCAAATCTTTATTGTTTTTTCCACAGGCCAACGGACATACAAAGACCCATTTAGAATCAGTAGAACTGCGCAGTGTCCGTGAAGAATACAAGAAAGACGGATGTCTGAACAAGGCCTTAGGCTGCTTTCCTTACATCCCGCCCATCGTTTAATTTATGTTTTAATGTATGAACCTGGAAAGCTACCGAATCAGACATTACTGATCAGTCAGCAAACACAAGCTGCCGCCAAATACTGTTACACACGTGCCGCAGATGAAGGTCAGTACAGCGGAGGATGGGATTATACTGGAAAGATCAAAGCACCCAAAAGAAAACAACTAGATCAGCTGTCCGCACACTGCACAGTACTACTTCTCCTGCCCTGTAGATATAGTATGGACTGAGCACAGTACTACTTCTCCTGCCCTGTAGATATAGTATGGACTGAGCACAATACCACGTCTCTTATCCTGTAAATATGGACAGTGCACAGTACCACTTCTCTTGTCCTGTATACTGGGTGTAATTCTCAGTATCTGCTCTTATTCTGTATATATGGACAGCGCACAGTACCACTTCTCTTGTCCTGTATACTGGTGTAATTCTCAGTATCTGCTCTTATTCTGTATATATGGACAGTGCACAGTACCACTTCTCTTGTCCTGTATATACGGACACTGCACAGTACCACTTCTCTTGTCCTATACACTGGTGTAATTCTCAGTATCTGCTCTTATTCTGTATATATGGACAGTGCACAGTACCACTTCTCTTGCCCTGTATACTGGTGTAATTCTCAGTATCTGCTCTTATTCTGTATATATGGACAGCGCACAGTACCACTTCTCTTGTCCTGTATATACGGACAGTGCACAGTACCACTTCTCTTGTCCTGTATACTGGTGTAATTTTCAGTATCTGCTCTTATTCTGTATATACGGACAGTGCACAGTACCACTTCTCTTGTCCTGTATATACGGACAATGCACAGTACCACTTCTCTTGTCCTGTATACATGGACAGTGCACAGTACGACTTCTCTTGCCCTGTATATATGGACAGTGCACAGTATCACTTCTCTTGTCCTGTATACTGGTGTAATTCTCAGTATCTGCTCTTATTCTGTATATAAGGACACTGCACAGTACCACTTCTCTTGTCCTGTATACTGGTGTAATTCTCAGTATCTGCTCTTATTCTGTATATATGGACAGTGCACAGTACCACTTCTCTTGTCCTGTATATACGGACAGGGCACAGTACCACTTCTCTTGTCCTGTATACATGGACAGTGCACAGTACGACTTCTCTTGTCCTGTATATATGGACAGTGCACAGTACCACTTCTCTTGTCCTGTATATATGGACAGTGCACAGTACGATTTCTCTTGTCCTGTATATATGGACAGTGCACAGTACCACTTCTCTTGTCCTGTATATATGGACAGTGCACAGTACCACTTCTCTTGTCCTGTATATATGGACAGTGCACAGTACCACTTCTCCTGTCCTGTATATATGGACAGTGCACAGTACTACTTCTCTTGTCCTGTATATATGGACAGTGCACAGTACCACTTCTCTTGTCCTGTATATATGGACAGTGCACAGTACCACTTCTCTTGTCCTGTATATATGGACAGTGCACAGTACCACTTCTCTTGTCCTGTATATATGGACAGTGCACAGTACCACTTCTCTTGTCCTGTATATATGGACAGTGCACAGTACGACTTCTCTTGTCCTGTATATATGGACAGTGCACAGTACGGCTTCTCTTGTCCTGTATACTGGTGTAATTCTCAGTATTTGCTCTTATTCTGTATATATGGACAGTGCACAGTACCACTTCTCTTGTCCTGTATACTGGGTGTAATTCTCAGTATCTGCTCTTATTCTGTATATATGGACAGTGCACAGTACCACTTCTCTTGTCCTGTATATACGGACAGGGCACAGTACCACTTCTCTTGTCCTGTATATATGGACAGTGCACAGTACCACTTCTCTTGTCCTGTATATATGGACAGTGCACAGTACGACTTCTCTTGTCCTGTATATATGGACAGTGCACAGTACCACTTCTTTTGTCCTGTATATATGGACAGTGCACACTACCACTTCTCTTGTCCTGTATATATGGACAGTGTACAGTACTTCTCTTGTCCTGTATATATGGACAGTGCACAGTACCACTTCTCTTGTCCTGTATATATGGACAGTGCACAGTACCACTTCTCTTGTCCTGTATATATGGACAGTGCACAGTACGACTTCTCTTGTCCTGTATATATGGACAGTGCACAGTACGACTTCTCTCCTCCTGTATATATGGACAGTGCACAGTACGACTTCTCTTGTCCTGTATATATGGACAGTGCACAGTACGGCTTCTCTTGTCCTGTATACTGGTGTAATTCTCAGTATCTGCTCTTATTCTGTATATACGGACAGTGCACAGTACCACTTCTCTTGTCCTGTATACTGGGTGTAATTCTCAGTATCTGCTCTTATTCTGTATATATGGACAGTGCACAGTACCACTTCTCTTGTCCTGTATATACGGACAGGGCACAGTACCACTTCTCTTGTCCTGTATATATGGACAGTGCACAGTACCACTTCTCTTGTCCTGTATATATGGACAGTGCACAGTACGACTTCTCTTGTCCTGTATAGATGGACAGTGCACAGTACCACTTCTTTTGTCCTGTATATATGGACAGTGCACACTACCACTTCTCTTGTCCTGTATATATGGACAGTGTACAGTACGACTTCTCTTGTACTGTATATATGGACAGTGCACAGTACCACTTCTCTTGTCCTGTATATATGGACAGTGCACAGTACCACTTCTCTTGTCCTGTATATATGGACAGTGCACAGTACCACTTCTCTTGTCCTGTATATATGGACAGTGCACAGTACGACTTCTCTCCTCCTGTATATATGGACAGTGCACAGTACGACTTCTCTTGTCCTGTATATATGGACAGTGCACAGTACCACTTCTCTTGTCCTGTATATATGGACAGTGCACAGTACCACTTCTCTTGTCCTATATATATGGACAGTGCACAGTACCACTTCTCTCCTCCTGTATATATGGACAGTGCAGAGTACGACTTCTCTTGTCCTGTATATATGGACAGTGCACAGTACCACTTCTCTTGTCCTGTATATATGGACAGTGCACAGTACCACTTCTCTTCTCCTATATATATGGACAGTGCACATTACCACTTCTCTCCTCCTGTATATATGGACAGTGCACAGTACGACTTCTCTTGTCATGTATATATGGACAGTGCACAGTACCACTTCTCTTGTCCTGTATATATGGCCAGTGCACAGTACCACTTCTCTTGTCCTGTATATATGGCCAGTGCACAGTATGACTTCTCTTGTCCTGTATATACGGACAGTGCACAGTACCCCTTCTCTTGTCCTGTATATATGGCCAGTGCACAGTACGACTTCTCTTGTCCTGTATATATGGACAGCGCACAGTACCACTTCTCTTGTCCTGTATACATGGACAGTGCACAGTACCACTTCTCTTATCCTGTATATATGGCCAGTGCACAGTACCACTTCTCTTATCCTGTATATATGGCCAGTGCACGGTACCACTTCTCTTGTCCTGTATACATGGACAGTGCACAGTACCACTTCTCTTGTCCTGTATATATGGACAGTGCAGAGTACCACTTCTCTTGTCCTGTATATATGGGCAGTGCACAGTACCCCTTCTCTTGTCCTGTATATATGGCCAGTGCACAGTACCACTTCTCTTGTCCTGTATATATGGCCAGTGCACAGTATGACTTCTCTTGTCCTGTATACATGGACAGTGCACAGTACCACTTCTCTTATCCTGTATATATGGCCAGTGCACAGTACCACTTCTCTTATCCTGTATATATGGACAGTGCACAGTACCACTTCTCTTGTCCTGTATACATGGACAGTGCACAGTACCACTTCTCTTGTCCTGTATATATGGCCAGTGCACAGTATGACTTCTCTTGTCCTGTATATATGGCCAGTGCACAGTATGACTTCTCTTGTCCTGTATATATGGACAGTGCACAGTACCACTTCTCTTGTCCTGTATATATGGGCAGTGCACAGTACCACTTCTCTTGTCCTGTATATATGGACAGTGCACAGTATGACTTCTCTTGTCCTGTATATATGGCCAGTGCACAGTATGACTTCTCTTGTCCTGTATATATGGACAGTGCACAGTACCACTTCTCTTATTCTGTATATATGGACAGTGCACAGTACCACTTCTCTTGTCCTGTATACATGGACAGTGCACAGTACGACTTCTCTTGTCCTGTATATATGGACAGTGCACAGTACCACTTCTCTTGTCCTGTATATATGGACAGTGCACAGTACGATTTCTCTTGTCCTGTATATATGGACAGTGCACAGTACCACTTCTCTTGTCCTGTATATATGGACAGTGCACAGTACCACTTCTCTTGTCCTGTATATATGGACAGTGCACAGTACCACTTCTCCTGTCCTGTATATATGGACAGTGCACAGTACTACTTCTCTTGTCCTGTATATATGGACAGTGCACAGTACCACTTCTCTTGTCCTGTATATATGGACAGTGCACAGTACCACTTCTCTTGTCCTGTATATATGGACAGTGCACAGTACCACTTCTCTTGTCCTGTATATATGGACAGTGCACAGTACCACTTCTCTTGTCCTGTATATATGGACAGTGGACAGTACGACTTCTCTTGTCCTGTATATATGGACAGTGCACAGTACGGCTTCTCTTGTCCTGTATACTGGTGTAATTCTCAGTATCTGCTCTTATTCTGTATATATGGACAGTGCACAGTACCACTTCTCTTGTCCTGTATACTGGGTGTAATTCTCAGTATCTGCTCTTATTCTGTATATATGGACAGTGCACAGTACCACTTCTCTTGTCCTGTATATACGGACAGGGCACAGTACCACTTCTCTTGTCCTGTATATATGGACAGTGCACAGTACCACTTCTCTTGTCCTGTATATATGGACAGTGCACAGTACGACTTCTCTTGTCCTGTATATATGGACAGTGCACAGTACCACTTCTTTTGTCCTGTATATATGGACAGTGCACACTACCACTTCTCTTGTCCTGTATATATGGACAGTGTACAGTACGACTTCTCTTGTCCTGTATATATGGACAGTGCACAGTACCACTTCTCTTGTCCTGTATATATGGACAGTGCACAGTACCACTTCTCTTGTCCTGTATATATGGACAGTGCACAGTACGACTTCTCTTGTCCTGTATATATGGACAGTGCACAGTACGACTTCTCTCCTCCTGTATATATGGACAGTGCACAGTACGACTTCTCTTGTCCTGTATATATGGACAGTGCACAGTACGGCTTCTCTTGTCCTGTATACTGGTGTAATTCTCAGTATCTGCTCTTATTCTGTATATACGGACAGTGCACAGTACCACTTCTCTTGTCCTGTATACTGGGTGTAATTCTCAGTATCTGCTCTTATTCTGTATATATGGACAGTGCACAGTACCACTTCTCTTGTCCTGTATATACGGACAGGGCACAGTACCACTTCTCTTGTCCTGTATATATGGACAGTGCACAGTACCACTTCTCTTGTCCTGTATATATGGACAGTGCACAGTACGACTTCTCTTGTCCTGTATAGATGGACAGTGCACAGTACCACTTCTTTTGTCCTGTATATATGGACAGTGCACACTACCACTTCTCTTGTCCTGTATATATGGACAGTGTACAGTACGACTTCTCTTGTACTGTATATATGGACAGTGCACAGTACCACTTCTCTTGTCCTGTATATATGGACAGTGCACAGTACCACTTCTCTTGTCCTGTATATATGGACAGTGCACAGTACCACTTCTCTTGTCCTGTATATATGGACAGTGCACAGTACGACTTCTCTCCTCCTGTATATATGGACAGTGCACAGTACGACTTCTCTTGTCCTGTATATATGGACAGTGCACAGTACCACTTCTCTTGTCCTGTATATATGGACAGTGCACAGTACCACTTCTCTTGTCCTATATATATGGACAGTGCACAGTACCACTTCTCTCCTCCTGTATATATGGACAGTGCAGAGTACGACTTCTCTTGTCCTGTATATATGGACAGTGCACAGTACCACTTCTCTTGTCCTGTATATATGGACAGTGCACAGTACCACTTCTCTTCTCCTATATATATGGACAGTGCACATTACCACTTCTCTCCTCCTGTATATATGGACAGTGCACAGTACGACTTCTCTTGTCATGTATATATGGACAGTGCACAGTACCACTTCTCTTGTCCTGTATATATGGCCAGTGCACAGTACCACTTCTCTTGTCCTGTATATATGGCCAGTGCACAGTATGACTTCTCTTGTCCTGTATATACGGACAGTGCACAGTACCCCTTCTCTTGTCCTGTATATATGGCCAGTGCACAGTACGACTTCTCTTGTCCTGTATATATGGACAGCGCACAGTACCACTTCTCTTGTCCTGTATACATGGACAGTGCACAGTACCACTTCTCTTATCCTGTATATATGGCCAGTGCACAGTACCACTTCTCTTATCCTGTATATATGGCCAGTGCACGGTACCACTTCTCTTGTCCTGTATACATGGACAGTGCACAGTACCACTTCTCTTGTCCTGTATATATGGACAGTGCACAGTACCACTTCTCTTGTCCTGTATATATGGGCAGTGCACAGTACCCCTTCTCTTGTCCTGTATATATGGCCAGTGCACAGTACCACTTCTCTTGTCCTGTATATATGGCCAGTGCACAGTATGACTTCTCTTGTCCTGTATACATGGACAGTGCACAGTACCACTTCTCTTATCCTGTATATATGGCCAGTGCACAGTACCACTTCTCTTATCCTGTATATATGGACAGTGCACAGTACCACTTCTCTTGTCCTGTATACATGGACAGTGCACAGTACCACTTCTCTTGTCCTGTATATATGGCCAGTGCACAGTATGACTTCTCTTGTCCTGTATATATGGCCAGTGCACAGTATGACTTCTCTTGTCCTGTATATATGGACAGTGCACAGTACCACTTCTCTTGTCCTGTATATATGGGCAGTGCACAGTACCACTTCTCTTGTCCTGTATATATGGACAGTGCACAGTACCACTTCTCTTGTCCTGTATACATGGACAGTGCACAGTACCCCTTCTCTAGTCCTGTATATATGGACAGTGCACAGTACCACTTCTCTTGTCCTGTATATATGGCCAGTGCACAGTATGACTTCTCTTGTCCTGTATATATGGCCAGTGCACAGTATGACTTCTCTTGTCCTGTATATATGGCCAGTGCACAATACCGCTTCTCTCCTCCTGTATATATGGACAGTGCACAGTACCACTTCTCTTGTCCTGTATATATGGACAGTGCACAGTACCACTTCTCTTCTCCTGTATATATGGACGGTGCACAGTACCACTTCTCTTGTCCTGTATATATGGACAGTGCACAGTACCACTTCTCTTATTCTGTATATATGGCCCGTGCACAGTACCCCTTGTCTTGTCCTGTATATATGGCCAGTGCACAGTATGACTTCTCTTGTCCTGTATATATGGCCAGTGCACAGTATGACTTCTCTTGTCCTGTATATATGCCCAGTGCACAGTATGACTTCTCTTGTCCTGTATATATGGCCAGTGCACAGTATGACTTCTCTTGTCCTGTATATATGGACGGTGCACAGTACCACTTCTCTTGTCCTGTATATATGGACAGTGCACAGTACCACTTCTCTTCTCCTGTATATATGGACGGTGCACAGTACCACTTCTCTTGTCCTGTATATATGGACGGTGCACAGTACCACTTCTCTCCTCCTGTATATATGGACAGTGCACAGTACCACTTCTCTTGTCCTGTATATATGGACAGTGCACAGTACCACTTCTCTTGTCCTGTATATATGGACGGTGCACAGTACCACTTCTCTCCTCCTGTATATATGGACACTGCACAGTACCACTTCTCTTGTCCTGTATATATGGACAGTGCACAGTACCACTTCTCTTCTCCTGTATATATGGACGGTGCACAGTACCACTTCTCTTGTCCTGTATATACGGACAGTGCACAGTACCCCTTCTCTTGTCCTGTATATATGGCCAGTGCACAGTACGACTTCTCTTGTCCTGTATATATGGACAGCGCACAGTACCACTTCTCTTGTCCTGTATACATGGACAGTGCACAGTACCACTTCTCTTGTCCTGTATATATGGACAGTGCACAGTACCACTTCTCTTGTCCTGTATATATGGGCAGTGCACAGTACCCCTTCTCTTGTCCTGTATATATGGCCAGTGCACAGTACCACTTCTCTTGTCCTGTATATATGGCCAGTGCACAGTATGACTTCTCTTGTCCTGTATACATGGACAGTGCACAGTACCACTTCTCTTATCCTGTATATATGGCCAGTGCACAGTACCACTTCTCTTGTCCTGTATATATGGCCAGTGCACAGTACCACTTCTCTTATCCTGTATATATGGCCAGTGCACAGTACCACTTCTCTTATCCTGTATATATGGACAGTGCACAGTACCACTTCTCTTGTCCTGTATACATGGACAGTGCACAGTACCCCTTCTCTTGTCCTGTATATATGGCCAGTGCACAGTATGACTTCTCTTGTCCTGTATATATGGCCAGTGCACAGTATGACTTCTCTTGTCCTGTATATATGGACAGTGCACAGTACCACTTCTCTTGTCCTGTATATATGGACAGTGCACAGTATGACTTCTCTTGTCCTGTATATATGGACAGTGCACAGTACCACTTCTCTTATTCTGTATATATGGACAGTGCACAGTACCACTTCTCTTGTCCTGTATACATGGACAGTGCACAGTACCACTTCTCTTGTCCTGTATATATGGACAGTGCACAGTATGACTTCACTTGTCCTGTATATATGGACAGTGCACAGTACCACTTCTCTTATTCTGTATATATGGACAGTGCACAGTACCACTTCTCTCCTCCTGTATATATGGACAGTGCACAGTACCACTTCTCTAGTCCTGTATATATGGACAGTGCACAGTACCACTTCTCTTGTCCTGTATATATGGCCAGTGCACAGTACCACTTCTCTCCTCCTGTATATATGGACAGTGCACAGTACCACTTCTCTTGTCCTGTATATAGGACACTGCACAGTACCACTTCTCTTCTCCTGTATATATGGACAGTGCACAGTACGATTTCTCTTGTCCTGTATATATGGACAGTGCACAGTGCCACTTCTCTTGTCCTGTATATATGGACAGTGCACAGTATGACTTCTCTTGTCCTGTATATATGGCCAGTGCACAGTGCCACTTCTCTTGTCCTGTATATATGGACAGTGCACAGTATGACTTCTCTTGTCCTGTATATATGGCCAGTGCACAGTACCCCTTCTCTTGTCCTGTATATATGGCCAGTGCACAGTACCACTTCTCTTGTCCTGTATATATATGGACAGTGCACAGTACCACTTCTCTTCTCCTGTATATATGGACAGTGCACAGTACGATTTCTCTTGTCCTGTATATATGGCCAGTGCACAGTGCCACGTCTCTTGTCCTGTATATATGGCCAGTGCACAGTGCTACTTCTCTTGTCCTGTATATATGGATAGTGCACAGTATGACTTCTCTTGTCCTGTATATATGGCCAGTGCACAGTACCACTTCTCTTGTCCTGTATATATGGATAGTGCACAGTATGACTTCTCTTGTCCTGTATATATGGCCAGTGCACAGTACCCCTTCTCTTGTCCTGTATATATGGCCAGTGCACAGTACCACTTCTCTTGTCCTGTATATATATGGACAGTGCACAGTACCACTTCTCTTCTCCTGTATATATGGACAGTGCACAGTACGATTTCTCTTGTCCTGTATATATGGCCAGTGCACAGTGCCACTTCTCTTGTCCTGTATATATGGCCAGTGCACAGTGCTACTTCTCTTGTCCTGTATATATGGATAGTGCACAGTATGACTTCTCTTGTCCTGTATATATGGCCAGTGCACAGTACTACTTCTCTTGTCCTGTATATATGGACAGTGCACAGTATGACTTCTCTTGTCCTGTATATATGGCCAGTGCACAGTACCCCTTCTCTTGTCCTGTATATATGGCCAGTGCACAGTACCACTTCTCTTGTCCTGTATATATATGGACAGTGCACAGTACCACTTCTCTTCTCCTGTATATATGGACAGTGCACAGTACGATTTCTCTTGTCCTGTATATATGGCCAGTGCACAGTGCCACTTCTCTTGTCCTGTATATATGGCCAGTGCACAGTGCTACTTCTCTTGTCCTGTATATATGGATAGTGCACAGTATGACTTCTCTTGTCCTGTATATATGGCCAGTGCACAGTATGACTTCTCTTGTCCTGTATATATGGACAGTGCACAGTACCACTTCTCTTGTCCTGTATATATGGACAGTGCACAGTATGACTTCTCTTGTCCTGTATATATGGACAGTGCACAGTACCACTTCTCTTATTCTGTATATATGGACAGTGCCGTACCACTTCTCTTGTCCTGTATACTGGACAGTGCACGTCCACTTCTCTTGTCCTGTATATATGGACAGTGCACGTCGATTTCTCTTGTCCTGTATATATGGCCAGTGCACAGTGCCACGTCTCTTGTCCTGTATATTGGCCAGTGCACAGTGCTACTTCTCTTGTCCTGTATATTGGATAGTGCACAGTATGACTTCTCTTGTCCTGTATATATGGCCAGTGCACAGTACCACTTCTCTTGTCCTGTATATATGGATAGTGCACAGTATGACTTCTCTTGTCCTGTATATATGGCCAGTGCACAGTACCCCTTCTCTTGTCCTGTATATATGGCCAGTGCACAGTACCACTTCTCTTGTCCTGTATATATTGGACAGTGCACAGTACCACTTCTCTTCTCCTGTATATTGGCAGTGCACAGTACGATTTCTCTTGTCCTGTATATATGGCCAGTGCACAGTGCCACTTCTCTTGTCCTGTATATATGGCCAGTGCACAGTGCTACTTCTCTTGTCCTGTATATTGGATAGTGCACAGTATGACTTCTCTTGTCCTGTATATATGGCCAGTGCACAGTACTACTTCTCTTGTCCTGTATATTGGACAGTGCACAGTTGACTTCTCTTGTCCTGTATATTGGCCAGTGCACAGTACCCCTTCTCTTGTCCTGTATATATGGCCAGTGACAGTACCACTTCTCTTGTCCTGTATATATTGGACAGTGCACAGTACCACTTCTCTTCTCCTGTATATATGGACAGTGCACAGTACGATTTCTCTTGTCCTGTATATTGGCCAGTGCACAGTGCCACTTCTCTTGTCCTGTATATTGGCCAGTGCACAGTGCTACTTCTCTTGTCCTGTATATTGGATAGTGCACAGTATGACTTCTCTTGTCCTGTATATATGGCCAGTGCACGTTGCTTCTCTTGTCCTGTATATTGGCAGTGCACAGTACCACTTCTCTTGTCCTGTATATATGGACAGTGCACAGTATGACTTCTCTTGTCCTGTATATATGGACAGTGCACAGTACCACTTCTCTTATTCTGTATATATGGACAGTGCACAGTACCACTTCTCTTGTCCTGTATACATGGACAGTGCACAGTACCACTTCTCTTGTCCTGTATATATGGACAGTGCACAGTATGACTTCTCTTGTCCTGTATATATGGACAGTGCACAGTACCACTTCTCTTATTCTGTATATATGGACAGTGCACAGTACCACTTCTCTCCTCCTGTATATATGGACAGTGCACAGTACCACTTCTCTAGTCCTGTATATATGGACAGTGCACAGTACCACTTCTCTTGTCCTGTATATATGGCCAGTGCACAGTACCACTTCTCTTGTCCTGTATATAGGACACTGCACAGTACCACTTCTCTCCTCCTGTATATATGGACAGTGCACAGTACCACTTCTCTTGTCCTGTATATAGGACACTGCACAGTACCACTTCTCTTCTCCTGTATATATGGACAGTGCACAGTACGATTTCTCTTGTCCTGTATATATGGACAGTGCACAGTGCCACTTCTCTTGTCCTGTATATATGGACAGTGCACAGTATGACTTCTCTTGTCCTGTATATATGGCCAGTGCACAGTGCCACTTCTCTTGTCCTGTATATATGGACAGTGCACAGTATGACTTCTCTTGTCCTGTATATATGGACAGTGCACAGTGCCACTTCTCTTGTCCTGTATATATGGACAGTGCACAGTATGACTTCTCTTGTCCTGTATATATGGCCAGTGCACAGTACCACTTCTCTTGTCCTGTATATATGGATAGTGCACAGTATGACTTCTCTTGTCCTGTATATATGGCCAGTGCACAGTACCCCTTCTCTTGTCCTGTATATATGGCCAGTGCACAGTACCACTTCTCTTGTCCTGTATATATATGGACAGTGCACAGTACCACTTCTCTTCTCCTGTATATATGGACAGTGCACAGTACGATTTCTCTTGTCCTGTATATATGGACAGTGCACAGTATGACTTCTCTTGTCCTGTATATATGGACAGTGCACAGTACCACTTCTCTTGTCCTGTATATATGGACAGTGCACAGTACTACTTCTCTTATCCTGTATATATGGACAGTGCACAGTATGACTTCTCTTGTCCTGTATACTGGTGTAATTCTCAGTATCTGCTCTTATTCTGTATATACGGACAGTGCACAGTACCACTTCTCTTGTCCTGTATACTGGGTGTAATTCTCAGTATCTGCTCTTATCCTGTATATATGGACAGTGCACAGTACCACTTCTCTTGTCCTGTATACTGGTGTAATTCTCAGTATCTGCTCTTATCCTGTATATACGGACAGTGCACAGTACCACTTCTCTTGTCCTGTATATATGGTGAGTGCACAGTATGACTTCTCTTGTCCTGTATATATGGACAGTGCACAGTACCACTTCTCTTGTCCTGTATATATGGGCAGTGCACAGTACCCCTTCTCTTGTCCTGTATATATGGTGAGTGCACAGTATGACTTCTCTTGTCCTGTATATATGGACAGTGCACAGTATGACTTCTCTTGTCCTGTATATATGGTGAGTGCACAGTATGACTTCTCTTGTCCTGTATATATGGACAGTGCACAGTGCCACTTCTCTTGTCCTGTATATATGGACAGTGCACAGTACCACTTCTCTTGTCCTGTATATATGGGCAGTGCACAGTACCACTTCTCTTGTCCTGTATATATGGACAGTGCACAGTACCACTTCTCTTGTCCTGTATATATGGCCAGTGCACAGTACCCTTTCTCTTGTCCTGTATATATGGCCAGTGCACAGTGCCATGTCACCTACAGATCCCCCGTAGACAGGTGGGTGGTCATTCTATAGGTACTGGTGAATTGGCAGTTCCCTGCAGTTGGTATATGGTGGGCGTGGTTTGCGTTGTTTTTGGTGGTTTATCCAATCAGGAGTCTTGGATGGTTTGCTTGGCAGTTTTCCTGGGTAGAGGATGAGTTTCATGCTGTGCGGGGATGTGACATGGAGCAGAGATCACGGCTGTATGATACTATTACCCTCTTTATAGGGTTGGGATACCCGCCCATTGTCCAGGGGGATTCTGGGTAATATAAGGGGGGGGGGGGGGTGTTCGGGGTTCAGGCCTTCTGGTCTCCTGTAATCTATAAAGCCAGATCTCAGGGGCAGATTTAGGGCACGGTGTAGTCGCCCATAGCAACCAATCACATCACAGCTTACATTTTCAAGAGCAGACTATGAAATAAAAGCTGTGCTGTGATTGGTTGTTACGGTCAGGTGGTCTTATAGTCAGTTTCATACACCTTCTCTGCCTATATGTGTAAGATTAGAGGCCGACTAAGGTAAAGTTTGTGCCCCCCATGACTGTATGGACACTATAGTACAGACACGTGTAACACAGCAGTGTGCACCAGGCCCAAATACAGTCCTCCATTATACATCAGGGACAATAATACATAAACACTACCAATCCACACACTACTAGTACCAGCATGTGTGCCAGGAAGAGGATGAGGAGGAGGGGTGCACTGACCTTTGTGCCAGGAGGAGGAGGAGGGGCACTGACCTGTGTGCCAGGAAGAGGATGAGGAGGAGGGGGTGCACTGACCTGTGTGCCAGGAGGAGGAGGAGAGGGGCACTGTCCTGTGTGCCAGGAAGAGGATGAGGGGTGCACTGACCTGTGTGCCAGGAGGAGGAGGAGGGGCACTGACCTGTGTGCCAGGACGAGGAGGAGAGGGGCACTGTCCTGTGTGCCAGGAGGAGGAGGAGAGGGGCACTGTCCTGTGTGCCAGGAGGAGGAGGAGGGGGGCACTGTCCTGTGTGCCAGGAGGAGGAGGAGAGGGGCACTGTCCTGTGTGCCAGGAGGAGGAGGAGAGGGGCACTGTCCTGTGTGCCAGGACGAGGAGGAGAGGGGCACTGTCCTGTGTGCCAGGAGGAGGGGCATTGACCTGTGTGCCAGGAGGAGAGGGGCACTGTCCTGTGTGCCAGGAGGAGGAGGGGTGCACTGTCCTGTGTGCCAGGAGGAGAAGAGGGGCACTGTCCTGTGTGCCAGGAGGAGGAGGAGGGGGTGCACTGTCCTGTGTGCCAGGAGGAGGAGGGGGGGCACTGTCCTGTGTGCCAGGAGGAGAGGGGCACTGTCCTGTGTGACAGGAGGAGGAGGAGAGGGGCACTGTCCTGTGTGCCAGGAGGAGGAGGGGTGCACTGTCCTGTGTGCCAGGACGAGGAGGAGGGGTGCACTGTCCTGTGTGCCAGGAGGAGAGGGGCACTGTCCTGTGTGCCAGGAGGAGGAGAGGGGCACTGTCCTGTGTGCCAGGAGGAGGAGGGGGGCACTGTCCTGTGTGACAGGAGGAGGAGGAGGGGTGCACTGTCCTGTGTGCAAGGAGGAGGAGGAGGGGGGCACTGTCCTGTGTGCCAGGAGGAGGAGGAGGGGCACTGTCCTGTGTGCCAGGAGGAGGAGGAGGGGGGGCACTATCCTGTGTGCCAGGAGGAGGGGCATGTGTTGTGCTATGAGCAGAGCTCTCTGCCTGGTGCAGCTCCCCATGTGTTGTGCTATGAGCAGAGCTCTCTGCCTGGTGCAGCTCCCCATGTGTTGTGCTATGAGCAGAGCTCTCTGCCTGGTGCAGCTCCCCATGTGTTGTGCTATGAGCAGAGCTCTCTGCCTGGTGCAGCTCCCCATGTGTCGTGCTATGAGCAGAGCTCTCTGCCTGGTGCAGCTCCCCATGTGTTGTGCTATGAGCAGAGCTCTCTGCCTGGTGCAGCTCCCCATGTGTTGTGCTATGAGCAGAGCTCTCTGCCTGGTGCAGCTCTCCATGTGTTGTGTTATGAGCAGAGCTCTCTGCCTGGTGCAGCTCCCCATGTGTTGTGCTATGAGCAGAGCTCTCTGCCTGGTGCAGCTCCCCATGTGTTGTGCTATGAGCAGAGCTCTCTGCCTGGTGCAGCTCCCCATGTGTTGTGCTATGAGCAGAGCTCTCTGCCTGGTGCAGCTCCCCATGTGTTGTGCTATGAGCAGAGCTCTCTGCCTGGTGCAGCTCCCCATGTGTTGTGCTATGAGCAGAGCTCTCTGCCTGGTGCAGCTCCCCATGTGTCGTGCTATGAGCAGAGCGCTTTGCCTGGTGCAGCTCCCCATGTGTCGTGCTATGAGCAGAGCTCTCTGCCTGGTGCAGCTCTCCATGTGTTGTGCTATGAGCAGAGCTCTCTGCCTGGTGCAGCTCTCCATGTGTCGTGCTATGAGCAGAGCTCTCTGCCTGGTGCAGCTCTCCATGTGTCGTGCTATGGCAGAGCTCTCTGCCTGGTGCAGCTCCCCATGTGTCGTGCTATGAGCAGAGCTCTCTGCCTGGTGCGCTCCCCATGTGTCGTGCTATGAGCAGGCTCTCTGCCTGGTGCAGCTCCCCATGTGTTGTGCTATGAGCAGAGCTCTCTGCCTGGTGCAGCTCCCCATGTGTTGTGCTATGAGCAGAGCTCTCTGCCTGGTGCAGCTCCCCATGTGTTGTGCTATGAGCAGAGCTCTCTGCCTGGTGCAGCTCCCCATGTGTTGTGCTATGAGCAGAGCTCTCTGCCTGGTGCAGCTCTCCATGTGTTGTGTTATGAGCAGAGCTCTCTGCCTGGTGCAGCTCCCCATGTGTTGTGCTATGAGCAGAGCTCTCTGCCTGGTGCAGCTCCCCATGTGTCGTGCTATGAGCAGAGCTCTCTGCCTGGTGCAGCTCTCCATGTGTTGTGCTATGAGCAGAGCTCTCTGCCTGGTGCAGCTCCCCATGTGTTGTGCTATGAGCAGAGCTCTCTGCCTGGTGCAGCTCCCCATGTGTTGTGCTATGAGCAGAGCGCTCTGCCTGGTGCAGCTCTCCATGTGTTGTGCTATGAGCAGAGCTCTCTGCCTGGTGCAGCTCCCCATGTGTCGTGATATGAGCAGAGCTCTCTGCCTGGTGCAGCTCCCCATGTGTCGTGCTATGAGCAGAGCTCTCTGCCTGGTGCAGCTCTCCATGTGTTGTGCTATGAGCAGAGCTCTTTGCCTGGTGCAGCTCCCCATGTGTTGTGCTATGAGCAGAGCGCTCTGCCTGGTGCAGCTCCCCATGTGTTGTGCTATGAGCAGAGCTCTCTGCCTGGTGCAGCTCTCCATGTGTTGTGCTATGAGCAGAGCGCTCTGCCTGGTGCAGCTCTCCATGTGTTGTGCTATGAGCAGAGCTCTCTGCCTGGTGCAGCTCCCCATGTGTCGTGCTATGTGCAGAGCACTCTGCCTGGTGCAGCTCTCCATGTGTCGTGCTATGAGCAGAGCTCTCTGCCTGGTGCAGCTCCCCATGTGTTGTGCTATGAGCAGAGCTCTCTGCCTGGTGCAGCTCCCCATGTGTTGTGCTATGAGCAGAGCTCTCTGCCTGGTGCAGCTCCCCATGTGTTGTGCTATGAGCAGAGCGCTCTGCCTGGTGCAGCTCCCCATGTGTTGTGCTATGAGCAGAGCTCTCTGCCTGGTGCAGCTCTCCATGTGTTGTGCTATGAGCAGAGCTCTCTGCCTGGTGCAGCTCCCCATGTGTTGTGCTATGAGCAGAGCTCTCTGCCTGGTGCAGCTCCCCATGTGTTGTGCTATGAGCAGAGCTCTCTGCCTGGTGCAGCTCCCCATGTGTTGTGCTATGAGCAGAGCGCTCTGCCTGGTGCAGCTCCCCATGTGTTGTGCTATGAGCAGGGCTCTCTGCCTGGTGCAGCCTTGTGTTGTGCTATGAGCAGAGCGCTCTGCCTGGTGCAGCTCTCCATGTGTTGTGCTATGAGCAGAGCGCTCTGCCTGGTGCAGCTCTCCATGTGTCGTGCTATGAGCAGAGCTCTCTGCCTGGTGCAGCTCCCCATGTGTTGTGCTATGAGCAGAGCTCTCTGCCTGGTGCAGCTCCCCATGTGTTGTGCTATGGGCAGAGCTCTCTGCCTGGTGCAGCTCCCCATGTGTTGTGCTATGAGCAGAGCGCTCTGCCTGGTGCGCTCCCCATGTGTTGTGCTATGAGCAGAGCTCTCTGCCTGGTGCAGCTCTCCATGTGTTGTGCTATGAGCAGAGCTCTCTGCCTGGTGCAGCTCCCCATGTGTTGTGCTATGAGCAGAGCTCTCTGCCTGGTGCAGCTCCCCATGTGTTGTGCTATGAGCAGAGCTCTCTGCCTGGTGCAGCTCTCCATGTGTTGTGCTATGAGCAGAGCTCTCTGCCTGGTGCAGCTCCCCAGGTGTTGTGCTATTGTGAACCGAGAGCAAGGCAGGTGGTTTGGACTCCGCAACCAGAAATGAACGCACACGCGGTAGTTCAAGAAAAGAATATATATTTACTATAAGTTAATAAAGACTATTTGAAGGTAAAATGACAGGGATAAAGACAAGCAAAATATACAATATAGCATGAACAATTTCAAGGCAAATTCTGCAATGGTTTCTACTTTTACTCTGTCCACTTCTGCAGTATGGACACTGAATGAACAATATACTCAAAACTATCCCTAACTGACCCTGACATCACATTTGGGTGCACCCCCTTTTCCCCAGTGGTCCAGGTGGACCGCTTACAGTCTGTAGAAGCGCGCGGTGGGGCCCAAAGTCGTTCCTTTCTTTTATAGTGAAGCGTCCTCTCCTCACTGTTATCAGGATCTTGGGAGAAATGAAGTCCTCTTTAACAGGGAAACCCAATGAATGCAATGTAATCCAACAGCAGATTCCACTCAGCACACTGACAGTCCTGCCGAATCCATACACTGAGCTGTGATGTAAGCCGGGGTTTAGCAGGTGCTGTCCAGTACATCAACAGCACTGCGAGTCTCTATCTGTGGTATCCATATACACAGTCACAATGTCAGTCTCACTGATCAGCCACTGAGCACAGTTCCTTTCACGTGGACTCACTAGTCCTGTTGTCTCTTTACACTCTGTTTGTCTCTGGACCAAGATACAGCTTAGCTGTACAGAAAAATCTCCACACCAGTTCAATACAACACTTGCTAAGATGGCTGCTGCTCTCTGTCTCGTCACTTCCTGCTTCTCTGCTCACATTCTGTCTGCAGAACAGGCAGGCTGACATAAAAGGGGGGGGGGAGTCACTCCAGCATCATGTCACAATTACAATGGCTGCTGTCTTAAAGGAACAGAATCACAGAAATACATTCAACATTAACAGTTTATACAGACAAATGAAGCTTAGGACAACATTGGCTGTCTCTTACATATTCCCCCCCACTTTAAGATTGGCAGTCCCTGCCTATGACTGTATATCCAGAGGGTTGTACTTTTATGCACAGGGTGGTAGTATACCGATGTATGGCAGGCCAAACAAACTCATCCTGCGCATACCGAACAGGGGGAATACCAGCATTTGGCCTAGTGGTCCGTCTGAGGACCGGTGGTATATTATGGGGTGCTGCAGCTATGGGCTGAGAAGGACCAGCGGATTCCGCACCAGAGGGGGCACAGGCCGGAGATACAGTAGTCACAGGTGGAACATCCCCAGGAGCAGGGATCGGCCAACAATCATCCTCCTCGTCTGAGGCCCATTCCGCACCTCCATTCTCTGACTGTGGGAGCTCATTCACATTGGCAGGCCCATCATGATTTGTCCCTTCAGAATGACACAGGCGCAACATATTTCGGTGAAGTACTCGAACACAATCAGTTCCTTCTTTCTGGACCTGGTACACTGGCCCATTCGCATACTTGCGGCCAACAACACGATACGGCAAAGCCTCCCATCGGCTTTCCAATTTCCCTTGGGGTTTCTTGACACGAACTAGCACCAGGTCGCCTGGTTGCAATGGTGCTTCTTGCACTGGGGTCTTATCAGGATGGAGATGTTCTTGCAGGCGCTGCCGCACCAATCGATGGATCGTCTCAAGTCTCTGCCGGTGCGCCCGCACCCAAGAGGTTGGATCCCTCGGAGGGAACCCATCCACATCATCCAACTGTAATTCTCCTACACTTCGCCCAGACCGCCCAAAGAGAAGTGTATAAGGAGAGTACCCCGTTGTAGAATGGACCTGATTGTTATAGGCCCACACCATTTCAGACAAGAACTGAGGCCACTGTAACTTCTTGTCTTCCTCCAGAGTCCGCAGCATCTGTAGCAGAGTTCTGTTGAATCTTTCACAGGCCCCATTTCCCTGAGGGTGGTATGGAGTCGTGTGCGACTTCTTTATCCCGTAGATACGTTGAACTTCTTTCATTACGTGTCCCTCAAAGCAGGCACCCTGGTCGGAGTGGATGCGTTTAGGGCACCCATATACTCGAATGAAATCTTGGCACAGAGCACGAGCTGCTGACTCAGCTGTCTGGTCCTTGGTGGCGGTTACCACCGCAAATTTGGTGAAGTGATCCACCATTACGAGGCAATACTGGTGTCCGCTATTGGATGGGCCCACCATTAGATAGTCTATCATGACGATTTCTAAAGGTTCCTGGGTCACGATGGTTTGCAGGGGAGCTCTCTGTTCTATTGCCTTATGGATCTCACAAGTTCGACAGCTGCGGCATACTTCTTCGACCATTTGACGAAGACCAGGGCAGTAAATCAGTCGCTGTAACCAACGAAAGGTCTTCTCATGACCAAAATGTCCATTCTTATTATGAGCCTCAACTGCCAACGAGCGAGCCAGTTCACTAGGCACCACAATTTGGTATCGAATGTCGATCTCAGAAGGTAAATAGACCTTTCGGCATAGCACTCCATTTTTCATCTCCAACTTTTCCCACTGACTCAGAACAGATAATATCTCACGTGTCAGTCGTTCTCTTTCCTCTCTACAGGGCTTCTGGCCTTTCTCAACACACTTGATCATCTGTGCCAGCCCCTCATGGGTCTGTTGTATCTGTGCCCATTCCTGTCGTGAGGGACCAAAGAAAGGAGCCGTTTCAGTCCCCTCCAACTCAAACTGATTAGCGGCGGCCAAGGCCTGTGAAAATCTGCTGAAGTCGGGCACCTCCACATGCTCCAACTCATGATCCACGTCTACTGTGGGGGTCTGGGCGGTTACCCTAGAAAGCCCGTCAGCATTCTGGTTCTCTGTCTTGGACCGATACTTAATGCGGTAATTGAACTTAGTCATTCGGGCTATCCACCTCTGCTCTAACGCCCCGAGCTTGGCATTTTCCAGGTGAGCTAGTGGGTTGTTGTCAGTCAGTACTAAAACTTCAGCACCGGTCAAATATTCAGAGAATTTCTCGGTCATGGCCCATACCAGTGCCAACAGCTCCAACTTAAATGAACTATAATTCTCGGGGTTTCTTTCAGAATCTCTCAAAGACCGGCTGCCGTACGCTATGACCCTCTCCTGGCCATCCTGAAGCTGGGAAAGCACTGCTCCAAGACCATACAGGCTTGCATCCGTATACAGCTGGAACGGCAAGTGGTAATCAGCATATGCCAAGATTGGGGCTGTTGTCAGTGCATCCTTTAATGCCTGGAAGGCTTGTTCCTGTTCAGGTCCCCACTTCACGGACCGGTTCTTTGGACCACCGGATGTGCCTCGTAGGAGAGCATTAAGTGGTGCTGCTACCTTGGCGAAATCCTTAATAAACCGTCGATAGTAACCGGCTACTCCAAGGAACGCCCTCACTTCTCGCAGGGTAGTCGGTATTGGCCAATCTTGAACAGCCGCTATCTTGTCTCTTGATGGTCTCACCCCCTTCTCCTGATACGCGGTGACCCAAGTAATCAATTTCAGATTGGAACAACCGACATTTACTGGGTTTCAATTTGAGCCCATGTTCCCGCAATCTTCGAAATACTTGCCCCAACTGGTGGAGATGGTCTTCAAAGGTCGCAGAATACACTATAATGTCATCCAAGTAGATGAGAGTGAACTCAAAGTTGAAGTCACCGAGACATTTCTCCATCAACCGCTGAAACGTTCCGGGTGCATTTGTCAACCCGAAGGGCATCCGGTTAAATTCGTATAGTCCCATGGGCAAGATGAATGCCGTCTTCTCCTTGTCTTTTGTGGCCATCGGCACCTGCCAATACCCACTAGCCAGATCTAGTGAGGAGAAGTACCGGGCTCTCCCCAGCGCTGAGAGGGACTCCTCAATCCGTGGCAAGGGGTAGGAATCTCGTACGGTGCAAGCGTTTAACTTCCGATAGTCTACGCAAAATCGGATGGACCCATCTTTTTTTCTTACTAACACCACAGGAGCTGCCCAGGGACTCTGGCTTTCTTGGATGATCCCACCCTGTAGCATCTTAGCTAACAGTTCTTTTACTTCCTGATACAACTGTGGAGGAATTTGTCGGTAGCGCTCTCTAATTGGAGGGGTGTCTCCTGTGGGAATCTCATGGTAGATCCCTGTGGTACATCCAAAATCTTCAGCATACCGTGAAAAGGCGGCTCGGTTCTCCCACAACAGTTCATCTACCTTCTGCACACATTCCAGAGAACATGAACTTGCATCCATTTTCATCTGTTCTCGAATTGCACGGCCATTCCATTCAGAGGTGGGTTCCTCATCTTCTCCCATGGACACAGTTACGGTCCACTCATCCCTTTCAGTCGGCTTCAGCTGCATTGGAGTTACTTTCCTTACTTCCTCCGGAGTCACATAGATGTTAGCCAGCAGCCTCCCTGGGGTCAGGTCCACACTCTGGTCCTGAGTGTTTACACATCGAAGTGGTACTCTTCCATTGCGAACTATTGCCAAGGAACGGGCCACTAGCGGATCAACACCTCCTTCGGCTGCCTGCAGTGGTTCTACCAACACAGCTATGCCCTCTAGTTTCCGACAGGTGCCTACGGGCATGGACACTATTGTCTCCCGACTGGGTGGCAGTGTAACTTTTGTATGCAAAGGAACTGAAATTCGAGCCAGAGGACGCTGCGCATCCGAACTTTTCTGTAAGCCACATGTCCGGATCAGCCGCTGGAAAGCTGTTTGAGTAGGCCGATGGGTGGTGGTTTCTTTCCAATAACCGTGACCTTTCTTTTCAAAGAGGATCTGATCTAATTCTTTTAACACATTCATCCCCAAAATGACAGGGACCTTTACTTCATGTGACTCCTGTACCACCACAATGCCTTTCCTACCCAGATCTTGGCCACATACCCGGACATTCATCCAGGCCACTCCCACGACTGGAACTGGTAACTGGTTAGCTGCGACCACTCGTACGAATGTATGGGGATCATATTTCACATGTTGCTGGAAGTACCGTTCATAACAGTCTCTACTCAAGGTCGTTACTTGGGAACCCGTGTCAATCATCCCGGTAACCGGAATACCCTCCATTTCCACCTGTATGACAGGACTTGCAGCGATCAGGTCATCATTAGGGCATTCTCCCCACATAGTCTCCTTGTCAGTCTCCCCTACTACACGCCCTACAGCAGCAGGGGACTTCAGTTTAACGGCGGTCTCTCATAAGTTTGTCGCTGCTCTGGACATCTAGCAGCAACGTGGCCCATCCGTCCACACTCCCAGCAGCGTATCTCCCGTCGTTCTGGCCATCTGTTTGGGCCCCTTCGGTAAGCCCCTTCGATTTCTCCTGAGCACTGCATTAACTGATTTGGACCCCTTCGGTAGGTCCTATCCTCACCCCTCCAGCGGGGTGGTGGGTGATTCTGATTTTCTGGGTATGGACGGCTCACCCTTTCATCTCCAGTTTTCTGGAAGTCTGCAATTTTCATAGAATGTTCATCACAACGGGTGTGCAAGTGTTCCATTTGCTCTTGCAGTTTCTGCATTACTGTGAGAATTTCTTTAACCGTCCCCTTTTCTACTGTCTCTGAGCCAGAACTAGCCCCCTGTGACAAAGTAACTCCAACTGCGGTCTGGGGCTTCGGGAACATACTATTGGCACGGGAGATGGCCTCTACCTGTACATCATGGAATTTAGCATCAGTCTCTCGTCGTATAAAATCCTGCATAGTCACAGTTAAACTGCCGTCACGTATCCCCAGGACAAACTGGTCACGGAGAGTCCGATCAGGGTTACAGAAGGCTGGCGAGCCCCCTCTTTCCTTCACTTGAATATCTCGGAGCAGTTCTTGTAGGGCATTTGCATATTGGGGAAGGCTTTCATTCTCCTGTTGTACCCTCTGGAAGAACCGAGCCTGCAGAGACCCCAGCAATGCAGTTTCTCCATAAATGGTTTCTAGAATCTGGACTACTTGCTCAAATGTCTGCCTTTGTTCAAATGGCCTCAATATCACCGTGGTCTTAGCATCCCCTTGTAATGTCAATATTGCTAGCTCTACTAGTACTTCTGGTGCGGTCTGGTACATTCGCTGTATCATTCGTATCTGTTCCACCCACATACTCACTGACATATTATTGCCATCAAATTTAGCTAACTGACTCATTATAGCCCCTGCTGGCATTCTTCCTCCAGCACCATTCTCCCGAACGGGTGCGTCACCATCCATTCTGGTAAGCGGATCCTGCCGACTACGCCAATTTGTGAACCGAGAGCAAGGCAGGTGGTTTGGTCTCCGCAACCAGAAATGAACGCACACGCGGTAGTTCAAGAAAAGAATATATATTTACTATAAGTTAATAAAGACTATTTGAAGGTAAAATGACAGGGATAAAGACAAGCAAAATATACAATATAGCATGAACAATTTCAAGGCAAATTCTGCAATGGTTTCTACTTTTACTCTGTCCAATTCTGCAGTATGGACACTGAATGAACAATATACTCAAAACTATCCCTAACTGACCCTGACATCACATTTGGGTGCACCCCCTTTTCCCCAGTGGTCCAGGTGGACCGCTTACAGTCTGTAGAAGCGAGCGGTGGGGCCCAAAGTCGTTCCTTTCTTTTATAGTGAAACGTCCTCTCCTCACTGTTATCAGGATCTTGGGAGAAATGAAGTCCTCTTTAACAGGGAAACCCAATGAATGCAATGTAATCCAACAGCAGATTCCACTCAGCACACTGACAGTCCTGCCGAATCCATACACTGAGCTGGGATGTAAGCCGGGGTTTAGCAGGTGCTGTCCAGTACATCAACAGCACTGCGAGTCTCTATCTGTGGTATCCATATACACAGTCACAATGTCAGTCTCACTGATCAGCCACTGAGCACAGTTCCTTTCACGTGGACTCACTAGTCCTGTTGTCTCTTTACACTCTGTTTGTCTCTGGACCAAGATACAGCTTAGCTGTACAGAAAAATCTCCACACCAGTTCAATACAACACTTGCTAAGATGGCTGCTGCTCTCTGTCTCGTCACTTCCTGCTTCTCTGCTCACACTCTGTCTGCAGAACAGGCAGGCTGACATAAAAGGGGGGGGGGAGTCACTCCAGCATCATGTCACAATTACAATGGCTGCTGTCTTAAAGGAACAGAATCACAGAAATACATTCAACATTAACAGTTTATACAGACAAATGAAGCTTAGGACAACATTGGCTGTCTCTTACACTATGAGCAGAGCTCTCTGCCTGGTGCAGCTCTCCAGGTGTTGTGCTATCAGCAGAGCTCTCTGCCTGGTGCAGCTCCCCATGTGTTGTGCTATGAGCAGAGCGCTTTGCCTGGTGCAGCTCCCCATGTGTTGTGCTATGAGCAGAGCTCTCTGCCTGGTGCAGCTCCCCATGTGTTGTGCTATGAGCAGAGCTCTCTGCCTGGTGCAGCTCCCCATGTGTTGTGCTATGAGCAGAGCTCTCTGCCTGGTGCAGCTCCCCATGTGTTGTGCTATGAGCAGAGCTCTCTGCCTGGTGCAGCTCCCCATGTGTCGTGCTATGAGCAGAGCTCTCTGCCTGGTGCAGCTCCCCATGTGTTGTGCTATGAGCAGAGCTCTCTGCCTGGTGCAGCTCTCCATGTGTTGTGTTATGAGCAGAGCTCTCTGCCTGGTGCAGCTCCCCATGTGTTGTGCTATGAGCAGAGCGCTCTGCCTGGTGCAGCTCCCCATGTGTTGTGCTATGAGCAGAGCTCTCTGCCTGGTGCAGCTCTCCATGTGTTGTGCTATGAGCAGAGCTCTCTGCCTGGTGCAGCTCTCCATGTGTTGTGCTATGAGCAGAGCTCTCTGCCTGGTGCAGCTCCCCAGGTGTTGTGCTATGAGCAGAGCTCTCTGCCTGGTGCAGCTCCCCATGTGTTGTGCTATGAGCAGAGCTCTCTGCCTGGTGCAGCTCTCCATGTGTTGTGCTATGAGCAGAGCTCTCTGCCTGGTGCAGCTCCCCATGTGTTGTGCTATGAGCAGAGCTCTCTGCCTGGTGCAGCTCCCCATGTGTTGTGCTATGAGCAGAGCTCTCTGCCTGGTGCAGCTCCCCATGTGTTGTGCTATGAGCAGAGCTCTCTGCCTGGTGCAGCTCCCCATGTGTTGTGCTATGAGCAGAGCTCTCTGCCTGGTGCAGCTCCCCATGTGTTGTGCTATGAGCAGAGCTCTCTGCCTGGTGCAGCTCCCCATGTGTTGTGCTATGAGCAGAGCTCTCTGCCTGGTGCAGCTCCCCATGTGTTGTGCTATGAGCAGAGCTCTCTGCCTGGTGCAGCTCCCCATGTGTCGTGCTATGAGCAGAGCGCTCTGCCTGGTGCAGCTCCCCATGTGTCGTGCTATGAGCAGAGCGCTCTGCCTGGTGCAGCTCCCCATGTGTTGTGCTATGAGCAGAGCTCTCTGCCTGGTGGAGCTCTCCATGTGTTGTGCTATGAGCAGAGCTCTTTGCCTGGTGCAGCTCTCCATGTGTTGTGCTATGAGCAGAGCTCTCTGCCTGGTGCAGCTCCCCATGTGTTGTGCTATGAGCAGAGCTCTCTGCCTGGTGCAGCTCCCCATGTGTTGTGCTATGAGCAGAGCGCTCTGCCTGGTGCAGCTCCCCATGTGTCGTGCTATGAGCAGAGCTCTCTGCCTGGTGCAGCTCCCCATGTGTCGTGCTATGAGCAGAGCTCTCTGCCTGGTGCAGCTCCCCATGTGTTGTGCTATGAGCAGAGCTCTCTGCCTGGTGCAGCTCCCCATGTGTTGTGCTATGAGCAGAGCTCTCTGCCTGGTGCAGCTCCCCATGTGTTGTGCTATGAGCAGAGCTCTCTGCCTGGTGCAGCTCCCCATGTGTTGTGCTATGAGCAGAGCTCTCTGCCTGGTGCAGCTCCCCATGTGTTGTGCTATGAGCAGAGCTCTCTGCCTGGTGCAGCTCCCCATGTGTCGTGCTATGAGCAGAGCGCTCTGCCTGGTGCAGCTCCCCATGTGTTGTGCTATGAGCAGAGCGCTCTGCCTGGTGCAGCTCTCCATGTGTCGTGCTATGAGCAGAGCTCTCTGCCTGGTGCAGCTCTCCATGTGTTGTGCTATGAGCAGAGCTCTCTGCCTGGTGCAGCTCCCCATGTGTTGTGCTATGAGCAGAGCTCTCTGCCTGGTGCAGCTCCCCAGGTGTTGTGCTATGAGCAGAGCTCTCTGCCTGGTGCAGCTCCCCATGTGTTGTGCTATGAGCAGAGCTCTCTGCCTGGTGCAGCTCCCCATGTGTTGTGCTATGAGCAGAGCTCTCTGCCTGGTGCAGCTCCTGTGACTTGCCATGTGGGCCGGGCGCTCTGCCTGGTGCAGCTCTCCATGTGTCGTGCTATGAGCAGAGCTCTCTGCCTGGTGCAGCTCCCCATGTGTTGTGCTATGAGCAGAGCGCTCTGCCTGGTGCAGCTCCCCATGTGTTGTGCTATGAGCAGAGCGCTCTTCCTGGTGCAGCTCCCCATGTGTTGTGCTATGAGCAGAGCTCTTTGCCTGGGGCAGCTCCCCATGTGTTGTGCTATGAGCAGAGCTCTTTGCCTGGTGCAGCTCTCCATGTGTCGTGCTATGAGCAGAGCTCTCTGCCTGGTGCAGCTCCCCATGTGTCGTGCTATGAGCAGAGCTCTCTGCCTGGTGCAGCTCCCCATGTGTCGTGCTATGAGCAGAGCTCTCTGCCTGGTGCAGCTCCCCATGTGTTGTGCTATGAGCAGAGCTCTCTGCCTGGGGCAGCTCCCCATGTGTCGTGCTATGAGCAGAGCTCTCTGCCTGGTGCAGCTCTCCATGTGTCGTGCTATGAGCAGAGCTCTCTGCCTGGTGCAGCTCCCCATGTGTCGTGCTATGAGCAGAGCTCTCTGCCTGGTGCAGCTCCCCAGGTGTCGTGCTATGAGCAGAGCTCTCTGCCTGGTGCAGCTCCCCATGTGTCGTGCTATGAGCAGAGCTCTCTGCCTGGTGCAGCTCTCCAGGTGTCGTGCTATGAGCAGAGCTCTCTGCCTGGTGCAGCTCCCCATGTGTCGTGCTATGAGCAGAGCTCTCTGCCTGGTGCAGCTCCCCATGTGTCGTGCTATGAGCAGAGCGCTCTGCCTGGTGCAGCTCCCCATGTGTCGTGCTATGAGCAGAGCTCTCTGCCTGGTGCAGCTCTCCATGTGTCGTGCTATGAGCAGAGCTCTCTGCCTGGTGCAGCTCCCCATGTGTCGTGCTATGAGCAGAGCTCTCTGCCTGGTGCAGCTCCCCATGTGTTGTGCTATGAGCAGAGCTCTTTGCCTGGTGCAGCTCCCCATGTGTCGTGCTATGAGCAGAGCTCTCTGCCTGGTGCAGCTCTCCATGTGTCGTGCTATGAGCAGAGCTCTCTGCCTGGTGCAGCTCCCCATGTGTCGTGCTATGAGCAGAGCTCTCTGCCTGGTGCAGCTCCCCATGTGTCGTGCTATGAGCAGAGCTCTTTGCCTGGTGCAGCTCCCCATGTGTCGTGCTATGAGCAGAGCTCTCTGCCTGGTGCAGCTCTCCATGTGTCGTGCTATGAGCAGAGCTCTCTGCCTGGTGCAGCTCTCCATGTGTCGTGCTATGAGCAGAGCTCTCTGCCTGGTGCAGCTCCCCATGTGTCGTGCTATGAGCAGAGCTCTCTGCCTGGTGCAGCTCCCCATGTGTCGTGCTATGAGCAGAGCTCTCTGCCTGGTGCAGCTCTCCATGTGTCGTGCTATGAGCAGAGCTCTCTGCCTGGTGCAGCTCCCCATGTCTTGTGCTATGAGCAGAGCTCTCTGCCTGGTGCAGCTCCCCATGTGTTGTGCTATGAGCAGAGCTCTCTGCCTGGTGCAGCTCCCCATGTGTTGTGCTATGAGCAGAGCTCTCTGCCTGGTGCAGCTCCCCATGTGTTGTGCTATGAGCAGAGCTCTCTGCCTGGTGCAGCTCTCCATGTGTTGTGCTATGAGCAGAGCGCTCTGCCTGGTGCAGCTCCCCATGTGTTGTGCTATGAGCAGAGCTCTCTGCCTGGTGCAGCTCCCCATGTGTTGTGCTATGAGCAGAGCTCTCTGCCTGGTGCAGCTCTCCATGTGTCGTGCTATGAGCAGAGCGCTCTGCCTGGTGCAGCTCCCCATGTGTTGTGCTATGAGCAGAGCTCTCTGCCTGGTGCAGCTCCCCATGTCTTGTGCTATGAGCAGAGCTCTCTGCCTGGTGCAGCTCCCCAGGTGTTGTGCTATGAGCAGAGCGCTCTGCCTGGTGCAGCTCCCCATGTGTTGTGCTATGAGCAGAGCTCTCTGCCTGGTGCAGCTCTCCATGTGTTGTGCTATGAGCAGAGCTCTCTGCCTGGTGCAGCTCTCCATGTGTTGTGCTATGAGCAGAGCTCTCTGCCTGGTGCAGCTCTCCATGTGTTGTGCTATGAGCAGAGCTCTCTGCCTGGTGCAGCTCCCCATGTGTTGTGCTATGAGCAGAGCGCTCTGCCTGGTGCAGCTCCTGTGACTTGCCATGTGAGCAGAGCACTTTGCCTGTGCTGCAGCGCCCTGTGCTGCCTCTGCTGCAGGATCTCCTCCCCTCTCTCCTCCTCTTCTGTTCAGCAGACACACAACAAAGTTTGCAGTAGGAGCTGCAGGACCCCGCCTGCTCTGCTCAGCCCCAGCTGCAGACACTGAGGACCCCTGGCTGATCTGTGGCCCTTGGAGGAGCAGCACAATGTGCATCAGCTGAGAGGTGAGCTGCCTGCAGCGGGGAGGGCGCTGCATGCTGTGCTGGGATAATAAGTGCTGCATCATTGTGAGGGCTCAGGACACCGCTCTGCTGTACACAGTGCACTGGAGGTAGGGAGTGCAGGCTGCAGGGATGGGAAGAACTGCTCAGCTCATAACTGCTGGAACTTTACCCATAGTAACTGCGAGTCAGCTATAGTACGAGGTGTGAATATCGCCCTAACGTGCTCCTGTGGTGGACTGTGACCTGGGGTCCTCGTATCGTGTCTCAGGACGCCCCGTTACTTATAGGGTGATTGTTATGGGCTGGTAAGTGGGCACAGATGGTCTCCTTGTACCCTGACCTCTGTCTTCTCACGTTTCAGGTCCGTCCGGTTCCTGGCACTTCCTCCCCCCGTACTCCAGATGTTTCTTCGGCCTGAACCCGAATTGGGCTGGCTCCCCACCCATGTCCAAGTCACTATCCTACAAGCCCGAGGGCTCCGTGCCAAGGGCAAGCATGGCACCAGCGATGCCTACACGCTGATCCAGGTTGGACGGGAGAAGTACAGCACCTCGGTGGTGGAGAAGACCCCGGGGTCTCCAGAATGGAAGGAGGAATGTTCCTTCGAGCTTTCCCCCCGGAGCGTTGGAAAGAGGGGGAGAACTGCGAGCTTCAGCTCATCGTCATGCATCGCGCCCTCATTGGCATGGACCAGTTTCTGGGGCAGGTCAGCGTACCCCTACAGAACGTCTTCCAGGAGGGACGCTCCCAGAGGAACCAGTAAGTAGGGGCCACTTCTAATATGACTTCTCTCCCCCACCAGGGTATATTTGGCCCTTGTGCCACCACCGAGCTACAAGTGACGTGTAATGCCGCCACTCCCGAGGGGTCCTCTTAGTCACACCAAGATGGTGGTTGGCCTAGGGCCATGTGGTAAGAAATGTCCCAAAACTGTCAGAAACTGGTCCACCAATCCACCCTGACAAAACAAACCTGACCCCTCCCCTCTGCCACATTGCCCCTTAGGCGGTGTTCACATGACCATGGGTAAAACCAGCCATGACAGACTTCACAGCCGCTTCATTCATGAGGCGGACGACCACACAGATCCCTCATAGCTGTTATAAAAATGGTTTTCACGTGGCGGTTTTTCACCTCAGTGTGAACTAGGCCTAATACAGTCAGACTGGAATGAGTGGAGAAGAGAATGGACATGCTGGTGGGGTATCCGCCATACCTCCACCATACTCCCCGCCGCTACTTCTGAAGGAGGCCTTTGTGGTCACCTCCACCATCCATATTGGCCCCCTTCTGAGGGACAACCTCGTCTCCTGATACAATATGGCCGCCAGAGTTCAGGAACACCTCGATCAGTCTTGACCATTTTTGTTTAGTACCCCTATATGGGGTTGGGAGATCGGGTGTAGTTCCCCTTTAAGTAGTTTTTCTTGGACTTGGCTATTGCCGTGATATCCCTATGATAGCCATGATTTTCGGGTGGGTGTCGCCATGGCGGATCTTCCCTGCTATAGTCTGTAGTCATCATGTAGGAGGGGCGCTGCGTAGACTCTTCATAATCCTCTCTGTAAGAGGAGATGTAGCAGAGCTGAGTGTGTCATTAAAGCAGGCGTGGACACAGGGATGATTGGGGAGATCTATGGGGCCCTGCTGGGACCTGTAGTTCTACACAAGATAGAAGCCATATGTACAGTCTTATTATAAGTAATGGTAGTTAATATTTTATCCTCCCGCATCGTCGTGTCGGCCATTTGCATATAGATGGGGCTGGTGGGACTATTCCGGATCTGCAGGCCCCGTCCTGGCCTAAGATTAAAGGGTTAACTCATAGTTTCTACTTTTTCATTAGGGTCTATGTAGGATCCCCCTCCCTGGGCTGGCAGAGGGGACGGCAGGGGAAATGGGGTCAGGTATCCAAACTGACTAAGGCTGGGTTCACACATAGCAGTATTGTGGCAGAAAACTGCAGGTCAGGATGATACGTGCACGGTTTGGCAGCACGGCCCGCTGATGTCATTGGCAACCCCAGCCTTAAAGAAACCTGGAGCTGGTTGCCCATAGAAACCACTACTTTGGGTAGATGAAAGCTGACCTGCGATTGGTTGCTACGGGTAACAGGCCAGTTTGGGGACTTATTAATGGCTAACCTGTGGCGGAGCCGCCGCAGATCAGCTGTTTGAAGCTTCCCAAGTTATATGACATCACGTTCATTGGTCACATGGCCCGTTTAAGTGAATGGTCCGAACTGCAATACCAAACACAGCCACGGTCCCTTCAAGCATCTGATCTGTGGGGATCTCGGGTGTCCGGCCCCTGTCGATTTCCAGTTGGTGAACCCTCCTAAGGATAGGTCATCCGTTATTAAGCCTGAACACCCGTTTAAAGGAGTTGTCACATATCCTATGGAGAGGGACATGCGACCGACAGCTAATCCCCACTATCCCTATAGACAATCCCTTTAAGGGTGAATTCACAATGGACATCATTTTATGTCTTGGACTCGTGGTAAATCCAGATGTAACACGTCCGCCCCATGTGAACTGACCCTCATAAATCAGGCCGCTTCCCTTTAAGGCTCTGTTCACACTCTGCGTTCCCCTTTAAGCCACCATACATAGTGGGATCCGCAGCTACATGGCGACTTTATGTTCATCTTTGTATTGTGGACATTGCGGTGGCGACTAAATACAACACTGCTTGATCTTTTTTGGGACTAGAAGTCGGGGGTCGCACGGCGGCTCCATTCACCTAGGGCGGCGTGGAGAAGTTTGGTCACATGACTGTAGCCTTATTCAGCGCTGTGTGAGGGCTGACGGTGACTCTTGTCCCAGAATGCTCTGCTGCAGGTTGGCTCGGTGTCACGGTCGTGGCCTCGGCGGGCGCTTGTTTTGGGACGGGGGTCAGTAGATAATGGAGTCTTTCTCCTCCTGCCGTGGGGCGTCCATTGTGCTGCCTGCCCCCTGTTTGCTTTTCCTCTGCCCTGTGTGATGTGAGCCGCAGCTCTGGAGGAAACGCCAAGAAGAACGCAGCGGCGGCTGCTGTGTCTATTTTGGTCTGGGTTATTTATTAGGATAGGGCACGGTATGCTGCCTGGAATGTCTGCTGCGGGGCCGGCCCGCCCGTCTCTGCTCACTGCTCACCCAGGTCTTTTCATTGCTTAGTTATCTGTACTTGGGAAAGCTGGGTGACTCACTCAATCGCAGTAATGCAGCGCACTCTGCTGCATGACTAGAAATCACCCAGCTTTCCCGTTCTTCCCTTATAACCTGGCTGTTCTGAGATTTTCCATAGTGCGCTCCGTCACATACAGAAATAATCTGCACAAACAATCAGCGGCCTGTCTGCGACTAACCTACTTATGTGATCAGCTTCGGGGGGCGGCGCGTCCGCATCACAGCACGCAGGGGGACGGGGAGTCTGCAGATTGTACATTCTCCTCACTGAACCCCCCTCCTCCATTACCAGCATACAGGTTATATACTGGTGCACAGGGGGTGGTATTATAGTAGTTATATTCTTGTACATAGGGGGCAGTATTATAGTAGTTATATTCTTGTACATAGGAGCAGTATTATAGTAGTTATATTCTTGTATATAGGAGCAGTATTATAGTATTATATTCTTGTACATAGGAGGTAGTATTATAGTAGTTATATTCTTGTACATAGGAGGTAGTATTATAGTACTTATATTCTTGTACATAGGAGCAGTATTATAGTAGTTATATTCTTGTACATAGGAGGCAGTATTATAGTAGTTATATTCTTGTACATAGGAGCAGTATTATAGTAGTTATATTCTTGTACATAGGAGGTAGTATTATAGTAGTTATATTCTTGTACATAGGAGGCAGTATTATAGTAGTTATATTCTTGTACATAGGGGGCAGTATTATAGTAGTTATATTCTTGTACATAGGAGTAGTATTATAGTAGTTATATTCTTGTACATAGGAGCAGTATTATAGTAGTTATATTCTTGTACATAGGAGGCAGTATTATAGTAGTTATATTCTTGTACATAGGAGGCAGTATTATAGTAGTTATATTCTTGTACATAGGGGGCAGTATTATAGTAGTTATATTCTTGTACATAGGGGGCAGTATTATAGTAGTTATATTCTTGTACATAGGAGCAGTATTATAGTAGTTATATTCTTGTACATAGGAGCAGTATTATAGTAGTTATATTCTTGTACATAGGAGCAGTATTATAGTAGTTATATTCTTGTACATAGGAGCAGTATTATAGTAGTTATATTCTTGTACATAGGAGCAGTATTATAGTAGTTATATTCTTGTACATAGGAGGTAGTATTATAGTAGTTATATTCTTGTACATAGGAGCGGTATTATAGTAGTTATATTCTTGTACATAGGAGCAGTATTATAGTAGTTATATTCTTGTATATAGGAGCAGTATTATAGTAGTTATATTCTTGTACATAGGAGTAGTATATATAGTAGTTATATTCTTGTACATAGGAGCAGTATTATAGCAGTTATATTCTTGTACATAGGAGGTAGTATTATAGTAGTTATATTCTTGTACATAGGAGCGGTATTATAGTAGTTATATTCTTGTACATAGGAGCAGTATTATAGTAGTTATATTCTTGTACATAGGAGCAGTATTATAGTAGTTATATTCTTGTACATAGGAGCAGTATTATAGTAGTTATATTCTTGTACATAGGAGCAGTATTATAGCAGTTATATTCTTGTACATAGGAGGTAGTATTATAGTAGTTATATTCTTGTACATAGGAGCAGTATTATAGTAGTTATATTCTTGTACATAGGAGGTAGTATTATAGTAGTTATATTCTTGTACATAGGAGCAGTATTATAGTAGTTATATTCTTGTACATAGGAGCAGTATTATAGTAGTTATATTCTTGTATATAGGAGGTAGTATTATAGTAGTTATATTCTTGTACATAGGAGGTAGTATTATAGTAGTTATATTCTTGTACATAGGAGCAGTATTATAGTAGTTATATTCTTGTACATAGGAGCAGTATTATAGTAGTTATATTCTTGTACATAGGGGTAGTATTATAGTAGTTATATTCTTGTACATAGGAGCAGTATTATAGTAGTTATATTCTTGTACATAGGAGCAGTATTATAGTAGTTATGTTCTTGTACATAGGAGTAGTATTATAGTAGTTATATTCTTGTACATAGGAGCAGTATTATAGTAGTTATATTCTTGTACATAGGAGCAGTATTATAGTAGTTATATTCTTGTACATAGGAGCAGTATTATAGTAGTTATATTCTTGTACATAGGGGCAGTATTATAGTAGTTATATTCTTGTACATAGGGGGCAGTATTATAGTAGTTATATTCTTGTACATAGGGGGCAGTATTATAGTAGTTATATTCTTGTACATAGGAGCAGTATTATAGTAGTTATATTTTTTTTACATAGGGGCAGTATTATAGTAGTTATATTCTTGTACATAGGAGCAGTATTATAGTAGTTATATTCTTGTACATAGGAGCAGTATTATAGTAGTTATATTCTTGTACATAGGAGCAGTATTATAGTAGTTATATTCTTGTACATAGGAGCAGTATTATAGTAGTTATATTCTTGTACATAGGAGCAGTATTATAGTAGTTATATTCTTGTACATAGGGGGCAGTATTATAGTAGTTATATTCTTGTACATAGGAGCGGTATTATAGTAGTTATATTCTTGTACATAGGAGGTAGTATTATAGTAGTTATATTCTTGTACATAGGAGCAGTATTATAGTAGTTATATTCTTGTACATAGGGCAGTATTATAGTAGTTATATTCTTGTACATAGGAGGTAGTATTATAGTAGTTATATTCTTGTACATAGGAGCAGTATTATAGTAGTTATATTCTTGTACATAGGAGCAGTACTATAGTAGTTATATTCTTGTACATAGGAGATAGTATTATAGTAGTTATATTCTTGTACATAGGAGCTGTATTATAGTAGTTATATTCTTGTACATAGGAGTAGTATTATAGTAGTTATATTCTTGTACATAGGAGCTGTATTATAGTAGTTATATTCTTGTACATAGGAGCAGTATTATAGTAGTTATATTCTTGTACATAGGAGCAGTATTATTGTAGTTATATTCTTGTACATAGGAGTAGTATTATAGTAGTTATATTCTTGTACATAGGAGCAGTATTATAGTAGTTATATTCTTGTACATAGGAGCAGTATTATAGTAGTTATATTCTTGTACATAGGGGGCAGTATTATAGTAGTTATATTCTTGTACATAGGAGCAGTATTATAGTAGTTATATTCTTGTACATAGGAGCAGTATTATAGTAGTTATATTCTTGTACATAGGAGCAGTATTATAGTAGTTATATTCTTGTACATAGGAGCAGTATTATAGTAGTTATATTCTTGTACATAGGAGGTAGTATTATAGTAGTTATATTCTTGTACATAGGAGCAGTATTATAGTAGCTATATTCTTGTACATAGGAGCAGTATTATAGTAGTTATATTCTTGTACATAGGAGCAGTATTATAGTAGTTATATTCTTGTACATAGGAGCAGTATTATAGTAGTTATATTCTTGTACATAGGGGGCAGTATTATAGTAGTTATATTCTTGTACATAGGAGCAGTATTATAGTAGTTATATTCTTGTACATAGGAGCAGTATTATAGTAGTTATATTCTTGTACATAGGAGCAGTATTATAGTAGTTATATTCTTGTACATAGGAGCAGTATTATAGTAGTTATATTCTTGTACATAGGGGGCAGTATTATAGTAGTTATATTCTTGTACATAGGAGGTAGTATTATAGTAGTTATATTCTTGTACATAGGAGCAGTATTATAGTAGTTATATTCTTGTACATAGGGGGCAGTATTATAGTAGTTATATTCTTGTACATAGGAGGTAGTATTATAGTAGTTATATTCTTGTACATAGGAGCAGTATTATAGTAGTTATATTCTTGTACATAGGAGCAGTATTATAGTAGTTATATTCTTGTACATAGGGGGCAGTATTATAGTAGTTATATTCTTGTACATAGGAGCAGTATTATAGTAGTTATATTCTTGTACATAGGAGTAGTATAGTAGTTATATTCTTGTACATAGGAACAGTATTATAGTAGTTATATTCTTGTACATAGGAGTAGTATAGTAGTTATATTCTTGTACATAGGAGGTAGTATTATAGTAGTTATATTCTTGTACATAGGAGCAGTATTATAGTAGTTATATTCTTGTACATAGCAGCAGTATTATAGTAGTTATATTCTTGTACATAGGGGGCAGTATTATAGTAGTTATATTCTTGTACATAGGAGGTAGTATTATAGTAGTTATATTCTTGTACATAGGGGCAGTATTATAGTAGTTATATTCTTGTACATAGGAGCAGTATTATAGTAGATATATTCTTGTACATAGGAGGTAGTATTATAGTAGTTATATTCTTGTACATAGGAGTAGTATTATAGTAGTTATATTCTTGTACATAGGAGCAGTATTATAGTAGTTATATTCTTGTACATAGGAGCAGTATTATAGTAGTTATATTCTTGTACACAGGGGGCAGTATTATAGTAGTTATATTCTTGTACATAGGAGGTAGTATTATAGTAGTTATATTCTTGTACATAGGAGCAGTATTATAGTAGTTATATTCTTGTACATAGGGAGCAGTATTATAGTAGTTATATTCTTGTACATAGGGGCAGTATTATAGTAGTTATATTCTTGTACATAGGAGCAGTATTATAGTAGTTATATTCTTGTACATAGGAGCAGTATTATAGTAGCTATAGTGTTGTACATAGGAGGTATGTGTTCAGAGCAGTTGTCACATCCCTTCCCCCACTCCATAGAGGTGTTGCATCCTGATGCATGATGGGAGGGACCTTCTTAGAGAATGCTATGTAAGGTGTGTGCGGTATTACAGGTGCACTGGAGGACGCCTCACCTGATGTAGGGCATTGCTGTCATGATGATGGTGTTTATGGGGGAGGATTCTGCAGAGTGTTTGATCACTGGGATCTGGGAGGATTTTCTTGTTGATTTTCTGAGGTGGAGGACTCTTTCATCCTGGCTTCATGCTTGGCATGTCAGATATACTCCGCCATCTTGTCACATCACTTATTTACTCAGCTGGATTCTCCAGTCCTAAAACAACAAACACATGGAAGGGATAAATCCAACCTCCAATCCATAGAGCCGCCCGCCCGGGGTCTGTCCTGTTTCCTGACATGCTTGGTTAACCGTACTGGAGCATCTTTTCTTACACTACAGTGTTTCTTTGTTCCTCAATTATTCCTCCTGGAAATGTATGACTAAATCGGGTGATACTGGTTTGGGGGGTGTCCCTGTGCTGCCAGTGTCACACTGAGTAAGGACACTCCTCTTTGGCAATGGGGATGGTATCATAAATTTTCAGGAGGAATAACAGAGGAACAACACAACACAGTTATGGGAAGACATGCCCCAGAATTGTCATGGGGAATACATGTCAGGTTGGATGATAGGTCCTCGTTTATCCTGAGTCAGTGGGGTGTAGGTGGTGCCAGATGAGCAGATGGTTTCCTCGTTTTTCCCACCGTTCATCTCCAAGATTCCTGGACTATTGGATGTAGAACTGCGGGTTTTAGCTGGGAGATGGCGGTGATATTGTCTGGTTACCATGTGTCCCATCCATGATGTGAGGGCTATATGGAAACCACCTCTATAGGTGGCCCTCGCAGGTTGGTAATACTGGGGTCACCGGCAGGGTCATCCTCCAGGTTGACGTCAGGGACACTTTGTGGGTCTTCCTACGTTTTGGGTGCTGTTACAGCCTACGGATCGCTTGGAGGCTACGATATCTGTGACCGCCGGCTGGAATTTTCCACTTTCTATGTATTGTCGTCGCCCTGAGACATTCCTCGTGGTGCTGTGAGGTCTCGCTCTGGCGCCGCTCTCACATTCTCCATGTTTAGGCTGCGCCCTCCTGAATACTGACCTGTAGGGACACGTCGTGGGGCTGTCACACAGTCGGGATGGTGGGGGGTATGGCAGCTCTCGTGTCTATCTACAGGAGGTCTCTGTGAGGTGCCGTGAGCCCCGCGCCTCGGCTCTGCCCCTTTGCGCCTCGGCTCTGCCCCTTTGCACCTCGGCTCTGCCCCTTTGCGCCTCGGCTCTGCCCCTTTGCGCCTCGGCTCTGCCCCTTTGCGCCTCGGCTCTGCCCCTTTGCGCCTCGGCTCTGCCCCTTTGCGCCTCGGCTCTGCCCCTTGCGCCTCGGCTCTGCCCCTTTGCGCCTCGGCTCTGCCCCGCGCCCGGCCTGCCCCCTGTATTGCTACGACAGAACTTTTTTACCAAAAGTCTGATAATCCGGCACTTGTCGCCGAGTTGTTTGATCATTCGGGGTGTGACGCGACCTGACATGAGGGAACAGACTATGGGACGCCTGGTTAAAGGGGTTCTCTGACCACTGACACTTGAGGGTTATGTCGCAGCGGTTTGGCTTGACACAGTCGATGAGAGTCTAACCCTGTACTGGGGTATGGTGTAAATGTGAGTGAGCGGAGTACCCCTTAAATGTGATAATCCACAATACCCAATAATCCGGCACTGGTCTCATAAACCACAATATCTGATAATCCGGTACGAGTGACATCCTGGATGATCAGACAGCTCAGTGCCATGTGCCGGATTATCAGATATTGTGGATCATAAAACCTATGACAAGCCGGATCATCCAGGATGTCACGTGTCTTCATATTCCACAATCTCTGATAATCCGCCACTTGTCACCGAGTTGACTGATCATTCAGGATGTCTCGTAATCTGATAATCCGACATCCCGTCTGGTCCAGAAATACTAATCCAAGGCCTTTTCACATTCCACATGCGGGGTGACCTGTTATCTGTAGTGCAGCAGTCGTTGCGTGTCAGCTCTGTGCGCAGTGCGCTGATACAGATGTAGCAGAGCTGAGTTTGTTATTGCAGGCAGCGGCTATGATCTGTACGGTTGCCGCCTTACATTGGACTGCACTGTGACAACTCGGGTCTGCTACATCTGCCCATATACTTAGCTATATTACATAAAGAAGTGGGTTAACCCCTTGGAGTCACATCTGCAGTGAGTCCGTGGATGTGACCCCCTGAGCTCTTGGCCCGGCGTGTAACCATAGTCGGGTGTCAGATGTCACAGGACTCGCCCGTGTACGCTGCGGGCCATGAGACTAGTCTGGCTGTGACTACTACCCTTCCCCCGCTGACAGCTGTGAGGTGAATTTTGGGTAAATCCCTGTCAGGCCTGTGAGTGGCCGGGTGTTGGGTACTGATAGGGTTGGAGGGGCGCGGACTTTATTTCCAGCTGTCTCTGCAGGTTTTTCCTATTTGAGTTCCAGCTGCTGAGTAGTCGCCGCCACGCTCGTACAGCGTTCCCAGCCCCGCCTGTCACATACCTGCTGCTTTCTGACTCTTCCAGCCAAAAACATTTCATCTCCACCTAAAAAAAAAAAAAAATCGCCGGAGGCGAAAACAACTAACATAGCGAGATCCGAAATATCAGAAAAAAACAACCAAAAATAAACGGTCGGAATTTCCAGACTATCCAGTGAATGTCAGCCGATACCCCATAACTAATCCGAGTGCTGGGTGTTAGGACGCAATTCACATGGTGCAGTTTTGATGCTGTTGTTGAAACACATTCTTCATTTTCCCTGTAAAATCAAAAATTGCGTCAAAACTGCGTGAGGTTTTTCCAGGCCCGTTTTGATGCCATTCTAACTGCACCGTATGAATGCACCCATACCGGGAAAGCTGTGTACCTCCCGGTATAGGCTGCTTTACCGCTCCTGCAAGGATTATGATCCAGCTTTCCCAGATTCTGATGGCAGATCGGGTCTATTTGTCCTCCCTGCTCTTATATTACTGTATATATGACCAACAGGATTCTAGGAAAGCTGGGTTGTTCTGCGTAATGTCCATTGATCTTGTGCATCCGATAATCCAGCACACACTCTCAGCCTCACTGGTGCTGGATTAATGGAATTTTACTGAGGTGGGCGGGGCTGTGAGGTGGGCGGGGCTCTGACAACTCCTCTGTCTCCTGCTATAATAAAGTGTGCGGATGTCATGGCGACCTGATGTTTAGGCAGTGGAGCTGCTATCAAGGCTGTGGTGAGGATATGACTTTTGGGTAGAGCTGCCCTTTAAGTCCTCATACACATGACCATTAAACAAGGACAAAAATTGGGCGAAAAATATGTGACGCGCCGATGGGGAAAAGAACAGTGTCTTCCATTTTTAGCAGACGCTTTTTACAACATTCATGTGCATGCGGCCCAAGACTGCCCCCTGTAGGACACACAGGCTCCTCCCAGGGGGTAAGGAACTGGTTTATCCACATGGTACAAATGCCAAAAACCGCTTGCGTAAGGACGGCTCATTTTATGAGGAATTCCACAAGGTTCATTTCTGCCGCAGGCATCCAGTGATTTGGCAGCTTGTGGGGGACTACAAGTCTAAGCATGCCCTCCAGACCTTGAGCTTAGTTTACTGGCTTGTGCAAAAACACAAATCTTCACATGTGAATACACGCTTAAAGGAGTCTTCTGATGATATCAGGTTACTCCGTTTCCTCAGGATAGGGAAATGGCGGAGATGGTGGAGTACAGCGCCCCATAGAAGTGGATGGAGCGACTGCACACATGAGCAACCAGGGGGTACAAGGATCGCCATTCTTGTCGCCATGGGGCTCCCAGCAGTCAAGAGTCCCCCCCCTCCCCCATATTTAGCCAGTTACACCCTAAGGGTAAATGAAATAACCAGAATACCCCTTTAAGGCCTGCTTGGGGGGGGCTTCAGCACTTCAGGACCAGGGGTGTGCCCTAAAAACCATCTCCTGCCATACACATAGGTACAACGATGCCGAAAACCTGCCCAGAAGAGACTGACCGCAAGAGAGACCTAGAAAATGGAGAAGGTATGAAAGAGCTGGACAAGGTTTCCCTTAGCAACTGAGCCATCCTGGTTGCTATGGACAGTTGTTCACCTTAATCCAGCCTATAGGGGGCAGGTTGATCCCACTGCATTGAATCACACTGTAAATATGACCGTACGGTGGCGCTAAAAGCAGTTTTGGATCGGGTTAGGACTGTAAGCGTGGAGTGGGGGGTACTTACTTTTATAATGGATCCCGTGACCGTAGTAAAGTGGTTCTCCCTCCTTTCTAGATTCCATTAGTGACACAACAAATCGCCGCCGCTGTCGTGTCGCCATGATGTGTTCTCCTGGGGATTGTCTCTAGTAATCTTGTCCTCTGCTGGGGTGAATTTCCAGTAAAACTCTTCGAATCTATTCCCCAATTGTCCGGAAATCTGCTAATCCAGCATGAGACCGGGCAGGGGTCGAGTCCACGTACAGGAGCTCCTATGCTCGTCACGTCACAAGCTGCGGCCAGTCATTTTGCAGATATTTTACTTTAGTGTTTTGGTAATGATTTTTAGATCTTCCTCTAGTCACTCTTAAAGCAGCCTTCAAAAGTTTTTCTGGTTGCCCTTGGAAGCGCACAGCAATTTAGCCCCGCCCTCACTATCAGATTATGTAGGGACGTCTTCACACACAGCAGGAATTTTAGCAGCCAGTTGTTACTGTAGCTCTGGATGTGGCTGGAGTACAAGGCAGGATCCATACAGCACAGTATACACACAGGCTGAATTTCTGTGGTTCTTCTGTACATGTGGTAGGGTTAGATGAGCGACCGCAGCACATCACAGGGTCTGGCTGCTCTTGTCTGTTCGCCATGCTTTACACTGCAGCTCTACTTGTTCAGATCCGTTGCTGTGTACAAACACAGTAACTGCCAAATACATGGAGGGATGTTCCTGTTATTTAAAGGGAGCGTTTCCCTGAAATTGTTCTTCTCAGACTACACAGTGTTTCTGTGTTGTCTGTTACCATGGCGACACCTAGGATTACATAGGAGCTGTAGACACAAAATGGAAGAATATTTTTATTCAAGCTTGTAACATGGCCTGTTCACTGCAGACACCGGACCTATAAACTACCCCCATACAGATCAGTTACCGATCCGATGTCTGTCTGACGTTCATAATGAGTATAGCCCCACCCTTAAAGGCCCCCATACAGATTAGAGAGAGTCGTCTGATCCCACTGATTTTGTGGGACCAGCTGAATATGGTATGGGGGTCCTCCGACACGTAACGCCAGGGGGCAAAAGGATCGGACATGTTGAGTTTTTACCCCAGGGGTGAGGCCTGGCACTGGAGGTGTGGACATGGTCAGAGAGGTGTGCTCGTGTTTCTGTTTGCCCCTCTGTATGGGGTAAGGGGACTGTTTGGGGTTGACACTGAATTTGTCAAGCAGAAAATTTTTGCTTCAGGAATTTGAAGCAGATTTTTCTACTTTTCAAAAACCTTCAAAATCCTTGTGGAAGTGTGCCATTTGTATTTTGCCTTTACTGGACAGGGCCAAATTCCAAAAGTGGATTTTGAAAAATGCTGCATCAAATTTTGCGCTGACGGAAAATCAGGAATCCGCCTGAAGAACGAGAAGGACTGATCAGCTGGGAGGAGGATTTCAGTCTCAAATTCAGCGTTAAATCCCTACGTGTGAACATGCCCCAAAGGGGTCTCCCCATGATGGGCTTTCATGGGACCCCTGCAGATCAGCTACTGTATAGGGGGCAATGAATGGTGAATGCAATCGCCCCTTTCTCCTCTTACAGCTCATATATTGTCGGCCCATTGACAACCACAAAAACTTAGGCCTGCATTAAAAAAAACAAAACAGTATTTGCTTGTAGCGTCGGCTGATCGCCGCCCTCTGTATATGGGGCAATGGTCGGAAACGAGCGCTCCGTCCTGTGATCACCCCGTGTAAAAGTGCCCTAAAAATGTAATTAAAAAAAAATAATAAAGTTTTCGTGAATCTTGGATATTGTGGGCATATTACTATACACATATAGGTGCCTGTTCAGAGACCCCCGACCCACCCCTTATGGTCACTCTCTATAGGAATTATATTTAGATGGTGAATTTTCCTGTTGTCGGCGTCCTCAGGAAGCGACCGCAGTTATATAAACATCAGTCCTGGGTCAGAGGATTAGGCGGATGGATCTGACGACGGTCATATGTGGGCGATGTAGGGCACACGACATACCGTATGAGCAGGAGGGTTGTCAGGTGACAATAACTGGTTAAATACAAGGATCGCATGGGTTATTAGTATGGAGGGTGAGATGGCGAGATGTAAGGCGTCCAAACCCACCGACTTGGGTAGGACCTAAGGACCAGCCAACGATCTACTGACGGCAGATGTCGGGGATTTTGATATTCAGTCCTTGTTTCTTGATGCCCCTTCCCCTATTGAAGACCCATGCCAAGTGTGCACGTATATGGTGGAGTTGGGAGGAATAGTTGTCAGCCAAACAAGTGGCCATCTTTCAAGTAGTGTTGGACGGCAGAGGCGTGATCGGGGAAGTTTAGCCTAGTTGGTATGCTTGGGATCCCCCCCTACAGTTACCCCCGTGGAGGGTGACATGGTGTACATTTTATTAGTGACCAATAACTCCATATTATGTAGGAGCGGACTCCTATATCCTGGTACACTGCCGGACGTCATTGTACCCATGTATGTTATATAGTGATGACATCACTGCCCCTCCAGTTTCTGGCAGAGAAGCTTCATGGAGGGGTGCGGGGTCTCTCTAACTTTGTATATTTCCTTGCACAATGTGGCGGTCTATCTCCATCTCGCCACCTATGAGAGTGCTGGATTTATAAGGTGCGCCCTGTATAATATGGTGGGGAGCGGCAGTAATGGAGACCCCTGCGGCAGTTTAGTAGGGAGGCGCGCCCGGCACGCTGTGGGGTGATGCACTGGTCACCAGCTCTTGCAGTGGTTTCCGGTACTTTCTCATAGATAATTGTGTAAATGTGTCCTCAGTTATCAGTGTAAAGGAAGTGTGTAATGCCGGCCGTGACCACAGGGCTTAGCTGCGTGACACAGATATGGTGCACGTGTCATGCCGGGGTCTGTACACATATGACGGCCTCGTGTGATTGACTACACTTTGATGTAGGGCCCGGTATCTGAAGGTCCTCAGTCTCTCCATCCCTGACTCCTATTCTGGGTCTTAAATGCAACTTAAATATACAAAATACTTTACAAATAGTTTTCACTCAAAATGTCCTACTGTGGTGTTTCTGCTGCTGCCATACAGACTTGTCTCCATGGTAACAGACAACAAACTAACCCTGTGTAGTCAGGTCCTGCAGGCACACTCCCTTCTATCTGTGTCCTACATCTTCCTAAGCATTTGGTACGCCGGAAGGGAAGGAGCAGAAATAGAAGGGAGTAGGACTGAAGGATCTGACTACACAGGGCTGCTATGTTGTCTGTTACCATGGAGATGGATAGACCTGCATAGCAGCAGTAGGCACGAAGCAGTAGGAAGTACATAAACAGTATATGCAACCATTTTGTGACTACTGCTGCTCTGCAGGCTTACTCGTTTCCATGGTGACAGACAACAAGCAAGCCATGTGTAGTCTGATCCTGCAGACGTGCGCCTTTCTATCCGTGCCCTACAGATGGAGCATGACTGTATGATTAGACTATCTGTAGGGCATAGATAAGGGCGCATGTCTGCAGGTTCAGACTACACACGGCTGGCGTAGCAGCGGTAGACACAAAACGGTAGGAAATTTTTAATAAAAAAAAATGACTTGTGTCTCCATGGTAACAGACAACAAACAAGCCCTATGTAGTCTGATCCTGCCGGTTCTATCCGATCTGTGCCCTACTTCCTGCTAATATACTAAATGTATGTTAGTGCGCCTGCAGGATCAGACTACACATGGCTTGTATGTCGTCTGTTACCATGGAGACACAAGCCTGCATAGCAACATCAGATAGAAAAGGATTGGAAACTTTTACTGAAGACTATTTGCCAAGTTGTGTTATTTTAGATGGATTTGAGCAATAATAAATGTTTGTGAAGGTTTACACACGTGGCCGGAGTGTGTGTGGGTATTCCAGGCCGTGGGACACAGAACCCAAATTTACAAGTAATCGTCATCTATGATGCCATAAATTTGAGTTATTAAACCGAAGGTCGGAACAGGATTTGCAGTCGTAATATGGACCGGCAAATCGGATGCGTTACGGCCATGGTCAGGAGGCCAAAGGTCACCCTGGCAGGTGCCCCCTTGTGGTGATGTCTGACACAATCTTTTATGCAGGGAGTCTAAACTTTAGCATAGTAGTAGAAAAGTGTCTTATCTATATACCGTGGAAGCGTCTGCAGCTGTATCCGGGAGGGGGGGACCCCGGATACTAGTTGTCAGGGGGGTGGGGGAGCGGCGGATACTAGTTGTCGTGGGGGTGGGGGAGCGGCGGATACTAGTTGTCAGGGGGTGGGGAGCCCCGGATACTAGTTGTCGGGGGGGTGGGGAGTGGGGAGCCCCGGATACTAGTTGTCGAGGGGGGGGGGGGTGGGGAGCCCCGGATACTAGTTGTCGGGGGGGGGGGGGGGGGGGGAGCCCCGGATACTAGTTGTCGGGGGGATGGGGAGCGGCGGATACTACTTGTCGGGGGGGGTGGGGGAGCCCTGGGGAGCCCCGGATACTAGTTGTCGGGGGGGTGGGGAGCCCCGGATACTAGTTGTCGGGAGGGGTGGGGAGCCCCGGATACTAGTTGTCGGGAGGGGGTGGGGGAGCGGCGGATACTAGTTGTCGGGGGGGTGGGGGAGCCCCGGATACTAGTTGTCGGGAGGGGTGGGGAGCGGCGGATACTAGTTGTCGGGGGGGGTGGGGAGCCCCGGATACTAGTTGTCGGGGGGGTGGGGAGCCCCGGATACTAGTTGTCGAGGGGGGTGGGGAGCCCCGGATACTAGTTGTCGGGGGGGGGGGGGGGGGGGTGGGAGCCCCGGATACTAGTTGTCGGGGGGGTGGGGAGCCCGGGTGGGGAGCCCCGGATACTAGTTGTCAGGGGGTGGGGAGCGGCGGATACTAGTTGTCGGGGGGGGGGGGGAGCCCCGGATACTAGTTGTCGGGGGGGTGGGGAGCCCCGGATACTAGTTGTCGGGGGGGGTGGGGAGCCCCGGATACTAGTTGTCGGGGGGGGTGGGGAGCCCCGGATACTAGTTGTCGGGGGGATGGGGAGCGGCGGATACTACTTGTCGGGGGGGGTGGGGAGCCCTGGGGAGCCCCGGATACTAGTTGTCGGGGGGGTGGGGAGCCCCGGATACTAGTTGTCGGGAGGGGGTGGGGAGCCCCGGATACTAGTTGTCGGGAGGGGTGGGGAGCGGCGGATACTAGTTGTCGGGGGGGGTGGGGAGCCCCGGATACTAGTTGTCGGGAGGGGGTGGGGAGCGGCAGATACTAGTTGTCGGGGGGGGGGGGGGAGCCCCGGATACTAGTTGTCGGGGTGGGGGGAGCGGCGGATACTAGTTGTCGGGGTGGGGGGGAGCGGCGGATACTAGTTGTTGGGGGGGGGGGGGAGCCCGGATACTAGTTGTCGGGAGGGGTGGGGAGCGGCGGATACTAGTTGTTGGGGGGGGGGAGCGGCGGATACTAGTTGTCGGGGGGGGGGGGGAGCGGCGGATACTAGTTGTCGGGGTGGGGGAGCCCCGGATACTAGTTGTCGGGAGGGGTGGGGAGCGGCGGATACTAGTTGTTGGGGGGTGGGGAGCCCCGGATACTAGTTGTTGGGGGGGGGGGGGGAGCGGCGGATACTAGTTGTTGGGGGAGGGGGAGCCCGGATACTAGTTGTCGGGGGGGGATGGGGAGCCCCGGATACTAGTTGTCGGGAGGGGTGGGGAGCGGCGGATACTAGTTGTTGGGGGGTGGGGAGCCCCGGATACTAGTTGTTGGGGGGGGGGGGGAGCGGCGGATACTAGTTGTTGGGGGAGGGGGAGCCCGGATACTAGTTGTCGGGGGGGGGGGGGCCCCGGATACTAGTTGTCGGGGGGGGATGGGGAGCCCCGGATACTAGTTATAGGGGGGGGGGGAGCCCCGGATACTAGTTGTAGGGGGGGGGGGCCCCGGATACTAGTTGTCGGGGGGGTGGGGAGCGGCGGATACTAGTTGTCGGGGGTGGGGAGCGGCGGATACTAGTTGTCGGGGGGTGGGAGCACACTGTGTGGGTGAAGATTCCAGGATACTGACTATTAAACCATGGAAAGCTGGATACGGTAAGGTCTTCCAGTATGACAGCTCAGACTGAAGTAAGAGCAGTATCTACTATGTGGCCATCGGTGATTTCCATCCACACAATGTCCCAAAGCGAAGACTAAACTGGCAGAGAATGGGACAGGAAGTGTTGTCATAGGACACTGGAGCAGAGGCGTTGCCAGTTTTAGTTCTCTGTTTATCCAGTGATGTTTCCACACAGGAATAAGATGAAATCCATTTTTCCTCTATTTGGTGTGTAGTAAACCCGGTCAATAGATGATACGTTTTGAAATTCTATTCTAAGGCCTCGTTCACACGAAGCAGATTCCGCACATAATTCCTGACCGAATCCGCTAGCCTTTTGTAGGCAAGGCTTGTGAATGGAGCACGTTATGGACATTTATTCACATATCACTGTTTCAGTTGTGCATTATCCTCAGAATCCACAGCGGGGGAAAAATCCTGACTGTGTGAACAGGGTCTGAAGAAGCTGCTGGGACTGTCTACATAGAGAACATACATGTATCTGTGTGTATATATATTATACAGTGGGTACGGAAAGTATTCAGACCCCTTTACATTTTTCACTCTTTGTTTCATTGCAGCCATTTGCTAAAAGCAAAAAAGTTCCTTTTATTCCTCAGTAATGTACACTCAGCTCCCCATCTTGATAGAAAAAAACCCCAGAAATGTAGATATTTTTACAAATTTATTAAAAAAGAAAACCTGCAATCTCCCATAGCCATAAGTATTCGGAGCCTTTGCTCAGGACTGAGTAGAAGCCGCTTCCTTCTGAGCTAGTACAGCCAGGAGTCTTCTTGGGAATGATGCAACAAGTTTGTCACATCTGGATTTGGGGATCCTCGGCCATTCTTCCTTGCAGATCCTCTCCAGTTCCGTCAGGTTGGATGGTGAACGTTGGTGGAGCCATTTTCAGGTCTCTCCAGAGATGCTCAGTTGGGTTGAGGTCAGGGCTCTGGCTGGGCCAGTCAGGAATGGTCACAGAGTTGTTCCTTAGTTATTTTAGCTGTGTGCTTAGGGTCATTGTCTTGTTGGAACCTTCGGCCCAGTCTGAGGTCCAGAGCACTGGCAGAGGTTTTCTTCCAGGATCTCTCTGTACTTGGCCACATTCATCTTTCCTTCTATTACACCCAGTCGTCCTGTCCCCCATAGCATGATGCTGCCACCGCCATGTCTCACTGTTGGGATTGTATTGGGCAGGTGATGAGCAGTGCCTGGTTTTCTCCACACATACCGCTTAGAATTAACGCCAAAAAGTTCAATCTTCGTCTCATCAGAGCAGAGAATCTTATTTCTCATAGTCTGGGAGTCCTTCATGTGTTTTTTGGCTTTCCTATGTCTTGCACTGAGGAGAGGCTTCCTTCGGGCCCCTCTGCCATAAAGCCCCGACTGGTGGAGGCTGCAGTGATAGTGACTTTGTGGACCTTTCTCCCATCTCCCTACTGCATCTCTGGAGCTCGGCCACAGTCATCTTTGGGTTCTTCTTTACCTCTCTCACCAAGGCTCTTCTCCCACCATTGCTCAGTTTGGCAGGACGGCCACGTCTAGGAAGAGTTCTGCTCGTCCCAAACTTCTTCCATGTAAGGATTATGGAGGCCGCTGTGCTCTTAGGAACCTTGAGTGCTGCACAAATTCTTTTGTAACCTTGGCCAGATCTGTGCCTTGCCACAATTCTGTCTCTGAGCTCCTTGGGCAGTTCCTTTGACCTCCTGATTCTCATTTGCTCTGACATGCACTGTGAGCTGTGAGGTCTTATATAGACAGGTGTGCGCCGCTCCTAATCAAGTCCAATCAGTTTCATTATACACAGCTGGACTCCAATGAAGGAGCAGAACCATCTCAAGGAGGATCAGAAGGAAATGGACAGCATGTGAGTTATATATGAGGGTCACAGCAAAGGGTCTGAAAACTTATGACTAGAGATGAGCGAATTTCTCAAAAGTTCGATTCGAAGTTCCAGAAAAATTTGCTTCGATCCGAATTACTTCACGGCGAGTAAACGGCTATTTCCGGGCTACAGAGAGCCAGGGTGGGCGGCAAAATGGCGGAAGCCCTTGGATGCCACGGTCATGTGTCTCTCTGTCTCTCTCGGATCTGCTAACAAGCAAAGACACGTCTACCCAATCACATCACTAGAGAATATCTTGTGACCGTCTGATGTCACAAAGGTCATTACTAAATATTCGTTACCATGAAGCATCAGGAAATCCGGAATCGTGGAGAATCGAAGATTTCCTGAAATTGGGATCGAATTCCACTTCTGCAGAATCGATTCGCTCCTCTCTACTTATGACCATGTGATATTTCAGTCTTTCTTTTTTAATAAATTTGCTAAAATATCTACAGTTCTGTTTTTTTTTTCTGTCCAGATGGGGAGCTGAGTGTACATTAATGAGAAATAAAAGGAACTTTTTGCTTTTAGCAAATGGCTGCAATGAAACAAAGAGTGAAAAATTTAAAGGGGTCTGAATACTTTCTGTACCCACTGTATATGAGCGTTCATTGTCCTCTCCTCGTCTTCCTCCTTCATGCAGTACACAATACGAGCAGGGCTGATTCAGCAGTCATTAGCAGAAGTCACCGCCGCCGTGTTTCCTCCTGTGCTGTCAGCAGTTACGTGCACCAGCGACCCGTCAGCGAGACACTTCAGGTGTAAATGAATTCTATAACCTATTAACCATTTTTCACCCGGCCCGCCTCTGTCTCTGTATCGATCAGGTTATTGTGAAGAGGGTTTATAAAAGTCATTCCCTCCCCCTCCCCTTTCCCCTCCGACTACGTAGTCAGCTGAGTCCCAGGTGGTGCGCTCCGCGTCTATCCCCTGACTAGGCCCATGTGATCACCTCAGGACCGGTTTAATGTAACCAAACAAAACTTTTTTTTTTTTTTTCCCTAAAAATTGGGATTAGTTTTCAGGGTTATCTTGTAGATTAACCCTCTCCAGGCTGTCATGCCTAGCGATCGGTTGGCACGCAGCCTGGTGTTAATATGTGCGCTGTTTACCAGGAGATTCTTGTGCTTGTCTTGGCTCGGCCCTAAAAGCCCTTCAGACTAGAGTAAATAGGAGCGTTCCTGAAATATGGGCCCAGTCCAGGAGCCGGATCCGAGCTCTGTTCTGTGTCATATGGCTGGAGAGGTGTTATATAACCCACCAGTACTGCTGTGTGAGCGGGGTAACTACAGTCCTCAGGCTTCATGTCACTGTGCAGTGTGAGGAGCGCTGCTCTAGGACCTGGCAGTGTGTCAGACACTCCATAGACGGCACACGCTTCTGCACCGGCTGTCACATATTCTTATGTACTTGCTAGGATTTGAACATTTGCCTTGGCTTTGACAGGGCGGGTTTATCGGGCATTGTATACCAAGGGGGTGGGGGTTTGTATTATTCCCTATACACAATAGAGACCTTACAGTAGGGGCAATATAACAGGAAGGCCAGCCATTGTGATCTCAGACGCCATTGTTTTTAAAAGGAGTGTGTCACCAGAACCAGCATATCCCTGCAGATAGATAGGTTAGTGTCACCAGAACCAGCATATCCCTGCAGATAGATAGGTTAGTGTCACCAGACCCAGCATATCACCTCAGCCCTGCAGATAGATAGGTTAGTGTCAGCAGAACCAGCATATCACCCCAGCCCTGCAGATAGATAGGTTAGTGTCACCAGAACCAGCATATCCCCCAGTCCTGCAGATAGATAGGTTAGTGTCACCAGACCCAGCATATCGCCCCTGTCCTGCAGATAGATAGGTTAGTGTCACCAGAACCAGCATATCACCGCAGCCCTGCAGATAGATAGGTTAGTGTCACCAGAACCAGCATATCACCCCAGCCCTGCAGATAGATAGGTTAGTGTCACCAGAACCAGCATATCCCCCAGTCCTGCAGATAGATAGGTTAGTGTCACCAGACCCAGCATATCGCCCCTGTCCTGCAGATAGATAGGTTAGTGTCACCAGACCCAGCATATCACCCCAGCCCTGCAGATAGATAGGTTAGTGTCACCAGGACCAGTATATCACCCCAGCCCTGCAGATAGATAGGTTAGTGTCACCAGAACCAGCATATCACCCCAGCCCTGCAGATAGAGAGGTTAGTGTCACCAGAACCAGCATATCACCCCAGCCCTGCAGATAGAGAGGTTAGTGTCACCAGTACCAGCATATCCCTGCAGATAGATAGGTTAGTGTCACCAGAACCAGCATATCACCCCAGCCCTGCAGATAGATAGGTTAGTGTCACCAGACCCAGCATATCACCTCAGCCCTGCAGATAGATAGGTTAGTGTCACCAGAACCAGCATATCACCTCAGCCCTGCAGATAGATAGGTTAGTGTCACCAGAATCAGCATATCACCCCAGCCCTGCAGATAGAGAGGTTAGTGTCACCAGAACCAGCATATCCCTGCAGATAGATAGGTTAGTGTCACCAGAACCAGCATATCCCTGCAGATAGATAGGTTAGTGTCACCAGACCCAGCATATCACCTCAGCCCTGCAGATAGATAGGTTAGTGTCACCAGAACCAGCATATCACCGCAGCCCTGCAGATAGATAGGTTAGTGTCACCAGAACCAGCATATCACCCCAGCCCTGCAGATAGATAGGTTAGTGTCACCAGAACCAGCATATCCCCCAGTCCTGCAGATAGATAGGTTAGTGTCACCAGAACCAGCATATCCCCCAGTCCTGCAGATAGATAGGTTAGTGTCACCAGACCCAACATATCGCCCCTGTCCTGCAGATAGATAGGTTAGTGTCACCAGACCCAGCATATCACCCCAGCCCTGCAGATAGATAGGTTAGTGTCACCAGGACCAGTATATCACCCCAGCCCTGCAGATAGATAGGTTAGTGTCACCAGAACCAGCATATCACCCCAGCCCTGCAGATAGAGAGGTTAGTGTCACCAGAACCAGCATATCACCCCAGCCCTGCAGATAGAGAGGTTAGTGTCACCAGTACCAGCATATCCCTGCAGATAGATAGGTTAGTGTCACCAGAACCAGCATATCACCCCAGCCCTGCAGATAGATAGGTTAGTGTCACCAGACCCAGCATATCACCTCAGCCCTGCAGATAGATAGGTTAGTGTCACCAGAACCAGCATATCACCTCAGCCCTGCAGATAGATAGGTTAGTGTCACCAGAACCAGCATATCACCCCAGCCCTGCAGATAGATAGGTTAGTGTCACCAGAGCCAGCATATCACCCCAGCCCTGCAGATAGATAGGTTAGTGTCACCAGAACCAGCATATCACCCCAGCCCTGCAGATAGAGAGGTTAGTGTCACCAGTACCAGCATATCCCTGCAGATAGATAGGTTAGTGTCACCAGAACCAGCATATCACCCCAGCCCTGCAGATAGATAGGTTAGTGTCACCAGAACCAGCATATCACCCCAGCCCTGCAGATAGATAGGTTAGTGTCACCAGTACCAGCATATCACCCCAGCCCTGCAGATAGATAGGTTAGTGTCACCAGAACCAGCATATCACCCCAGCCCTGCAGATAGATAGGTTAGTGTCACCAGAACCAGCATATCACCCCAGCCCTGCAGATAGATAGGTTAGTGTCACCAGAACCAGCATATCACCCCAGCCCCGCAGATAGATAGGTTAGTGTCACCAGAACCAGCATATCACCCCAGCCCCGCAGATAGATAGGTTAGTGTCACCAGAACCAGCATATCACCCCAGCCCTGCAGATAGATAGGTTAGTGTCACCAGAACCAGCATATCACCCCAGCCCTGCAGATAGATAGGTTAGTGTCACCAGAACCAGCATATCACCCCAGCCCTGCAGATAGATAGGTTAGTGTCACCAGGACCAGCATATCCCTGCAGATAGATAGGTTAGTGTCACCAGATCCAGCATATCACCCCAGCCCTGCAGATAGATAGGTTAGTGTCACCAGGACCAGCATATCCCTGCAGATAGATAGGTTACTGTCACCAGATCCAGCATATCCCTGCAGATAGATAGGTTAGTGTCACCAGATCCAGCATATCCCTGCAGATAGATAGGTTAGTGTCACCAGATCCAGCATATCACCCCAGCCCTGCAGATAGATAGGTTAGTGTCACCAGAACCAGCATATCACCCCAGCCCTGCAGATAGATAGGTTAGTGTCACCAGAACCAGCATATCACCCCAGCCCTGCAGATAGATAGGTTAGTGTCACCAGAACCAGCATATCACCCCAGCCCTGCAGATAGATAGGTTAGTGTCACCAGAACCAGCATATCACTCCAGCCCTGCAGATAGATAGGTTAGTGTCACCAGAACCAGCATATCACCCCAGCCCTGCAGATAGATAGGTTAGTGTCACCAGAACCAGCTTATCACCCCAGCCGTGCAGATAGAGAGGTTAGTGTCACCAGACCCCAGCATATCACCCCAGCCCTACAGATAGATAGGTTAGTGTCACCAGAACCAGTATATCACCCCAGCCCTGCAGATAGATAGGTTACTGTCACCAGAACCAGCATATCACCCAGCCCTGCAGATAGATAGGTTAGTGTCACCAGAACCAGTATATCACCCCATCCCTGCAGATAGATAGGTTAGTGTCACCAGAACCAGTATATCACCCCAGCCCTGCAGATAGATAGGTTAGTGTCACCAGAACCAGCATATCACCCCAGCCCTGCAGATAGGTAGGTTAGTGTCACCAGAACCAGCATATCACCCCAGCCCTGCAGATAGATAGGTTAGTGTCACCAGAACCAGCATATCACCCCAGCCCTGCAGATAGATAGGTTAGTGTCACCAGAACCAGCATATCCCTGCAGATAGATAGGTTAGGTTGTGGTGACAGAGTCCCTTTTAAGCCTTTTTATCCAGACCCCACATCAAACATCTGTGATGGAGCCTCCAGCTCAGATCTTTGCTTTTGCTTCAAAGGGCGGTAAAAAGTTCTGCAACTCCCTAATATAAGTGCTTGGTGTCAGTGAATAAAGGCATAGTAGTTTACATTTGAAGGGTGCATACCCATTCAGAACACATTTCGCACAGCTCAGGGTTTGTTACAGTTGTATCCGGTCTAGACAATCCTCTGAGATTTATCCAGTATCTGCAGCACAGATATCTGCTCTGTGTGAATTGGGTCAATTTGAGCTGTCTAGCTCCTGGAGGATTATGGATCAGATCTTTTCACATCTGGACGTAACTCAGGATCTTCTTATTCACTGCCCAAATGCAAAAATCTTAAAAGTCAAATTGTTGTTGATAGTTTTCCTGATCATTCAGCCTCCAGGTGGCGCCGTTGTCTGTGTTGTGCTGGCTTCACTTGGTTTAATGCAGCGTTGTGTTTTCTATAAGGAAAATGAAGGTTAAAAGGATTTCCCAGGCTAAAAATATTGCTGACCTATCCTAAAGATAGATCACTAATATCAGATTGGTGGGGTCTGACACGAGGCACCCCAGTCGATCAGCTGATAGCCAGAGATTGGGAAGGAGACAGCGCTGTTCTGTGTAGTGGTGGAATTGAGTCATTGCAGGTTAGCTTCTATTCAAGTGAATGGAAACTGATCTGCAGTACCTGGTGTGGCCACTACAGTGAGAACAGCGCTGTCTGCTTCCTGCTCCATTCTCTGTGTATCAGCTGATGGATGGGGTTGTCAGGTGTCAGACCGCCATTAATCTGATATCTATGACCTCTATCTATCCTTTATCCTTGGGATAGGTCATCAACATTTTTAGCCTTATAACTCTGGAGTTTGCTTAGATTTATGGAGATTTTCCAGATCTGGTGTCTCCTTCCAACCACTAACCTGCTTGTTACATCCATTGTATTGCAGATGGTACAAGCTCCATTCAAAGCCCGGAAAGAAAGAGAAGGAGCGTGGAGAGATCCAGGTGTCCATTCAGTTCACAAGGAACAATATGACGGCCAGCATGTTTGACCTTTCCATCAAAGACAAGCCCAAGACTCCTTTCGGGAAACTGAAGGACAAGCTGAAAGTCAAGAAGCTCTCCCAAATGGAGTCCTCTTCAGCCATCGTGCCAAGCAGCATTGGCCGTCTGGACAGCGACGATGAAGATGAGAAAAAGCCGAAGTCTAAGGCGGCCGCCTTCTTTAAGGGACGTCTACGGAAAAGCTCCTTGACCAGGTCCAATACTTCTCTGGGATCTGATAGCACCATCTCCTCCACAAGTGGCACGGTGCCCACCACGGCTGGGATCTCCATCGCGCTCCCAGATGTCATCAAGAAGCCGGCCTCCAGAAACAGCAGCCTTTCCACCGAGCCTACCGGTACATGACCACAGATTCTCCACCATTCGACCATAATACAACCCACACAATTGCTCGGGGCCCTGGAGATCAGGGTGGCCCTGCAGTGGTGGGTTGCATTATGGCATTTTTTTTTTTTTTATTGTCCACTACCTATTGGATTATTTCAACAGGGAGCAGCCAATGTTTTACTCACCCATCCCGACTGGGCCTGCCCCTGCTTTGGCCTCCAGGGGGTGCTGCACAGTATGTTCTTCTGTGTTGGGACCTAACGTGCAGTGCCCCCTGGAGCTGAGGCAGAGGTGGGCCTGGACAGGAGCAGGGATGGGGGAGTAAGATTACCTGTTGGAATAATCCATTATGTAGCGGCTTAATGTGTAGGGGCAATATACCGTGTGTGCCAAAAAAAGGGGTAGTATTATGTGTGGGGGCCAAGAAAAGTTGGTAGTGTGTGGTGTAGGGGGCAATATATTGTAAAAGGGCCAGTAATATACAGTAGGGATCTAGAAAGGGGGCATTATACTGTGTGGGGGGCCAATAAAGGAGGATTTTTTGACAAATGGGGGGTGATTTAGGTAAAGAGGTGTGGCCTAAAATTTTAATTAGGGGGAGATCCCAGGCATAATTTTGGTTGGGGTCCTGAAATGACTGCCCCTGTTCTCCACCAAAATGTATTTGTACCAAAATGTTATTACCCCTGCACAACCTGCTGTCCCCTGCCCCATCATCCCCATCATGTGATCGATCATCTTTATCACTAGGTCTTTTACCCTAGGGACAGGGGGCGCGGCAATCAGATTTTTGTGTTCCTCATTGCCATATTAATCAGGTTGTCATCGGTCGTAGACCTTCCATACTGTAAATCTCTATTTCCCTGGTGACAATACGTTCCTGTCCGTGTTGCGTCCTGACAGGCGCTCTGGAGAATGACGCCGTCTTACGGTATTTGATCTGCTGGTATTAAGAGATTGTGCCCGAGGCCCTAATTTACTGTCTGCCCTCTGCTGCCCTCTATCTGCACTGATATGTACAGCAGGCCTCCTTTCTGCCGGCTTGCTGTTCGGAACGTACAAGTGTGTTTTGGACTGACAAATGCCAAGTTTTCGGGTCCTTCGAAACGGATCAGAATTTATTTATTTTTGTTTCATGTTTTTAACATTGCTCCCAAGGGCTGTCCTTTTGCATCTGCATGCACTACTTTCCTCTCCGCTTGCTTCGTGCGGAAACCACACAGACCTCATTATAGTCTAAACCGCTTTTTGATGTGTATAGGTTTCTGTTCGGGGGGTCCCCAAATGGACTCCCCAGCCGGAAACCCGAACGCAGATGTGAACCGGGCCTAACCTGGCGGCATTGTGCAGCGTCCTTAGTAACAGTGTCTGTCCTTGTAAACGCACGGCCCAGATTTACTATAACAACGAGGCACTGGCGTAGATGTGGCGCTTGTTTGACACACCTTGGCGCATCTAGTTTGAGTTTTTTTTTTCGACTCTCTAGACATGGCTTAAGTTTGCCAAAATTGTTTTGTAAAATGTAAGCAACAGTTTTCCTTTTACACCCACAACACTATCATACTCCAGAGGACTCCTCAGACCCCAGGGTCTAATACGTGGAGGCCCAGGGAAGGCGAGTAAAAATAAAATATACTCGCCTCTCCTGGGTGTCTGGCAGTCCCCTGGTGTCGTCTTATGGCCCCTGGATGATGTCACGCACTCCTGGGTTACCACAGAGGTCATATGGGGCGCACTGACGTCCTGATGCATGATGTCATCAAGGGGCCGGAAGAGACCAGAAGACAACGCCAGGGGACTGCCAGACACCCAGGAGAGGTGAGTATAGATGTTTGTTTTTACTATCCTTCCCCCTGGGCCTCCACTTATCCTTAGACCCCAGAGCATAGTAATAGCGCTTTTGTCCCAAAACGAGTGGGGAAAAAGGTGTTCACGTCCTCAAGATCACCTCTCGTTTGGTGTTTTTCCTCGATCGCTCCATTCCTGATATACTCTCCACATCACTGCACCACGAAACCCAACAAGATTGGCAGGGTGTAAAATTTTGGCACAACTAGTATAGCCCCCGATGACCAGGCCTCATCCAAAGTTGCTCAGATTTTCCCATCTTATGCAGGTGTCTCTAATAAAGTGGCCATTCCATGTATGTATATTTATTAGTGGTGGATAGAATGATTAGAGCAATTATAACCCGAAACAGGGGAATTGGTATGAATAGAACCTAAAACTTACCAGATTTAACCAATGTTAAAATTGTCGATTGTATCTTCTTAGTTAAAGATCATGAAGCTTCGCCCAGGATGACGCACAAGAGGGCGTTCAGCGATGAAGTCAGCCAACTAAAGCTCTTCCCAGAACCAAAGTCCGTGCAGAACCTAAAGCCAAAAGGTAGCCCCATCTCCAAATCTTCCGTATGTATCAACGGAAGCCATGTCTACACAGAAGTGCCTGCTCCAAAGCCAATGCCTTCTCTAGAGAAATCTTCACCCGCATCCAGGTCATTTCAGAACATTGTGAAGAAAGCAGAGGACGCGACGGAAGTCTTCAGAGGACCAAGCCATAGTTACGAGAAACTGGAGCATAAACTGACAGGTCCGGCTGCGGAGGAACAAAGTACTTCATCGAAACCAAAGTCAACCAATGAACCAGTGCGAGTGGAGAACAAACCTGTTCAGATCACAACCCCTATGGTGTTTACTGAGGATGTATCCAAGAATAAAAGTCAAGAGAAGGCCAAAGAGGAGAAGATTGGTCACCATGGATCTGGGAAGAACGAGCCTGGTAACAAGAGTGAGCCAAAACCTCATGTTCAGGCAAGCTCTGAGGAAAGAGGGAAGGTCGGCTCCTGGTTTGGGTCTAAAGATACCAAGGAAACACAACAAAAACCAAGGTGGGTAGTTTTTTAGTTTGTTTCCACCTTTAGTCAACATGATAGCTGTCCAGAGTCAGGATAACATCTATGGGTCCTTGAGAGGATGATCACTAGTGGTGACACTTTTTAGACCTACCATGGACATCGGCCTGGTGTTTTCAACTCAAGATCCAAGATCAAAGCATTGCAGGTCCTCTTGTAGGAATCTGTGTTGGTTCTTGGGCTGCTTTGACATGGCCAAGTTTGGGCCTGGAAACTTTGGTCTATATATCTGCCAGATAGACCAGGCCAAACCTGGCTCATATACTCAGCATTCAAGCCGGTAAATCAGGCCGATGCACACAGTTTTTTGGCCTAGCCGTGTGAATCTGGCCTTAGTCTGTGGCTGTCCCCTCCAGATGACACGTGAAACGATTGAAGGTCGAAATCTCCATTGTTTTTTGGTCTTTGTCAGAGATATTCTTGAGTGTCCATCATTGGTTAGATGGCCCTATGGCTGGGTTCAAGTATCGAGGAAAAGGTGTTGTGTGGCCAGTTGATGCGGTTATTGGTTTTTGGGAGTTAAAATTTTTGCAAAAATATTGTACTAGTAATAACCTGCATCACAAAACCGCAACAATTTGCTGTAAAAAGGTCATGGTTATGCCATGCTACCCTAACATGTAAACCCTGCTGCATGGGATGAGGATGTTGAGTTTGGGATCCTTTTTGGGTTGGCGAACCGGTATCCGTTCTGGAGTATCTTCTCTTAGATCTCAATGTTGTCTTTCCTCTGATATTCCTTTTTGGAATATACAAAAAAATTGACAACTGGCCGTTACCGTTTGCGAATAGGGGCATGTCTTTTGAAATTGTCCAATGGGCTGTTCTGTCGAACTGCTAGAGGAGGTGTTCCTGAGCGGGTCACCTCTCTCCCACCCCCCACCACATACCTTAATGGTATTTATATGCCTTTAAGAAGGTTTGTCCAGATGAGACAACCCCTTTAAGATGGTGCCCCCCTCTGTAGACTACCATACTCTGTCTATATAGCTCAGTATTCTGTATTTCAGCTCTTATTCCCTTTTTGTCTGGGCCCTGCTATTACCTGTCGGTGACCACAACCCCCTCAGATACACTAATGATGAAATTTAGGGTTACGCTGTCACTTCCCCTTTAATACTGACATCCTCTTCTGTAGAACACAATCCTATTTTCCAGCTCATTAACCATTTATACGCTTTGATAACCTCACAAATGTCAGCCCATTGATTCTACATAAATGGAAGTCATGGCATAAATGCCGTCTGCGGAGCGTGCCCTTAATTGTGCGGGGGAGGGGGAGAGTTGAGGCTGTGGAGCGTTGTTGGTCCACAATCTACAGGATAGGTTGCATCCTAGGATGGTTATTTCTATGTATCAACCTATGTAAAGTCACATAAGTATATCTATAAGATGTGCTTTTTCTTAAAGGGACAATCCAGTCTTAAAGTAGCACTTTAGTGATGGTAATCTTCTGATCGGTGGTTGTATTACTGAGTTATATGCTCCTTTCTGGTCCTTAGCTGTGTCATGTGACCAGCTGACACAGAAAACCCGGTGGACAGGAAGTCAGTGTCTCTAGCCATTAATATGGGAGCCTCGATGTGAGTCTCATAGGAATGAGTAGAGAAACTGACTTCCTGTCCACACTTGAGGAGCTGCATCAGTTAGAGAGTCTTATTGCTGGTCACATGACCTAACTGAGGACCACGAGAGAGCATATAACTCACTAATACAGACCAGTGAGAAGATTGCCTTCACTACAACTTATATACCACAGAGGAGGAGAATTTTTGTGGGAGTGCTGCTTTAAGCATGGGAGGCATACTCTCCTAACTCCAGTCACCCCCATTTGCAGATTACTGACTGTTGCAGTCTCCATAGATTTCAATGGAGAACGCCCTCTGTTGAACTTTATAGGAGTTAAAGAGGAAAAAAAGGACATGACTGCATTGCGGCGGCTAAAATTCACAAAAAAAAAAAAACCAAAAACTAAAAATATGAGTAATGCCCCAATGATGCTCAGATGTTGTCCACTTTCCTCTTTGTTTGCAATATTCAGGTGATCACATGATGTCACCTGGATGTCACATCACCCCCCACAGTGAACTTGACAGTAACCAATCACAGCACAGCTTTCATTTTGTATGTAATTGGTTGCTATCGGCAACAAAGACCAGTCTTGTATATGGTGATTTTATTCTTCATTTCTATATAGATCTGGTTCAATATGGCGGTCGGAGAAAAATGGGCCTGTCTGGCCACGAGCTGAGGACCCGAGACAGACTGATTGCTAAGGATGTGCCATGGTTGTTATGCAGCGTATCCCTAGCAACCAGTCCTGATGTCATATCTTGCGGGAGATAAAGAATCTCCCTGCGGACATCCATCTCTTGGGGGTGGTTTCTTTCAGAATTTAGAAAACTTAGCAACTGCAGTGTCCATTAAAATCAAGGAGGGGAATTTACAAAAAGTTGCACCAAATTTATCGAAACTGTATAAAAATTTTGTGCTTACTCCACACACCGGTACCCCTGTATGTATTTTTATATTGTACTTCTTACCACCTTTAGTTGGCTCAGTGGCGCATCGTGAAAATGTTCCCACTTTGTGATTTCCCCAGCCCTCTGGGTCATGACACGACCCCTTTTTGTTGTGTGCCATGCTCCTTTTTGTGACTCTGACAACAAATATGCCTGTCACACCCATTATTTTTCTTTTTGTGATGTGACATGGTGTCCACATCCCATATAATATGACCGGGAGCCTGGCAGATACAGAACCATTTTGCCAGGCCCAGGAAGTTTGCCCACTCTTCCGGAACACCATCAGCTCAACCCTTTTTATGGGAGCCTCCTGGACGTTTTGGGAGAGATCAGTTTTCACCAAAAATTGTGAAAAGTCTTGAAAAAGGCGCACGCCATAAATGAGACTTGCATAGATACACCATTTAGACCACATTCCTTGTCCTCAACAAAAAAAAGCAACCTGACGACACCGCAAAATAGTCCGAATTTTAGGCGTAAATGTTACGTAAACGTAGTACATGTACATGGACAGCCCAGGTCCTCCACAGACTCTTTTTGGTTGGTGATGTCCATCTTGTACTAGTAATGTGGGTCTCCAGTTGTGTTGGGAATGTCCTGTAGACGTACAATTGGAAAGTGACCCTTTGACCAGAAAAGTTTGTGCACCCCTCTCTCTTTGGAAAGTGGTCACCAGGAACAGACATTTTAGCTTCTGGCTTCCTAAAGATGGGGCAGCGATAGTTAAGAATGTAGTGACCGATACCGCTCTGGCTTCGCTATCTTGCCGGCCAGAGAGCTGATAAGATGTTTTCTGGGCATTTGCCCCCCATCTGACCAGTGTCTATAGGACATTTATACAGACAGCCCGTTGTACAAGTTTCTGTCCTGGCTGTAGATATTAGTTTCTCCAGCCCTCGCGTGGTGCTGTATATTACCGGTTCTTGGTGAGATGATATTAGTGTAATTGCAGGGTTCGCTCAGACATGGCGGGCGCCGCCGCCTTTGCGTGATGGCGACGATTATCTGGCACTCTTGTAATTAGTCGGATTAGAACCTATTATTAGCTTCATTACTTACATGTATACAAGATGTCTGAATAGACTTGAAAACAGGCCGATCTCTATATATTACATCCTACAGATGGGAACAAGAGGCAGCCATTAAAGGGGTTGTCCAGGACTAGAAAAAAAAAAATTGCTACACTTTTCCGTAGTCTTGTGATACAGGTCATTCCCATTGAAGTGAATGGGACTGGCTGGACAAATGTGGCACTGTTTTTGGGGGTAAAAAATATAATTTTTCTAATCCTGAATTGCTGAGTTACAGTTGTGGGGCATAAAACCGGTTGCCCCACATTCTGTTTGGTCTCTTTGCCACCCTGGTGATCGCAGACGTCCCTGCTGTCCTGACCTAGAAGTAAACCTTGGTAAGAAAATAGGTGGGTAGGTTCTCACTTTCAGCACCTTTACCAACTCCATCCTTCAGTAGGGGTTGCTCCACTGATTTCGGCACTGTTGGAATTTATCCTCTAGCCACCACCATTCCTGAGCAATCCTTGCAGTTAGTTTCAGCACCCAATATGCTAATTAGGCTCTGTACTGTCAGGTTGGAAGTCCTACTCTAGCGCAGACATTCCGGGACCGCCCGCCTGAGAGTAGGGAACTCAATTAGCATATTGGGTGTTGAAACAGCATTGATTGCTCAGGAATGGTGGGGGCTAGAGAAGAAATTCCAACTGCGTCAGAATCAGTGGAGCCGGGTCTATTGAAAGATGGAAAGAGTTGGAGTTGATGGAGGAGTTGAAAGGTCCTCTTTAATTGGCACCATGTGAGGCCGTATAGTGGGTACAGCTATACCCCCTCGATCATCTTTGGGGAAAGGGAGACATTTCCTACATTGTAAGAATCCAGGGTGGGTGATATGTGGCACTGATTTTCCTAGGATACCATCTTGACAGAAGTTGTTTATTTATTGGTCTATGCTTTCTGTGTGCATATGTCATGAATATCCATTAGTGTCCTTTTGGCCTCCGCTGGGCAGGTGTATGACGGTATACCTTTTTTGTTCGGTATGGAAAAGTGCCATCAGTTCCAAACAGTGGTTGTAGTATAGCTTTTTATTTACTGATTTATTTTTTATCATGGGAGCGTACATAGGAGGTATATATGTGCATATACCCTTAGATAAAAGTTGGCTGGACCTGCCTACTAGTATATATGGACATGTCTCATCTACCCCCTTAGTGGTAGGTCTCTGAGAACAAAGAGTCAGACATGTTGGATTTCAACATGGTAGAGGAGTATGGACAGCAGGGTGTGGTGGTAGACCCCATCGATGGTGATGTTCAATAGACCGAGCATTCATGTATATGGTGGACACAGGAGTAATAGCTGCCAGCCAAATGCGTGTTCAGTTGACAACTCACTCAAGTATGTTGGCACCATTACATTGAGCCAAGAAACCATCTTCTGTCCTATCCCAGCCGTAGTGTGAAGGGTTATTGTATGTATTGTATGTTCTTATTATGTCTGATGTTCATACCTTATGAAGATTTGTCTCCTAGTAGAGTCCAGGGATAGATATCTTTGGAGCCATGTAGTATGACTACCCCTGACTGCCTATTACTGTTGTTTTCACTGTACTCCAGTCACTCATATTCTGACACCCCAGACATCACTTCCTACTATTCAGAACCTTTGATGTACATCCAATCAGACCTAAGTTTTGTGCGAGTGTAACATAGTCCATGTTGTTGTTTGGCACTAACCCGGAGGACTGTTTTGTCTTCCTCCACAGCCTGGATGTGTCTCCTCAGGTAGAAACCAGCTCCTCTGCTTCCTCCCTCTACTCCCCGTGCCTTTTCGCCCACCCTACATCTTTAGTAGATGCTTCTGCTTTGCCTAGAACTAACCTTCATAGAGCTTCTCCTAGTGGTGTCTTTGGGAACCTGTCTGCCAGCAACCCATTTCTGAACTCACTACAGAACAACCCTTTCTTTGAGGACTTCCTTTCTGACCGGTTACTAAATACTTCTTCACCTACTCACTTTTTCTCTAGTTTTCCCTCTGGGTCTATTGCTACCTCAGAAGCTGCTGAAAGGGGCTCTTCTATTGTGGAGGAACACAGTCCATTGAAGGTATACTCATACCAAGGAAAAAGTGGCAGCTTGGAAGCAGTCGGTGATCGTCCTGAATTTCATCTGACCCAAAGCTCTTCATCAGAACCTCCAATGGTCTCAGGATGGGAAGAGCAATTTGACGCCCTTGCTTCAAGTCGATTGCAGCCCGCTAGTAGTAACTACCGACAGTCACCAGGACCCGATGACCATAACGTCACCAGTGACTCGGAGAAGTATCCCTTGTCTTCTCCATTTGTCAAACAAGAATCTATGACTAGCATGTTAAGTCCACCTCACACTGGGCATGAGTGGCATAACCTGCAGTCGGATAACTCTAATCTTGACACATGTTGGCCAGAAATTTCGAGCAATGAAGAAAAAAAAATCTAGTGATGTTCCTTTGCCAACAAGCCTTTTGCCTAATATTTCTCCAATGTATATTCCATCTCCTGACACTTCAGAACTTACGTCATTTGTAAATTTGCCTACAAATATATTTAAAGATCATAATCTAGTCAACCGTGATTTTCAAAGTGTAGACACACCAACACATTCCTCAAACGAGAACAGGGTAGGCACTGTTCAACCACTTCTGCCAATGGAAAAGAACATGGTTGGCATAGGAGAAGTAGCGAGTCTGGATTCCCCACTCCTAACAAAGGGCAGTACTACTACTCCCATAGGTGAACGTGCACTGGTAGAAAGCAGTATTGACATACATAATTCGCAGGTGTCCAAAGAGTCGGTAGAACAAGTCTCAACCAAACTCAATCCCGAAAGGATACATGTTGAGCAAGAAGTCATGCCTAATGAAAAGGTTGAGGAGATAATTAAAGAACAGGCCATTAGTGGTGGTGTAGGGTCTATAGCACCACCCAAGCCCCCTCGGCTCACGTTGTCATCTCCTTTTGAACAGATAGAGACTGAAGATTATAATTACAAACAAACAAGCCATCAGGACACCACTGGAAAACAAATGGAGAACCCAGAGGAACATATTCAAGAGCAAAACATGGGGGTTTACAAACAAACCGTCTCTCCAGTGGCCTGTTGTCCTGTAATTGAGAGAAGGAGCCCAGTGTTAGAAGCTTTTACCGATGACACCCAATCCACCACTGAGGACCATTTGGCTAATTTAAGGAAAGAAAATAATGATTTGGGTGCTCATAATGGGGAACACCTGTTAGATGTAAATGACGTAACAGCAACAGAGCAGTTCAGGACTTGCCCATCGAGTGTCTCACTAGACACACACCTTTCAAGTCTTCATGAAGGCTCTGATAAATTAGAGTTAATTAACCGTGGTCCATCCAAACCATTCCACGTAACGTTGGGGGGCAGCAAAGAGAGTCACGATGACTTTATCTTCCAAAAACCAATGCCATTGTCAAAAATAACAAAAGGAAGCAAGTCTGAATTGTATAATGTGTCCAAGAAAGATGACCAGTCTGACTTTGTATTTTGGTCTGCCCTTGAGGAGCAAATGCCTTCACGTGTGATAGAACTAGACACCAAACAGAGTGTGCCAATGAGTCAATGTGCCCTTTCAGATGACAGAAATATGAGCAATATAAAGACCGATCAAAGACTTGAGCCAGAACAGAATAAAAATGAGGATGTTCTAGTTGTACAGAGGGTAGAATCCACTAGTTCACCACCAAATGAGTTACGAGAAGATAAGCTTGAGTCTGTTGCCAAAGCTTTAAGAAATGATAGCCAACATGGTTTTTCTTTGAGCCAACAGTCTTCTTGGTCAGCAGATATCATTGTAGACTTTAAGAATGAGGACTTCTGGAGAACAGACTCTGACCAGCTAGGCCAAAATCATGTACATAATTTGCCATCGCCAGGAAATCCCTTTTCTCCAGCTGACCGAACTCCTTTAAGTCACAAAAACCCATTCATCATTGAACACTCTCAAAGTAGTCAAAGCTCTGAGTCTTCGTTACAAGAGGATACAAGCTTCAAAGACCTTCACGCACGTGCAGCTCTTAGAAATGTTCCATCTGCGGTTCCCCCGACTGATGAGAAAGCTCCTTACCTGCATGGCAGCCAACCTCTGGCCTTCTCCACTCCTTCCCTAGAAACTGCCCCAAACCCTAAACCATCAAACTTCCCCTCTCCAATCATGCTTCTGACAACCCCTGGTGCCACTACAACAATAAATACCCACACAGCAAATCTGTCGGGCTTGCACTCCCCTGTGGCCGGTGGTGTAACAACAACAGCCCCTCCGATTCTGCCTCTGGAGACACAGACAGCTGACAATCCATTTATGCCACTAAAGACCAGGTGAGCTAACGGAAAACGTGGATAGTGGTGCGTGTGGTGCTGATGTGGAATGTACAAAGTGTGGCTTAATGTGTGGAGAGTGTGCAAAGTCTTCTTAAGCAGGGACCGCTTGACAAGTATCAATAGTTTGGGTATTCTTTTCAGTCACGAGCATTATGGTGGTGGGCCAATGATGTTGGAAGATAAGGCCTTCATCACAGTTGATATTTTAATTCATCCTAAAAGTGTTCATTGAGGTTGGGGCAATGCACTGTCCAGTCAAGTTTTCTCACCAAAGCCACCTTCTCCAAATCATGGGCAGAAAATTGTACGTTGAGACGCACATCTCTGCATAGTCATTGTGGACAAATGAGTTCCATATATTAGCCAGATTTCGACAAACTAGTGTGCAAATTCAACTTCAGTTTTCAACCTAAATTCCCGAGCCAACACTTATCACGATAGCTGTTGAATAGTCCTTTAACACCTGGCCCGATTCTAGTAGCTCCAGGGCATATTTGAATCGTGAAGAGAAAGTGGGCTTCGAAGGAGACGCCAACCTATGTTCACGCCAACCTATGACTTTTTTGCTTTTGTTTTCTGTCCACTTGTTCCATTTTTTGAGAGACTTGCACGTTTTAATAATATTGGCACAGATCACTCCTCCTATCTCCTAAGATACGTCAGTCTTAGAAGAGGGCCAATAAAATGCCCTCTTCTAAAACGCCTAAGTCCACAAGTCCCTATCGTAATTTTTTCTAGGGCATGTCCACCTCTAAACACAATTTTCACGTTTACATATAGCAGTTCCCTATTTTCCAGGCTTCACACCTGAAATCTCCCAGCAATCCTGCTTCTTCGGCGTCTGCACCCAACAAACACACCCCACTTCCTTGCATTTTTGAAGATAGATGGGCCATTAGAGGGGTTTTGCTGACTAGTACCAGTGAAAAAAACTTTTTTTTTTTTTTTTTGTCGTAAGAGCACGCAGGTTCTAGATAGGGTTAAGTGCAGGATAAAAATCTAATCCATAAATGTGGATTTTATAGACTCCTAACCATACAGTCAGAGATGGCCGGCGCGCCTTTGGTCAGGGGTAAGAGTATGTTACTACTATACAAGCACCAAATTAAAGGAGTCATCGAAAAATCTATTTATTGCATTTATCTCCTTGGTAACCCTCTTCCATGCGTGTACAACGTAAATAAGGTGCAGGCCCATGAGACACGGCAGAAACCCACAGACCCAAAATCTGATAACATTTTCGTGGTCAGTGGTGACCCCACCATCTAAGAGGGTGGTCAGAGGAAGGGGGCAACAAGATCTTCGCATGACTTCCCAGGAACCTTGTAGTGGTTTCCAAACCTGCTGTGGCAATATGCCTATTAAACTCTGCCACTGGCAGGGCTTAATAGGAAAACCTTGACAGGTACAACACACTGCAGCACTAAAGTATAGCGGTGTAGTGTGTAAACAGATAATTGCATGTTATGGACATAAATAAATAAAAATTTAAAAAATATTTTAATTATTAAAACACTCATTTCCTTATTTTACATATAAAAATAGCTAAAAGTAAAATAAACTGGTGCTATTGCATCCAAAAATGTATGAACATAATAACAAAATATGAACATTGTAAGAAAAAAAATTGCAATGCCCAAATCACTGTTTAGTTTTTTTGGTCACCTTGTCAAAAATTCATCTGTACCCCAAAATAGTTTCAATAAATACTACAGTGTGTCTCACAAAAGCCTTGACATGGCTCTGTAGATGGAAAGTTATATGGCGATAAATCGCTGTAAGTGACCTCATAGAAAACGCTGTAATTACAAGACACAAAAACAATGGCAGAGTAGCGATTCGTTTCCCATTCCACCCCACAAATTTTTTTTTTTTTGTTTCACTCTACGTTGAAGGGGAAAAAAAGTATACTCGTTTTAAATAAAAAAAAAAAAAAAAAATTTTAGATTCAATGTAATTTTTTTTTTTTAATATATAATATTATATATATATTATATAAACATTTTATCAAACTGGATAGGATCGCCTTACAATACCTCAGTGCCCATCTCTTGGTCCAGGAAGCTCCATTCCTGCAATTATTATGACATAGGCAGGAGCTTCCTACACTTTCTCTGTGTCAGGGATGTGATCATAGAGGGGCTGTCTCTCTGGCCCAGTTCTTCCTCCATCATGGCTGACACACGGGGAGGCGGCTCTCTGCTTTGTGTCCTCACTGTAGGGGTGGAGTGTCCTGGACCAGTTTAGGGACACGCAGATACATGATCTGCTCATATTTGATAATGTCACGTATATATCTATGTATATTAAATAGGTTTTAATCCCATCTGATAACCACTTTAAGTAAAAATACCGCCATGCAGCAACCATATAATGGTCAGATATCAGTTATACACACGTGCACTCTGCAGTTTCTATAAGAGAATACAGTACTGATCAGATACATTAGGTAGGAGCATACAGAACTATACACTTTGGTTCTTTCCTTTTCCTCTCCCTGAAGCCCAGATCACCATGATGAATTCTCCTGCTAACTGCAGATTTTGCAGCTCAAACCACTTTAGGCCCCCTCACTTCCATCTTCACCATTTATAGGAACACAAGTCAATGCTGCCCCCAGATCAGACAGGAAAAAAAAAATCCAGACTCCTCTATAGACCCTCTTTGCTCCTCGGTTTGTCTGGACACCCTAAGAAAACCCAGAAGCAAAAAGGGAAATTATCGATTATCTTCTGAATCCACCCTCCAGGATAGGAGGAGGAATATTGTTGGTGGGTTTCGGATATTGCATGTATTCTGCATATCTCCTATGTAGGGCACAGATTTTTTATTTTTTATTTTATTTTTTTTTCATTCGGGGGAGTCTTTAAAGTCTTGCCTTACTTAACCATTTAAGCCACTTTTTTTGTTATATCCGTGTTGAGTATGGCAGGGAATATGCCATTTATGTCTTCCTGGTTTTTGAATATGACAGTGATGTACATGGACAACCTACTGACGTCAATGAGAACTATGTAATGCTTCAATTTCCTACGGATTCTGGTACAATTGGAATTTTTTCTCTAACCCCCACCGTTCCTGAGAAATCAGTGCATTTAGTTTACCAACTAGACTCCCTAATGTCAAGTGGGAGGTGTTAGGCAAAAACAGGCAATAAGGGTATGACTCGGAGCTACAAATCACACCTCTTGTCTGCTCCTGCTTAACACCACCCACTTGATATTAGGGAGTCTAGTTAGCATATTGGGCGCCAAAACTAACTGCACTTATTGCTCAGGAATGGTGGGGACTAGGGAAAAAAAATCCCACTTTGCTAGAGTCAATGGAGCACCACCCAAAAACATGAAGAGTTTGAGATGTTGGAAGGTCCTTTTTAAAGGGTCCTTCATTTAAGGATCACCCTAAAAAAAAAAGTGTCATGACACTTACCACCTCTTATCTAAGTTGGAGGACAGCTTTCACTCTGTAAAAAAAAAAAAAAATCATAGCTATTACGCTAGCTTCACACTATCGGTCGCCTGTCCATTGTTCTGGTCTGTCAGAGGACCAGAACAATGGATAGGAAGACTCTTAAAACAACAGTTGCATATCAAGGCCTGGCAAGGTACGTCAGGTGTCCATTGTTTTAAAACTGAAAGTAGGGGACGAAAAAGCTGGGTGTGCAGGACTTTTTCATCCACCCATTTCAGGTGGACATTACGACGGAGTCACTCTGCCGAAAATGTGAACGTAGCGTTCGTTCAGTAAGTTCCAGCACTTGATGTAGCAGAGTTGAATATCTGACCCAGGACCTGCTGGTACACCAGCTCCATTATCTGAGCTTGCAGAAAAGCAGCAGTTCAGCCCTGCTACACCTGTGTATACATAAGACTATATAAGATCACGGGCATCACATGCCAACGGCCTAAATATTTATCAGAATTTTCTGTTCACACTATATGCAGGCAGAATTTAATTGCCGGCACACGTCACCACCACGAGACGATGCTTTGACATTCGGTCAGGGTATTAATTTTCCATACCTACAATTTCCTAAACGGATTTTCTATGAGCATATGGTCGGCGCGGTCATGTGAGCGGAATTAATTCTAACAGCGTAATGATACAAACAAGCACATCGCTTCACGTTCACGCTGTTTGAAGGTTGTTAGACCGGATTATAGTGGGGTCGGCACAATATTGTAAATCATAAATATTAAATCAAATCCACGTGGCCATGGATGTCTGGATCCTCCATAGAATTAACACAGCAAAGCTGCTTCTGACTCTACAACAATAATCTCTGCAACTCTACCAGCCTAGTCTCTGGCCCTTTGGTGGCCACCTTGGCTCGCCCCCTCTGGCCCTTTGGTGGCCGCCTCATCTCGCCCCCTCTGGCCCTTTGGTGGCCGCCTCATCTCGCCGCCTCATCTCACCCCCTCTGGCCCTTTGGTGGCCGCCTCATCTCGCCCCCTCTGGCCCTTTGGCGGCCGCCTCATCTCTCCCCCTCTGGCCCTTTGGCGGCCGCCTCATCTCGCCCCCTCTGGCCCTTTGGTGGCCACCTTGGCTCGCCCCCTCTGGCCCTTTGGTGGCCGCCTCATCTCGCCCCCTCTGGCCCTTTGGTGGCCGCCTCATCTCGCCGCCTCATCTCGCCCCCTCTGGTCCTTTGGTGGCCGCCTCATCTCGCCCCCTCTGGCCCTTTGGCGGCCGCCTCATCTCACCCCCTCTGGCCCTTTGGTGGCCACCTCATCTCGCCCCCTTTGGTGGCCGCCTCATCTCGCCCCCTCTGGCCCTTTGGTGGCCGCCTCATCTCGCCCCCTTTGGCAGCTGCCTCGGCTCGCCCCCTTTGGCTGCCGCCTCATCTTGCCCCATTTGCGGCCGCCTCATCTCGCCCCCTCTGGCCCTTTGGTGGCCACCTCGGCTCATGATTGTGTCCACAGTAGTCTCTGTAGCATTACCTTAGGTACCCAACTCCACTAAAACCTAGAATCACCCTATGAGATATATTACCCCTGTGTTTTGTGTGGGTGTTTGGAATAACAGTAAAATGAGATGCTGTATGGATATGTGTGATGTTATATTGTCTGTATAGGAAATTGCATCAAATTTGTTCTTCCCTCAGTCCCCACCCAGTGAAACCGATCAGCGCAACTCTGACTGAGTCAACCCCAGAGAAGAAGACGCAGCGACCGGCTATCACCACAGCGCTGAGCAGCGGGCTGGAGATGTTAAAGTCTGTGACCGGTGGACAGAACGCCACACCTAAGAAACAAGAGCAAGATCGGCTGAAGGTAGGCACAGACCCAATATGTATCATGTAATGGAGGTAGATAATGGTGACTGTAGACCTATGGATGTAAATCCAAACATAGACCGACCAAGGTACAGGGCAGCTCGTAATTCAGTGTAGATCGGGTGGTAAGATACGTTAATGTATTTGCACCTATGGATAATCTTTTCCTGATACTACATATGTTAAGTCCTGTGCCATGTCCCACTCCTAGAACGGGCCAACATTGGGACCCTCTATGGTCTAGTCCACCCAAGTTTGGTCACCTTTAGTACAGTTTTAGTAGTTTTGATGTATCACATCCTCCCCTCTGCAATGTTATATAGCTCATTTGAGGATGTAGGGTGATCTGGGTGATATTATCTTTTTTTCTCCACTGGTTAATCATGTCATCTTGTTGCCTTTTCCTCAGGATCTTGGTCTACCAGACCAAGCAGCCAAGTATTACCATCTTACCCACGATGAGCTGATCCAAATGCTGCTCCAACGCGAGCTCGAGTTGTCCAAAAAGGAGAGCCATGTACGAGAGCTAGAAGAGTACATCGATAAACTTCTGGTGAGAATAATGGACCAGGCACCCGCTCTGCTACAAGCCCCACTGGAGACAAAAAAGTAGATACATTGCTGCCATCATCCCATGGAGACAATCGGTGGTCAAATTTGGGACCGTGTGGGACATCTTCCCTTGCTCTATGGTGTAAATCCTGTGTACAGACTGGACAGATGACTCTAGTCTTGGCATGAACGTTCTCATCTTACGTCTTAACTCTTCTTCTTGTATTGGACATCTTTTGAACATGGCGGTTGAGGAACGGCTCGCCATTGAAATGCTTCATTTAGTGGCTAACGCACAGTAGGTGAGAGATACCACCAGGCGTGACCGTATTGGCTCTTAATTCTTCACAACACTGTAGCAAACCCAAAGACAATGGGAACTCTTGTCTGGTCATAAAAATGCGAAATCGACATTGTAAACATGCTCCATGTTTTGATATAGGCATCGCTTTGCTGCGCTCCCCGTCACGAGATCATCCGTTGTGTTTGCAGGAACTTTCTGAAGTGTGACGTAGTTGTCTGGGATTCAGTCCAGGGAGTTGACAGTACAACAAGTATGAAGAGTGTCAACACTTCTCACAGTTTTCTCTGTTACTCGGATAAATATTCTGTGCTGTGGTAAATACCGGAGTTGTCATTCAAGGGGGTTGGAAACAATAGTAGAAATGAGATATAACAGGCAGCCATCTTGGATGAATCTGCAGGAACCTGTCATCATAGGTGTGTATAACATCATTGCATCATCTTGTAGCTCTTTTACGCCATCTTGCAACTCCAGGGTGTCATCTTGCCACTTTGATTTATCCCACTGTAAGATCTTACCGCATCCTCTTGCAGCTTCATATATCACACCGTTTATCTGCGCTGATGGCTACGGTCAAGTCGCTTGTGCGTAAATGTTGAGTCCACATTAAGGGCCTCTTCTGGACTGTAATATTTAGGAAGCATGCTGTCACCCAAAAATAGTCTCATGTGCATTAAAGCAGAGTCTACGTTTTCCAAGCTGACGGGAGTAGCATGCCTCTCGTCTCCACCATCTGTACTCAGACCCTGGACCAAAGATTCACAAGCGTAAGGCCATATGGGATACATGTTCGGTGCATGAATGACCCTGATAACATGGCACTGTAAGAGAAAAGGCTGCAGTGATGTAGTCAAAATAAATCTGTCTAGTAATGGGGGAGAGGAGCGCTCTACAAATCCAATAAGTTGTACCCTGTGGGTCTGACTACCCACTTTGAATTGCAGGTCCTCATTTCACAGTCGACCTTTACCTGTAGCACGTGGTAATTTCATCATACTTCTTAATCTTGTGTTATATTAGGTCATACTCCAGTCACTTCCAGAGCTGCATGCAGTATTCTGCTAGTGTTGGCTCTCAGGCTATAGGACCATACATCTCCCTACTGCCACCTGCCGGCCCAATGTCTGGACTATGCATGATCTTCTGTGGTGCTTTGTGGGAGACCTGGTTATTATACAGATTTACAGTAGTTTGATGCTAGCAGAATTGTGAATACAGCTCTGGGGAGGGATTGGAGTAGACTACGGAAGAGCAACACGCAGCCTGAGCTATGCTCAACGTAATAGGTTTTCTCTTCACTGGAATGGCGGAGATGGTCTCATACTGAAAAATGGTTGGGGTCCAAGAATAAGATCACCTTCACCAGTCCCTTCCCCAAGTGTTTCGATGGTTGCTCTAAGCAAGTCCTGTTTACAGCACGACTGTAGTTTCTTGCACAGATGTACAGTATAGTACATAGAGGGGTATGAAAATATTCCTATTGGCTTTTTATACATTTCTGAGTTCTTGGCGCTCTGTTTTTGAAGTTTTTGTTTCTTTCCTTCAGGTTGTATATATCGCATATTTAAGATGGTTATAGCAATTGTCAAAGGTTCTGACAATTGAGCAATAAACTAAAGTTTTGGTTTTTTTTTTTTGTTCTCCAGTTAGTTTGGTGTCGAGTCCTATGACACAAGCAATATCGGTCTGTATAAAAATGTATGTCAAGGACGATATGGTGATTTGGTTTGCAAAATCTAGTAGAGCAAAAAGTTCCTTCTCTTTGGGACGATGAAGATGTTGATGGATCTCCTCAAACATGCCCATTCCTATCGGGTATATTGACAGTGTTTTTGTTTTCAGGCGCTCTCCTGGTAGCCATATCCTCTATATACTCAGGTTCCTCTCAGATATTTGGCAATGTAGGCCATTAATGTATGGAATTCACTGGTGTCATTCTGTACCTCTTCGGGATTGGAGACCTCTGATGTATTGGGTTGATAAGATTTGGTTTATGACTCTCTCAGTTGGCTTGTTACCTGAGGCTTTGAATCACAACCCACCACGAGACTCAGTTTTTTAGATCTGTTTATTGTCTCTCTGAATGTGGTGATACACTGACTCCAGGATAGCAGGAACAAGTTGGCTGACTTGAGGCTTTGTTTCTTGGTGACACGGTTGAAGGAGTCACTTGGTATCTGTTTTTTCACAGATAGTCCTTATTTATGATTATCAAAATCTTCCTAGTAAAAGGATTGGTGGCGTTTACCACAGAAGATAGTCCGATACTCCAGCCCTAGTTGTAGGAAATCCATCTTCTTCCATTTGCATCTCTACATGTAGTGTAGTAGTCCTGGATATGATGAAGTTCATCTACACAGCCTGTTTTGAGATGGGTGGCCTTGGCAATATAGAGAGAGTTTATATTCCTTGAGGGTCATCTAAGCTTGAAAGAGTACCTCACGTCACCAGTACCTAAAGAATGGATGAGCCAAGCCTTCAGAATTACCGGCTCGTGTCACAACATGGCTCAAAAAAGTGGCATTTAAGCATATCCTTAAAATCTTTGTATCCCCAATCAGCCATTTTGTGGTGGTCGGATAACGGGTAGATGCCTTTTTCACTTGTCTTCGAAACTCCTCTTGGACATCCTTTATGTTACGGTTACAGTTCTTAAGAATTTTCTTTAGTTTTCATAGTAGACTTCTTGTTATAATGGACACCCCGTGCCATACTGCCAAATTCTCCTCATAATGCATGGTAACTTCTTCTAGAAAATGTGACTCTTAAAGCCTCGATGTACAAGAGACTCCTCTTCCCCGTAGGCCGTATATTTCCCAGAACTGTAAACACTATCCTGAAATTGTCACGTCTGTTCTCCACACGTCTGAATGTAGCTTTGTGTTCACGGTCCAGTTGAATAACTTTTGATAAATTGATTCATGATGGAGGCCACACGCAAACTGCTGTGAAGTACAGCAAAGCATCTTCATAAAAATATGTGATTAGTGCCACCAATGGAGGAGGGGGGGACTGTCCAAATTTAGTTGTCTTTGACAACACAGGAGAAACATCAGAGAATCCAGAGTAATTTAGAAGAGACTGGTTATTACAGCTTTTTCTATGGGGTTGTCAGGCAGTGGGTCCATAGCAACCAGTTTGTCTCAAGTTTGTCAGGTCTTCTGCTTAAAACCACACTAATGTTGGGAGTTGGGCACACAAGGGCCACGCAGGCTCGGTACTACTATTTATTCCAGACTTATCTTTTAAGTCTTGGAGGTAGACCAATGTTAAGACCGTCATAGCCATTGGGTTAATGTCATTTGAAGCAACCAAATTCTGCAGAACCGACTGATCATTGAATGTATATCGGAGCCTCCCTCCTGACACTACCTGACAGCAGATGTTTTGTTCGATAAGGACAGGCATGACGAATATCAATATGCCTCAAGAGTGGCTCACTCCCCATAAACTGAGCGTACATGTGTATTGCGAGGAATACTTGTCAACCAATTGCTCGGCTGACAGGTATCTAAAGTGAATGACCTATCGAAAATCTAGCTATACACATTAGATAGCCATTGACTGAATGTGCCTTTGGTTGACATTCATCTTTGCTGTCTCCCACCATACACCTGCACAGTTGGGTCATCCTTGAGTGCGTGTGTTCTCTTGGGAACAAAAGGATCAAGCATGTTGATACCCAACATGCCCGACTGTCTATATCTGTCATCGGGAGAGACTCAGAATGCCTATACACCTTAGATGGTTGACCAGGCCACCTGAAATCTGCCTATACACCTTAGATGGTTGACCATTCCTCCTGAAAATTGTCAGGTTCATCTGACCTTAGCGTAATATGTATGGTTAGCTTATGGTAGACTGCGACCAGATAGTGGTGAATCACTTCACCGATCATTAGTGATCACTACAGCTTTACATTGTCCTATTGTGAATGTTAACAATCCAATCCATCTATGATATGGGAGAACATTTAATGGAAAACTGTAAAAAAAAAAAAAAAACTTTCTGCCAATATCTGACCTTGTACCTACACGAGTCGTCCATGGCTTCTTATGTTCTCATTTAGTTTTTAATTGAGGGGGTTGACTATCCACGGAGTATGTCACGTTCTCCAGTCCGGGTATATATTGCTCTACCAAATCGATATATTTTATAAGTGTTTGGTTATGTTTACGAATGTTCATGAACTGTTACTATGTTTTTAAGCACCTAAAGACAAATAAAGGTCAATGAAACGTCTTCTCTGTAGCACTGTCATTACTGGAAGAAGCGACCGATCACCTGGAAGTGTATGGTGGTTGCGTCTGCGACTAAAACGATTGCCACTGGTCACACAGTCACTAAACTCCTAGGCCAAGAACAGACCAAAGCGTTGTTTTTGCATGAACGTTAGCTGAGTGATAAACAGAAGTGTTGTGGGCATAAGGCCTTGGGGTTGTGTACACTCAGCCCTTTAAAGGGGCTGACTATACGAAGAGTAGCCCATGTTCGTAGTGAAAGCTACATAAAAACATCAGGGAAATAGGTGGAAGAGTTAAGACTTAATATCTGCATTGCTTGCCCATCACCATCTAAACCCTACAATATGTGGGTGCTGGACTTACTCACTACACACTTGTTGACACAGTAATTTAACCCCCTCCCCATCTCTCAGACCACCACATCACAAGTACAGAAACTTTGACCTCAATTTTCACAAAAATGTGGAGCAGCTTGAGAGTTCGGAAAGTCTATGAAAACTGATGATCTATTAAACAAACCAGATCATTGAGCTTATCTCCAGCAGCTGCCGCCCCATCACACCATGGTCATCATTGTCTATCTCCCACAATTACTAGACAGGAGCGGAGTAACATCAGATGTAATAACATAGACTCTGCCTCCGCCGGCAGCTGTTTCCATACATCAGGATCACATTTTTGGTTGTGTTTTGCCAAGACATCTGACGTCCCATCAGTGTTATGAAAACTTAAAAAGTGAAGTTTTCTTCGAGTCTATAAAGTTACGACTTGTTTTTGTAGTGTGAGAAGATAAGCTTGGCCTCTATTAAACGTCAAAGATTATAATCTGCTCATATAGAAGTCACATACGACCCGTCATTAAGAAGGTCAACACCTTATGGTCATAGGAAAAGTAAGAGCTTAGAACGCTTGCCTTCTGCTTTCAAGCCCCAAAACATCCAACATGTCATAAGATTTAACTTTTTACAAAAATTCTAAATCCTCCAATATATCAGTGGACACGTTGGCCATGAATGTCACTGTCTAGAAGTTTGTGGATATTTGGAGGTGGCTGTTAAAATATGGCGTACTCTTATAGTTAAGGTCAACAATGGTTATAGATAGGTGGACAACAGAACATGACTGAGCCAATACGTTTGGTAGGTACCTCTGACGTGCGGGGCTCCGGAGCAATGATTCATGTAGAAACTTGACCAGTTGTATGAAATTACAAAAATTGCTGTTGGTAGACTTCCTCCTCCTATCAGATACAAGCTCAGTTAATGATATTCTTCCGGTCATTGGCAGGTTCAGCTTTGTCTGGATTTTCTTTATTGTTTGTTTGCTTCAGGAATGCAAAATAAACCCCTTCCCGCTGTGACCTTTTTTGGATTTCAGTTTTCATTTTTGTACTCTCAGCCTTTCAAAAGGCATAACTTCTTCTTTTTTTATTTTTATTTTATTTTTGCGTTCACTGAGCCATATGAGGGCTTCATTTTTGTACTTTGTAAAGGCACCATTTAATATTCCATAGGAAGTACTGGGAAGATGGAAAACAATTCAGAATGGGGTGGAATTCGAGAAAAATAACAACATGCAATGTAATAGTAGGGTGGATGTTGGCAAGAGGTTAAACAACTTTCTAAAATTTTCTATTTTTCTACTGTAGAGTCTGTCTAACTCCTTTATTTAGTTGTCCTGCTGCTTCTGACACTGACCTAACAGGACACTGTTCCTCACTGCACTAGTTTTCTCTGCTTTACTTCTTCCTTTTTTCAATTTTAAGGTGGCCTGTTGGCAGCTCAGTCCCATTCAAGCACATTAGCTAGACAATATATAGCACTTTAATAGAGATTTATTATACACTGGGGCAAACTATTGGACTATCAAGTCTCTGCTTTCATTTTCCAAATGCCTCCTGTAAGGTTACACCTGGAGCCCAATAGGTTGCTAGGGTCAGCTGCTCCATTTTGCTTTGTCCTAGAATTTGTCATATCTGAATACATTCACCTTATAATTGTCCCAGTTCTTGCACTGTGCTGGACTGGCCACCAAGTGACATCCTAGGGGCCCCGCAGCACTCCCTCCAGTAGCTATATATATATATATATATATATATATATCCTATTATCAGGTTTGCAGTGTGGCCTTGGAAGGAATGAAGAATGAAGATCCTCCACTATAGACGGAAGAGCTGGCGATGTTTTTGTGCATTGGTCACACTGTCACTAAATTACCCCCAATTGCTGTATTCATGACTTGTGTGCTGGTTCAGCAAGTGCTAGTCAATGAATGACTTCTCCTCCGCAGGACGCCCCACACTGCAGGATTACAGTGTGCACAAGACAGGAAACGTCCTCTGTAATAAATGATCCCATTTAGCTGTCTCATGGTGAAGCATCGCTCTCATTAACTCTGCGCTGCCGCACGGACAATGCACGTTCACTTATATACATATTGTCTACTGGAAGAAGAGGGTGATATACTGTATATTCAGGAGGGAGGGCGAAGAGGCTGAGATCCTGCACTGTATTGTCAGGGAGCTGTGTCCTGAAGGATGGCTATAGGATATCCCCCATCATGAGGTGGAGGAGAGGTCACTGCATTCACTGTAAGAGGCTGATCATCTATGAGATGCCTGTAACTGCCCCAATGCAAATTATAGATATATATATATATATATATATATATATATATATATATATAAATGTGGTCACTGGTAATACCCCACATCACTGCAGTATATCCTCAGTCATCGGTAATACCCCACATCACTGCAGTATAACCCCGGTCACCGGTAATACCCCACATCACTGCAGTATAACCTCGGTCACCGGTAATACCCCACATCACTGCAGTATATCCTCGGTCATCGGTAATACCCCACATCACTGCAGTATAACCTCGGTCACCGGTAATACCCCACATCACTGCAGTATAACCTCGGTCACCGGTAATACCCCACATCACTGCAGTATATCCTCGGTCATCGGTAATACCCCACATCACTGCAGTATATCCTCGGTCATCGGTAATACCCCACATCACTGCAGTATATCCTCATTCATCGGTAATACCCCACATCACTGCAGTATAACCTCGGTCATGCGGTATAACCTCGGTCACCGGTAATCCCCACATCACTGCAGTATAACCTCGGTCACCGGTAATACCCCACATCACTGCAGTATAACCTCGGTCACCGGTAATACCCCACATCACTGCAGTATAACCTCGGTCACCGGTAATACCCCACATCACTGCAGTATAACCTCGGTCACCGGTAATACCCCACATCACTGCAGTATAACCTCGGTCACCGGTAATACCCCACATCACTGCAGTATAACCTCGGTCATCGGTAATACCCCACATCACTGCAGTATAACCTCGGTCACCGGTAATACCCCACATCACTGCAGTATAACCTCGGCCCGGCCCCCCGCAGTACCTCGGTCACCGGTAATACCCCACATCACTGCAGTATAACCTCGGTCATCGGTAATACCCCACATCACTGCAGTATAACCTCGGTCATCGGTAATACCCCACATCACTGCAGTATAACCTGGGTCACCGGTAATACCCCACATCACTGCAGTATAACCTCGGGCACCGGTAATACCCCACATCACTGCAGTATAACCTCGGTCACCGGTAATACCCCACATCACTGCAGTATAACCTCGGTCACCAGTAATACCCCACATCACTGCAGTATAACCTGGGTCACCGGTAATACCCCACATCACTGCAGTATAACCCCGGTCACCAGTAATACCCCACATCACTGCAGTATATTTGCTGACATCTCCTTAGACCATAGACTGCAGTTTACGATATCTCATGTTTTTCCTTTTTGATAGTAATTCCCTTAGCACATATCGGAGCGATGTCTGTACGGTATGACTTTCCTCTGAGATTATTCCCTGTAATAACATGTCCTCCTTGCTTACATTACTCTGTATTAAAGAGGAGACATCAGAAACTTCTTCAATGAGTCCTTGATGTGTCCTTAGTGTCACAAGGTAGATCAGGACCTTGGACAGCAATGAGCCAGACTCCCAGTCCCCCAGGGATTTATGGGACTCTGGTTATTATATAGTACGACTGGAGATCAACTGGAGATGCAGGAAATGGAGACCAGCCATGATGGGTCAAATTCCCAAATATATGAAGACTTGAATAGCAACATTTAGGGAAATGACTGTATCTCCCCCCACTGCATGACTGCTCTGGAGGTGCTGTGTACACAGCCAGTCTCTGTATTCTAGTCTGGAGCATTTACCCACACTGATCCACGCGGTATTCATGGAAAAAGTGTAAACAACGGGGGAGATTCAATATTATTTTATGCCAGATACATGGCCTAGATGGGGGAGCACACAGCCTGGCGGGGGGAGCCGTCACATTTACGAGGTGGTCCCGCCTTCGCTGAGGATATGAAGACTGGTGCTAAACACTCCAGTCTTCATAGATATCCCCCAATGTGTCCACTGATCTCAATGTACCTAAATATATCCCTAAGGTTAGAACTAGCAACCCCTATAAGGCAGATGCAGGCAGATAACTACAGAAGGACTAATTAGACAAGTCAAGATACAAGACACTGGAATAAACCCGGATTTCTGGAAAACCAAACAAGCTATACTATATCCGGAAGAGAACTACGAAGCTCAGTGAGGCTCGCCAAGGAGGATCTCCTCCCAAAATAACCTGCTTGGGATCATCTGGTGGACAGCTCAAGTATCCCAAACCACCTAGTGGTAGGAGATGATGATACAGCAGAAGTACTGCATAGCCAATGATCCTAACACAAGGGAATATTGAAGAGGCCATAACCTACTCGCATTCATGATCTTGTTAAGTCAATGCCAGTACTATTTGGGGCTTGCCAATCTTGGCACTTCTTCTATTGAGGACTCTGGCTGCCATCATCTTCCTCCAGCTTTAGTTATGGTATTTCACTCTTGCCCTGTACACGATGTTGAATATTGGAGAATCTCCATCCAATTTATGAAAAAGATGTGTAGTACATTGGACTCTTGCATTTTCCCCCATTCCAGTGCTGCACCGTAGCTTCACCCATGGGTAGGCTGCTTTGATGACATCATCAGATTGAAATATCACTCACTACCCCACCCACTAAGGGTGGTTCTTTCCAGTGATGTAATGTGTTACCTGATACCTGGGAGTTCCTGGTCCTGAAGTCTACTCCATTTACTGACTTCTGACAACACATTGTCTGTTGGGTTCTCAGCTCCATCTTCTTCTTTGTCTTCCACTTCAGACCCATTACCTGGCGGTAGCCAACCCTTCCTTGACGTTGGTCAACAATGGTCATCACCTTGTTCACTGCCCGGCAGTTACTGTATGCCAGATGCCAACAATTGGGCATTTCCTTAGAAGTGAAGCCAGTACTTCACTGTAGGGCCTTAGAGTGACATCCAGTGATTCCTCAAATTCTGCTCCTCCATCTAGTCTGTGCCAATCTGACCAGTAGGTCAATAATGTACATATATGCTGGTCCTGGGATGGTGATAGCGAAGACTTAGCAAACTAGAAACATGTGCTATCACATGATTTACAATCCCAAACAGGAGGGAACTTTGTGTCGACCATTGGTCATGACAACTACGAATGCCCCCCCCATAACAAAGCCATCTTACCTTATACTGATCCTCAGTTACATCCTATATTATACTCCACAGCTACAGTAACAATTCTGCATGCTTCACAGCTAAAATCTCCCAGTCTTCTCTGTTTATTCAGTGTCTGCACTGGACACTGTACAGTCACTGCACATGGTGGACTGACGTAAAAATTCATCAAGTTCAACCATACCGACGGATGTTGTAAAACATTAAGAAACTGGCTTGACGTGCTACGCCATTACTTAAGTGTGCCTATACTCCTTCCATAGCGTAGCCATTCCTTCACTTCTATAGCTGTACAAATCCGAGCTGATCCAAAGAACAATATTGAATGACCAGATCCAATCTACAATAAAATGGAAAACTTTTCTTCCTCCAATTGACACATCCCTTTTCTTTTTTAGGGTGAATAGTTTTGATGACCTACCTCTGTACATGAGATCTTCCATGCGGTGTATTCATTGGTTGCCCTTCTTTGAACTCTCTTCAGCTCTCTGATGTCTTTTTATGGATGTCCACGTCTAACGTTAGCAATAGTAATGGTCCCAGTAGAGACCACTAAAGTACTTTACTTATAACGTTACTTATGAAATGATGCCAGGTTCCTGTACCTGCTATGGATCCGGAGGTATAAGCAGTTGAAGTGACACCTGCATAAACCTGTAGAACTTACTTTCCGACTATGCAGTTAACTGCTATAACTACGGAACTACAGCAAATAGAATCACAAACCCTAAAGGAGTTGTCCAGGAATCATAGGAAACTCAGGAGTGGCCAGAGTGGGTGTAAAATTAAAAAAAAAGTCATACTCACCTATCCCCGATGCTCCATTGTACAGTCCTGGTCCTCTTTCCCTCCCATGTTGTGATTCAGCAGGCCAGAAGTGGAGAGGCTCACATGACTGCCATTTACTGGCCTCATAGTACGCAGGTGAGGGACTGGTGACATCACTCAAATACGTAACTGCTTCCGCAACAGCGACCTCTGAGGCCTTTTATTGTCCTCATTAGTAACTTGTTCTTCTTTACTTTTAGCCCAGTGTGTCCTGTCATGAGAGGGAAAGGGGGCTGGTACTGTACAATGGACAGTTTGTGTTATGCACACCCCCACCAGCTCTGAGCTTCCTATCATTCCTGGAGAACGCCTTTAAAATAAACCTGGCTCATGTTGCTAGCTGCTATAGATCCTGAGCTACTGCCAGTTAAAATGTCCATCCTTCTGTAGGCCCAACCAGCACCATGAGCGGAGAGGAATGAGCTAAAAGCTCCAGACAGAGCGGAGAAAAATCAAACCTCTATATAAACTAGGACTGACCGCAGAAGGAGGGATCACTCGGATTTCTGTCCATGTTATTGCCACTCCTATCAGAGACCACAGAGACCATACTGTACTTCTGCTCTATGAATGTTACGCAAAGGACTGACAATCTTATCTAATCACTGCAACCCAGATGTTTACTAGCATCAAGATTGCGGCACCTAAAGAGTTGTACCAAAAACTTACACTGCATACACAAAAACATCAATAAAGTTGACATTTGACACTATCCCTATCTTGTCCATACCTGATCTTTATAAAGTAAAATATGCCGACTGCCCCCAACAATCACTAGAAATGAGAATATAATGAATTTCTGACAGACACAAAAACTTCCATTGGTCAGAAGAGACATTGTTCCCTCTGTCAATCTAAAAAAAAAAAAAAAAAAAAAAAAAATCCGTATTTGCTGGCCTTCTCATGGACATAATAGCGGGTGTCTTTTACAATCACTGCTGCAAAGTTGCATGAAGGTGGCTCTATATAGTATTTATTTAGCCGTCCTTATATACGATACCCTGTGCAGCTCACATGTCGATTTTGGTGGCACAGCAGCTGTTTGCAGTATGTATGTTTTACGCAGTTGTGGCTGGCGGCCAAATATTGCTTGGCTTCTGTTCCGGGATTTCTGACAGCACAAGCCCTTGTTGATGTTTGCAGTATATATAAATGTTACACACCTTGCTCCATTATTTCTGTATTTTATGTGTTTTGTGTGTAAATGTCAGCTTGAGTTTTAGGTGAAAATGTATGTTTTAATGCATTTTTTCTTTAATAATTTGTGTTTGTCACAAAGTTACAGGTAGGCGGAAATTTTCACGAGACAACTGTAAACTGTATATAAATATATCTTCTGGTATATAACTATAGCTACTGGTATATACAGTGCCTTGCAAAAGTATTTGGCCCCCTTGAACTTTTCGCAACATTTCAGGCTTCAAACATAAAGATATAAAATTTTAATTTTTTGGTGAAGCAACAACAACAAGTGGGACACAATCGTGAAGTGGAACGAAATTTATTGGATATTTTAAACTTTTCTAAAAAATAAAAAACTGAAAAGTGGGGCGTGCAATATTATTCGGCCCCCTTAAGTTAATACTTTGTAGCGCCCCCTTTTGCTGCGATTACAGCTGCAAGTCGCTTGGGGTATGTCTCTATCAGTTTTGCACATGGAGAGACTGAAATTCTTGCCCATTCTTCCTTGGAAAACAGCTGGAGCTCAGTGAGGTTGGATGGAGAGCGTTTGTGAACAGCAGTTTTCAGCTCTTTCCACAGATTCTCGATTGGATTCAGGTCTGGACTTTGACTTGGCCATTCTAACACCTGGATACGTTTATTTGTGAACCATTCCATTGTAGATTGTAGATTTGGCTTTATGTTTGGGATCATTGTCTTGTTGGAAGATAAATCTCCATCCCAGTCTCAGGTCTTTTGCAGACTCCAACAGGTTTTCTTCCAGAATGGTCCTGTATTTGGCTCCTTCTATCTCATACATAAATGTGACTTGCAACTATTTAGCATATGATTAGTTATGTACATTCTTGTCATGTAACTGCAAAAAAATCTAAATGAAAATTTTTCTAAATCCACCTTTGGCTTTCATCACTGCCTGAATCCTTCTGGACATGCTCTCGATCAGATTCAAGCATGTCTCTACCAAAATCTGATCCCAGGTCTCTTGTACACTTTCCCAATGTTGGTGCATACTGGTCAAATCACTTGGGTACGAATACAGCTTTTTCTTCAACTCTACCCACAAGTGTTAGATTTTGGGTTGAGGTCTGGTGACTGTGGGGGCCAATCTAGCACCTCTACTTCATCGTCATTTAACTATTGCTTTGCTAATCTCGATGTATGCTGCAGGTCATTGTCCTGCTGGAACACTATGTCGTCCTTTTCATAGCTTTAATACCCGAGTGTACGAAGTAATTCATCTTGTAGGATACTCACATATAGCTCAGCACTGAGACCACCATCGATCCTGGTCAAGTATCCAACGCCTTTGGCTGTGAAACAACCCCATATCATCAGGCTTCCTCCAACAAATTTGACCAATTTCTTGATGTGTTAGCCCCCTTTCCCTTGTTTTTTCCAGACCCATTTGCACCCCTCAGAGCCCAGTCTATTGACTTTCATCTCATCACTCTAAATCAGCTGTTTCCAATCTTCCACTTTTCATACTTTTTTGCAAACTCAAACTGCTGCTTCTTATGATGATATTGAAGTTGAGGCTTCTTCACCTTTTTTTGGCCCACCTTTCCAGACTTGTGTAACGTGCGTCGCACAGCGCTTGCACGGACGTCTGTGATGTCACTATTACGAAGCATACGAGCCATCTCCACTGCTGTGTTTATCTGATAGAACTGATAGACCTTGTTATGAGACGACTTGTTGATTCTGATATATTTTGCCTGGACATCACCTCTTGGCTTCTGAATGGATGGACGGACTACATTTTGTATTCTTCCAACTGTCATGGCACTCATGTGATGCAGTTTGGCAATTTTCTCGGCCGAGAGACCGCTATCGATGAGCTGGATGATGCCGTTTCTCTTTTCTCGGGAAATCTTCTTCATGGCTGATCCTCGATGTGAACAATGTAGTTACATGACAAGAATCTGCATAACTAATCATATGCTAAATAGTTACAAGTCACATTTATGTATGAGATAGCCAAGATGACTGTCTATAAAATGATGGTAGTCTCACGTTCCAAGCTGTAGTGGATGGTGAGATCTGGAGCCTGAAAGTCACAAGGTCAAAACATTGGTACCCGTATGCTTGTCAGTGTACATAGGCTAGTTCACACCTGCGTTCAGGTTTCCGTTCGGGGGATCCGCTTGGGGACCCCCCCGAACGGAAACCTAATCCGCTTAAAAAAAACGGTTACCCGCGGAAACCTGCGGACCCCATAGACTATAATGGGGTTTGCCGTGTCTCCGCATATTTTAAATGGTTTCGGGGATGGAAACCCCAAACATGTACCAGGCGCAGGTGTGAAACCCGCCATAGATAGATATTAAATGCTGTCAGTATATATCTTCTAGTATATAACTATAGATACTGGTATATAACTTTATCTTCTGGTATATAACTATAGATACTGGTATATAAGACTCCATTTCTCTTCACTAATTTTGGATTCTCAGCAGTTGGGCGGTGGGTTCTGAATTCAGTTATACTTGAGGGCCCTCCCTTCCTTCTCGCCTGTTCCCCATTATTGTGCTGCTAGTAGGACGTACATGGTAGGCGTCTACTGCCAGGTAATATACAGGTATGAGGGATAGTATGGTTTGCTATGCTGTAACTCAGGTCACACTTGCCCACATTTGGGCACTATCATCCGGGAGAGTAGTGGTTGCCGCCACTCATGACCACGCCCTTTCTGGACACTGACATGCCCTTTTTGGGTATTGCCACTCCCACTTTCGGTGACATGGACATGCCCCTTTATTGGATAGCCACATAACGTGTCCACGTCACATATAGAATGACGGCTAGCCCGTGGTCTTGGACGGTTTTGCTTTTCTGGGAGGTCAACACCTTTTTTTGGACTTATCGGGAGAGTTGCAAAGTATGGTTTTAGTTGTATAGTAAGTGTGAACATTGTCCTGGGTACCAGTGGTGTCAAATGTCCAACCTCCCGGCAGCAATAGGGTTAAGAATAACATGTCAGCTTTGGTTGCTATGGGCAACAAGGCCAGTCGTCACCCTAGCAACCACTGTCTACCCTGAGCAGTGGACATTGGGCTGCTCCTCCTGTCATTACAGGTCAGTTCTATGAGCAGCTCCCTCTCTAGGACACAATGGCCGCCGTCTATAGGTCAGTCAGTGAGCACACGTCCTGAGGACACCTTCCCCCTGGTCAGGACTACACCTCCCATGAACCCTAGCGCTTCCCTGCGCCTGACGTCACACGTCTGGGGGCGGAGCCAGGCGCTCCTCCTGTTTCATTCCAGAGAGCAGCGGCGGCCGCTGAGAGATGAGGGCAGGAGGAGCCGGGGAGTCCCCGCCACGACTACAACTCCCGGCACCCCCCACGGCGGGGGAGAGCAGCACACCGCGGCGGATAGACATGGCGGCCGACGAGCCTCCGTTCATCCTGGGGAGACCGCGTTTCGCGCAGGTGAGTGGCCCCCGCTGTCCGCTCCGCTCGCAGTCCGCCGGCTCCCGGACTAGACCACATCCCCTTACTGGGGGGCGCTGTGGTTTGGCATGTGGCTCCACCCCCGCGTCTTGTTCTGCTACGCCTGATTGGCTGCAGCGGTTGTCTGTCAGGATGACGGACAGATGTACGGTTACCGAGAAGAGCCAAGATTGGTGCGTTCTACTGTGTGTGGGCGGGGTTATAGGGAAAGGGGCGGGGAAATGGAGGTGACAGGAATACCCTGTAGAGGTGTATGCGGGATAGCGGTGCTATAGAGCAGTATACACCTGTATATAGTATATGTCCTGTATACTAGCATATATGCCTATATACTGGTATACACCTATATATCTATAT